>JBCNJP010000027.1:6302033-6396076 GCA_039602395.1 Deinandra increscens subsp. villosa | reverse complement strand
TTTGTCAAGAATTGATAATCAAGAGCAGGGAATGTTCAAACGAAATTAATTAACCGAAAGAAAATCGATCTGACCGATTTACCAATCGGAAACCTCTCAGATACAACAAAATCAACAAGACGACAATCTAGATACAAATCAGACTCTACGAACTAATAGGTCTGCATCATCAACACAACGATGCAGGTAAACCTAGAATAAAGACTGAATTGAACAGATCGTAAAAACTGAGACAAAAAGAACTGGAGAGTGGCTAGATATTTTTTGTGTGTATCCCTAATGCACCACAAGCTTGGCTTTTAAATAGGCAGCAGCACCCACGCGGGTTAAGCAACCCGGAACTCCAAGACCCGACAGCAACTCACTTGACCCGCTTCTGGAAACCACCTACAAGCCCAACCGCTCCACTCCAAGTAGTGCACAAGCCCAGTTCTCAAAAAAACAAAACACAAGTAAAACCAAGACATATTCATGTTAGAAATACTAATAAATTGAATTGAAGATAAAAAAATGTATTATCACATTTTTAACACGATTGTTAGCTCTTAAAAAAAGTTTGGATCCGAAGTCAAATAACGTGTACTTGAGACAACCCCTAAAAGGTTATTGAGATTCTTTAATGCACCATGAGTTATTTCTGGGTCAACCAATTATTTTGATTCGAAAGAACTCCTCACAATCAGCCCAAAACAAGGGAACACGTCAAACACAAATTACGTTAAACGATGTGTCGATGTATATACTAGAGCGATTTTATGTCTGCCGGTTAGCTTACCCGATTTAAAGAAATACTTTTAAAATTTTATTTTATTTTTTTTACCGACAAAAGAAAAAACATAGAACAGGGTTCATGGGACGAACACTAACTATTAGTTCATTTGTTAAAAGAGATTTTTTTTTTTTTGTTCTGATCAATATGGGGTAATCTGGTAGAGGGAGTAATTTAGAAATAAGGTAGATTCATCGTTAAAAAAATAGTTTTTGACAAGTTGTTATAGTTAAACCTGTCACATGACTTGATCATCATATCATTTAGATGCCCATACACGTGACACATAGATTTTATAAATATTTTTACATATCCTTACAAACTCAATTCCTATAAATTATCCACACAAGTATATTACTCTATAATTTTCATCTCATTACCAACCCACAAATCCTTATAAAACCTCCATCCGTATTAATTATCCCTATAAATATTTTTACTCCTTAATTTTCATCTCGTTACCAACCCACTACACATATTATTATATAAATAAAATTATTATTTTTTTGCTTGAGGCCCACAAGACCTCCAAATGCATCATGCAATTGAATAGGGATGAGCATTTGGCATCGGATACCAGTATCGTACCGAATCGGTACTAACCGAACATAAACGGTACTGATATCGATACTCGATTTTTTCATTTTTCGGGACTAGTACCAGTAAAATTAAAAAACACCCGAATGAATAATGGTACTCGGTAGTTTTTTATTTTATTTTAAAAGGCAATGATATTATTCAGTTTCAAAAATCCATAACCTATCTAACATCGTAAACCCCTAACGTCCATCAAGATTTTAGAAGAAGTAAAAAACCCTAAGCATAATAATGGTTTGGATTATATTTGGGTAATTGGAAAAGATTAAATTTTGAGTAGCAATCTAAGAACTTTAGTGATGTGCTCAAGATCGGCAGGAATTTGAAGATACAAATACTGATTTAGTGTGTCTTACTAGCTTGTCTAGGTATTTTTGTTTCAACTTGAAGATCGTATTTTTTATATGGAGACGTGGCAAAAGAATGTAAAAGAATGTAAGGACTTACACATAGATACAATGTTAAAAGTTGCACTAAAGTGGTTATATCCATGGAACATGAGATTACAAAGTTCATTTCAATAAATGTTTTACACTGAGGATTAGTCATCGTGAGCATCATGTGATGGGTTTTTTTGGCAACGATTAAAAGTAAATTTGATTCCAAAATTGTGTGAGAGTACGTAAAAAGAAACGTATGATAAGAAGTATGTAAAGAGAGACGTTTAAAAATTAAAATCATTATTATATTTTGGGACTTGCCAAGCGGGTATCAAAATGATATTGTACCAAAATCTTGATACCAGATACTAGTACCAGACCGATACCATACCGAAATATTCGGTACCAAGACTGGTACCCACATTTCGCTGAAGTCGAAACCAATACTAACCAGGTTCGATACTAGTATGATCTCTGCACATCTCTAGATATAAGACCCTAAATCTTGACTCAATATCCTTACTTAAATAAAGATTTTGAGTAAAGATCTAGGGTTTTATCACTCATACCCTCATGTTTTTAACTTCCACATTATCAAAGGATTTATGGGACGTGGATATTTAAAAATCAAAAGGTTTATATCTAGCGGTATCACGGTATATATTAAATGTGTGTTTTTTTAAATGGCTAATGATTATATTCTCAAAGTGATCATGAATATAGATTTATAGAGTTTGTTAGTCGTTAGTATTTATTTTTTAAGAATATACTTTAAAAGATAACAAAGATTGGTATATATTTGAAGGATAAAAGCATGAATTGGTGCCTTTATGACCATGTGTTTGTGATTTGAAACATGTGATTCCTTTTAATCCTAATATTAGTTTAGCTATCCCTTTTATGAAATTAAAGTCTAGTTTGTTAGTTAGGGAACAACCACACTTTCGAACATCAAATCCCACTTTTTAACAATAATTATATTATAAGTTTAGCCTCAGCCTTTTTCTAACAATATTGACTAACGTCCCATCGATATGATTAAGAAAAAAATGACTTTTAGTGATTTAATTATATACTTAATCATATCCAACCGGTAATTAAAATTTAATAATTTTGAAGACTAAACATGCATGATATTTTGACTAAGGTTGTTTGTAATGGGTTTCATGTGGCGTCAACCCCCCCCCCCCCCCCCTCCATAGCGTCCCTATCATGCCGGAAACACCACCCCTGCCGACGTCATGAACGACTTCTCCCTCCTCCCGTACTACCACCGTCACGCCTCTCTCTTCTTGCTCATCCGGCACCATGGATGCTACCACCACTACGCCTCATGTCCTCGGTATTATTGGCGCGTTATGGAGGGGGGTGGCGCCCACCACTACAACCAGCCTAAACATGCATGATATTGTTAAGACTAAACAATTTAACTGAATTCATCTATAATATATTACAATTTATTTTAGGAAGACAAACTTGTCATTTATTTAAAAAGTTAATAGTTTAATAGGGGTATAATAGTATTTAAAAATGAATTAAAATACTTGTCATTTATTTAAAAGACAAACTTGTCATTTATTTGAAAAGAGAAGATCTAAACAATCCATTTAACAATAAATGAATTCTATTGATTATAGATGTAAGTAAAAAATAAGTCAAACATAAAATTTTTCCTTGAAATACAAAAACTATATCCCGTTATAAATTGTTGTTACAGTATCGCGTGAGTTTCGTACTAGTTTATTACAAATATTATTACTTCTTTTCGATAACAATTTTTGTTTACTCCTATATACCATTTTATTTTCCTATTACAAGGATTTAAACAAAATCTCACCATCTTAGGGCACGAGGTAGATATGTGTGGGTTACCACGTAGACAGTGACTGGACTCACCTGAGTAAGTTTGGTAGGAAGGGTATGGTCAATGGTGGTGTTAGCTGGGTTATTATTTTATTAATTTAAATAAAAAAACATTATTTGATTAGATGGAACACACATCACACCTTATGCTCGTGGGAATTTTCACATAGGAATGTCGCACAACCCACCCACGCATGTGAGGGGTGGGGGTGGTGTTTGGCGGCGTGATTCGTGTGTAGGTTCATCCACAGAGGCCATCCATAGTGTCATAGTGATATACCCGATAATCATAATGAAAGACAATCATCATGCCTCTACATTAGAGTCGATGGCATTTTTATCTTTGAGTTTATTTATTAGTTAAGGTTCTATCTCTACTTTAAATATTAGGATGGTTGTTGATATTTTATCATCGTTATTAGTTAGCTTTATTCTTATCATTTTCATTATAATCTCGAACTAGTTTTTAATTATTTAAATGTACAGAAAATATTATTCACCAAAATGGATTTTTAGTTTTTTTATTGAACGTCGAATTTATTAACAACACCATGAGGATCGGCAAGCAAGACGCTAAAAACCGATCCACGCCAAAAAAAACATACAACTTACATTATGAAAGAGAATTTACACCACTTATTCCACTCAACCCCCACCCTTTTGCTTTACATTTCACCCAATGAAAACTAATGACTTTTAATTTCGCTATGATTCCATTTAAAGTCTTTTTGTAGTTCTTGAAAACCCGTTCATTTCGACTTGTCCATATAACCCAAACAAGTGCTCTAAACACCACATCCACCAATCTAATTTTTGAGTTCTTCGCCACCCCTTCTGGAATATTAATCCTCATAACATCAATATCGAACATAAAACCATTCTCTAGCCCACACCATTGCGCTATAACCGACCAAACAATTGAAGCTTAACCACATCCGGTGAATAAATGCACCTCTGTTTCCTTCACTTCCTCACAAAAGGGACAAAGATTGGAGGGTAGATGCATACCGCGTTTCTTCAAAGCCACTCGCGTTGGTCGTTGAATAAATGCACCTATGTTTCCTTCAATTCCTCACAAAAGGGACAAATATTAGAGGGAAGATGCATACCGCGTTTCTTCAAAGCCACTCGCGTTGGCAAACGACCGATTAAAAGAGGATTTTTAGTTCTTTAATATTTTTTAGGAGAAAATAATGGAGAACAAATTGGTGTTCACATTTTCCAGACAATCTAAAGTAGTAATTTGGTCCAAAGTAGGGTTAACCTACTTTAGACATGAGAAGAAATTGAGAAAGTTAGGAGACGAAGGCTGTGTTTGGCGCGTCATAAGCTAGCTTATAAGCTAGTTTATAAGCTAGCTTTTTGACGTTACCAAACGGTGTTTTTTTTAATAAGCTAACTTTTTTTAAAAGCCCCGTTTGGTAACGTCAAAAAGCTAGCTTATAAGCTAGCTTTTGAAAAACTAGTTGGAGTAACGTTTCAACTAGCTTTTCAACTAGCTTTTATAATATTTACAGTTTTACCCTTCCCTAACTTACAAATAAATATCTTTATTTACATTTATGACATGTACTTTTATGTCATTTTATATCTTTAAACTAGTTTATCAGCTAGTTTTTACCAAACGTTATTTTTATCAGCTAGCTTATAATTTATCAGCTAGCAGCTAGCTTGTCAGCTAGCAGCTAGCTTGTCAGCTAGCAGCTAGCTTGTCAGCTAGCTTATCAGCTAACAACTAGCTTATCAGCTAGCAGCTAGCTTTTCAGCTAGTGCGCCAGACACAACCGTTTTAACCTAATCTCAGGAAGTTTTCTAGCTTTTCGGTAAACTCAGATTTGCGTAGATCCGGTTGGAAGTTTGAAAGAAGGGTTATATAAGTTTGGGTATCAATCCCTAAACTATGTGAGGTGACTTCTAGAGCCTCTCTTGGGGATGATTTGCATATAAGAAATGAACATGTTATGATTATTCTATAAAACATAACTGGTAACTTTTGGATGGGTCAAAATCCTTGATTCCCTTAAATGGCCGAATCGTTTATTTGACCTTTGATAGATTCCGTTCTTCGGAAAAGACCGATACATTGCGCTTCAACAGGATTAAATTTCTCTTGAGATTTCACTTCGGATTTTTCTTGAGATTCACCTAGGAAAGGTTTTGTTCTCCTCGTTTGTGAAAGCAGAGTAGAGATAGTGGAAATATATATAGAGAGAAAATCAGGGAGTAGAAAGAGAATGTTTTTAGCCGGATTGAGTGGTTGGACGAGAAGTCAGTGGTCGGAATTTCGAGGGCAGTTAGTTTGGAAGAGAGATAGATGTTGGTTCAACTAGTCAAATTTTGACACAGTTACAAAATAGTCCCTGGGTGGTAAAAAGACCAAGATACCCTCATGTGCAAGTCATCGACTATACTTAGGCTATGTATAGTCATGGAGCCCCTCCATGGGGTATTTCGTAACACGTGTCGGTCCAGTTAGCAAGACCTTCATGAGAAACATGGTGTACTGGATGAAGCCCATAAAGTCCCATTATTAAAAAAAAACATACAACTGATTAGAATCAAGGCTGCAAAATTGGACCAATGACAACAAAGGGGGCATGGCGCTATATATATGACACCTAAAGGGGCATGGGCGCCATCCTAGTTGTTAGATGTATATTTCAAAAACTAAAACTTTATAGGTTACTTTATATCCTATAATTAGCTATATGAATGATATATTTAACCTAAAAACTCTAAGAATTACTATCAAAAAAATAACTCGTATATTTCGAAACCCGAAAAAAGACAAACCGGTACAAAAGGCTTCCACATAATGTGGATCTGATTTACATATTATTTTGTGTTTCTTAAACAAAATACAAATAATGGGTAGCAACTTTTGATATGGATGTTGATTCTTAAAGGGATAGCAACGTTGCCAAGAGGCGAAGCCTGCAGCCTTTGCTTTTTATGATACTTCCCTTCAACTACACAATTACTATTTTAGTATCCAGATAACAATATTCTAACAAGTGTTATTATACAGGATTTTCGAGTTGACTTGAAACGATAAATAATTAGAAACGATTGAAATTTCATCATAGAAAGACTTAAAAAACGCTATTAAACAAAAGAGAAGATAACTTAGATAAATGAAACAAATATATGAGGTTTTCTAAAACAACATTTCTTGTTTAAGCTTGTTGTACTCATTGTTTAGCTACGTGTAACTTACTATTTATAGAATTGAAAAAATATCTAGATACATACTCACTCCATGAAACACCACCCCACCCCACCCCACCCCACATGACTATGTTGGCATTAAAATTCTCACACGAACGAGTTAGCCATGAGATTGAACTTGGACCAATCTATGATCGACACATATTATGTTTTACTTTATTTGTTTAACCAAAACATTTATTTAGGCTTGAATCTAATGTTTCTTAAATAATTTTTGTATACTAATTAAAAAAAAAACTAAATTCACAGTCTTCTATATATATATATATAAATATATATTTTGAACACCCTGGCAATGCATAAGTTTTTTAAAAATGGACTTTTTTCTATTTTATTTATCGTGATCGTCTTTTAACACGTTTTTAATTTTCGTAAGCGGTAATTATATTTTTGCTTCATGTATGTTTTTTGGGTTTTAATGAGACCGTTTTTTATTTAAAATGTTATACTTTAAATTTTAAATAAAAATATTAAAAAAATAAAGTAATAAATACCAATTACACTCATACCGATAGAACTCATTACACCAACTCGTTAGAACTTAGAAGTATATATCATCTCCTAATTCGGTTAATGAAATTATAAAATCGTAACAAATAAATAAACAGTTAATAAATAAGAGTTATTTATTATTAATAAGGCTATGTGTAATCAGGCGTTATAGCCCCAAATCCTTCACTATGGCGCCCTTCATAGCGCCCCTGGGCACCCCCCGGGGCGCTATGTTGCTTCAAATTGTCTAGTGGCGTTACCCACATCACGCCCAAAAATTCCACCAATTTCAAACTAGCCGTTGAACGGCTAGTTGACCACATTTATTTTTTTTTTCTTTTTTTATCCATCATATACTATATATATACATGTCTTCCTAAAAAAAACTACACTTCTTCTCTTCTTCTACACATTCTTTTCTTTTACAAATCACACAACAAAATGGGTTCACCGGTGTCATCATCATCCTCATACCTCTGGAACTTCAACGACGAAGAAGAGGATGAGGTAATTTCGGCATGTGTCAAAGTTGTAAACGAGTTAGTGGCTTCGAGCTCCGTCCCACGACCGCTTCTTCGAAGAACACGTGTTCACCGTGATCGTGAAGCGGCGAACAACCGGTTGATGAATGACTACTTTTCGGAAACCCCTACGTACCGCAATCCGAAAACGTTTGCAAGACGTTTTCGAATGAGCAAGCGTTTGTTTTTACGCTTAGCACACGACTTAGAAGAAAATTTTGATTATTTCAAACAACGACGCGATGGAATGGGAAGGCTTGGATTCACCGCAATTCAGAAATGTACGTCGGCTTTGCGCGTTTTGGCATACGGGTATTCGACGGATTTTAACGACGATTACTTGAAAATGGCGGATAAAACAACACGCGATTGTTTGGAGCACTTCACCGAAGGTACATTTATTTTTTTAAATGTTACATAAATCTTGAGTTAGTTATTTATTTATTTTATAGGTTATATAATTTATGAGTTAGTTACTTTATTTTTTTTTATAAGTTACATAAATTATAAATGTTATATACAAGTTAGTTTTTTGTTTCTAGGTATAGACAAATTATATGGGGCACGTTATCTAAGGAAGCCCACGTCGAATGATATTCAGACGCTTTATCAACATCATGATCAAGTACATGGACTACCGGGCATGATCGGTAGCATAGATTGTAAACATTGGCAATGGGAGAATTGTCCAACCGCTTGGAAAGGTCAATTCACGAGGGGTGATCAAAAGGGGCCAACGGTGATTTTGCAAGCCGTCGCATCGTGTGATCAATGGATTTGGCATGCGCACTTTGGTGTAGCCGGATCCAACAATGATATAAATGTCTTGGAAGGATCACAAGTCATTGAGGATTACGTGTCGGGGAAGCAGACGGACGTAGCATTTTATGCAAATGGCAACTATTACCCGCATGGCTACCTATTGGGTGATGGTATTTACCCAGAATATTCGTTTATTGTCAAGACTTTCAAAGACCCTCTCGATGAAAAAAGGAAATATTTCAAAACGGTACAAGAAGCGGCAAGAAAGGACATCGAGTGCACATTTGGTACTTTGGTGAAAAAATGGCATTACGTGAAATATCCGTGTCGATTATGGACGATGACGAAGATGACAAATTGTATGCGTGCCATTATAATCATGCACAACATGATCAAGGAGGACGAAGGGCTTGCAATTTGTAGCTATTTTGATCCTTCACACGTCGAGGATCGACCATACGCGACGATGGAAGAACGTGTTCAAAATACGAGGGAAATGCGTTCAAGAGAACGACATAACGCACTTATGGTGGATTTGATTGAACATGTATGGGATACTCGACCACCACCAAATGCCCCTCAACCTCAACCTCAACCCGAAAACAACGACGATGAGGATGACGATGACGACGACGATGAAAGTGATGATGACGACGACGATGGAGGTGATGATATGGACGATGAGGATGATGAAAGTGATGAAGATGAAGCATACGATGACGTACCAGACGATGACTAGTTTTTTTTTTCACTATATTGTATTTCTAGTTGTATTTCTATTTTTAGAAATAAAAAATATCTTTTTTTAATTTCTTTATTTAATTACATATTAAAATATAAAAAATAATAATAATAATAATAATTGAAGTAATCATTATAGGGGCTTTATGACTACACACTCATCCCCATAACCCCCCATTTGCCACGTCACTGCCACATGTCACATAATGCCCCATGGTGGGGCATTATGACTACACATAGCCTAAATGTAAATAAAACACATTTTAGTAACACTTTATTGCTACAAAATCTAGAGAGAGAAACTAGAAAGCCGGGTGATTTTGATTTTTCACACGACAAGAACACAGACGCACAATTATAGTGAGAGAAACCACTTGAAAAATCTTACTGACGATGCAGGTTTAAATGGAGCCCAAACCTTCAACTCATCATTCTATGCACTTTCTCTCTCATCCCCGCACACACTTCTCCCTCTAGATTCCGTTACTTACTGCATTTGCGTTTCAGATTTCAGATTTCAGAAAACCCTACACGATAACCGGTTCGATTCGGAGCTGATTGATGCGTGATTGAGTTCAGATCCGAGCGATGGAGGAGGTATCCGGCGAAGGTGATGTGAATCACGTGATGAGAATGAATGACTCGCCGGAGACGTTGTACGGCGGAGAGTATAACGGCGGCAATGTACGGCCTCCGGTTGGTGATACAACGCCGTTGACGTTTTCCGGATCTTATAAGGATGGGGGAGGTAGGGGTTCGGGTACTACTAGTCGTAGGAGGGCTACGGTGAGGCCGAGTTTGGACGCCGACGATCTTATGAATTTGCTCCACGGCTCGGATCCGGTGAAGCTCGAGCTTAATCGATTGGAAAATGAAGTTAGAGGTGATTAATGCGAAATGATCTTATGGATTAATTGAATCCTTTTGGTTGTTTGAATGTTGATATTGTTTGTGCCTTTTTCATTTTACTTGATTTTTTCTTTGTCTGTAGATAAGGATCGAGAATTGAGCGAATCACATGCGGAGATCAAAGCGCTCCGACTCTCTGAACGGCTGAGGGAAAAAGCTGTTGAGGAGGTATTACTTTCTAAACTTTTTATATTCTGTATGTTCATCAATGAATTTGTTGTACTCTTTAGGGATGATCAACTAGTTTTTAATGGAATGCATATCTGTTATTGGTTTTATGTTTAAACTTTTGCAAAATCTGCCATATCATTGAATAAGATGATGTTAATAGAAATTTTGTTTCTCTGTTTTCTGTGGAAGATATAGTTGTAAGTTGGATACTTTAATTATCATTTTCTTATTTCGGTAGATTTTCTTTAGTTACGATTTGCAGTTATTAGAGATTCATCTGAAGAATATGACTAATGCTCGATGATATGATTTTTTGATGTTGATATTGTCCATAGAGAAAAAGTGTGCAATGTCATTGTCTTGAGGGGCTCACTATTTGGTATTTAGATTTTAGTCTATTCATGAGTTAGAAATGGAACACGGTTTTGCTGGTTTCATGTTCTAATTTGGTAGTTTTTGGATATAAGTATGTATTGATTCGCATGTGTCATGTTCATTTGTCATTTCCTTTTCTAGTTCACGACAAGGAGAGATGCATACGAGATGTAACTGGTAGAGATCTATAAAACACTTCCATACAACATATACAATATCTTTTCTTATTTTGTTTATTTCGTTTGTTCTAATGTTTATTTTCAACGTGACATATTTCCTATTGTTGTCTTGTTCGCTTTTGTGCAAGATTCAATATCCTCCCATTTGAATATTTTCTAATTTGTGTTTTTTTTTCTTCATGGCTTGAGTTCATAGGTATGGTGTTTTAGCTAGTTTCTACTGCCCATGTTATGATGTTAGATTGTTAGGTATTACATTATCTGTTAGTATGCTATAGTAAAATGAGCAAATTCCATATACTTACCAATCTTGCATGTTTCCTTCCATATACCCCGTAATCTTGCTTGTTTTGATATTACATTCGTTTGGTTGGTGTCTTTTGCATCGCACCTTTGCATCTATTATGTGGTTTCTTGAGTTTGTATTTTGTATTTATACTGACATTAATTCGTATTTCTATTAATACATCTTAGCTTACTGAGGAGTTGTCAAAAGTGGATGAAAAGTTAAAGTTGACTGAATCCCTTCTCGAAAGCAAGGTATTTACTGAATCATGCCTATCCTCACTAGAGGTGGCAAGGGGATCGGGTTGCATAACACGTCAAAACGGGTAAAGAATTTTCCTATCGACAAGGGTGACCAAAACACTTTTTCTCCAATTTGCAACATTTTATAATCAATTGGTATGGCATATATGCCTATTTGGTTTAAAAATACACTCTCGACAACTTTTGATTCATTCAGCCTTTCTCCTTTTAAGCGTTTATTAAATTTACCTGTCAGAGATAGAACATAACACAACGTCACAACTGATCCATTTCTAAGTAAATGAGTTGAAATTTACACATTTAGCTACAACATCATATGTAATCATATAACTATATACACCTTTTGGCTATTTAGAATCTTGAAATCAAGAAAATCAATGATGAGAAGAAAGCATCCATGGCTGCTCAGTTTGCAGCAGAAGCTACTCTAAGAAGGGTTCATGCAGCTCAGAAAGATGATGATATGCCTCCAATAGAAGCCATTCTTGCACCTTTAGAAGCTGAGCTCAAGCTGGCAAGACAAGAGGTTTGACTTCTATTCTTTGACTAGTCAATGCAGACTGTAATAAATAATTTCAAAATTATGATCTAACGGTTTTGGATTTCAGATTGCGAAGCTACAAGATGACAACAAAGCATTAGACCGTTTGACCAAGTCTAAAGAAGCTGCTTTACTTGAAGCTGAGAGAACTGTGCAGGTTGCATTGGCCAAGGCATCTATGGTGGATGATCTTCAGAACAAGAATCAGGAGTTGATGAAGCAGATAGAAATTTGCCAGGTTAGACATTGAAATAATAAGGCCATGTTTGGTCATTTTTAGTTTTTCGAAATGTCAGTTCATGTTTCCTATAACCTAAATTTCTTTCTTCTTTTGTAGGAGGAAAATAAAATTTTGGATAAAATGCATCGTCAAAAAGTCGCTGAGGTGGAAAAACTTACCCAAACAGTACGCGAACTTGAAGAGGCTGTCCTTGCTGGCGGTGCAGCTGCAAATGCTGTGAGGGACTATCAACGGAAAGTTCAAGAAATGAATGTAAGACATAATACAAGCCATTCATTATTTGATTAAAGTTCATGCATATTTTAGAAGTGACATTTTGCCAATTTCGACCCATTTACTTGTAAATTGGTCAATTTGGGTCCTTTCTTTTTTCTCTAATCTCAAACATATAAAATAATAAATTCAGCCTTCAATGGAGAACATGCCAAATAGTTGATGGGTGAAACCTGACAATAGTTTAATTGTAGTGCATACATTATTAACACCTCAATTGCTTTTACGTATTAATAATGGCTTATAATTGTTTTCAAGACAAAACTAACTCGGCCTAGGCTGTTTGAAGCTTACTAAAATACAGCCAGTTTCTTGACTCACTCATTTTGGCATGTATGCTCATTTTTGTAGGATATGTTTTGGTCAACAGTCATAACTAACTAATTAAATGTCTTTTTTATTAATAGGAAGAAAGAAAGACACTTGACAGAGAGCTAGCTCGTGCAAAAGTTACGGCCAATAGAGTGGCTACAGTTGTAGCTAATGAATGGAAAGATGCTAATGACAAGGTGATGCCAGTTAAACAGTGGCTTGAAGAAAGAAGGTTCTTGCAGGTTCATAAAACTCTTTTAAAATTCCCATAAATAATTTGTTTATTTATCTGTTATTTAAATATTGACTTGCCAGTTTACCCTTTGTTAACAGGGTGAGATGCAACAATTGCGTGACAAGCTAGCTATAACCGACCGTGCTGCAAAATCTGAAGCACAATTGAAGGTAATATTCTTTTAGTTATTTCTCAAATATCTTCTAACAATTGTATTATTTTCTCATGACTGTATATTTTAATTAAACTTATAAAAATGTAGGAAAAATATCAGTTACGACTCAGGGTACTAGAAGATACATTGAGATCACCAAACACTGTTTGTTCTTCACGCCGCCAATCATTAGGTGGAGCTGATAACTTTGCCAAATTGCCCTCAAATGGATTTTTACCCAAAAGATCACCATCTTTTCAGATAAGATCAACACTTCCATCCGGTTCAAGTTCAGTTTTGAGGCACGCTAAAGGCACATCAAAGTCTTTTGATGGTGGGACCAGATCACTTGACAGAGGTAAACTTGTCTCCAGTGGTGGTACTAGTCCTACTTTTAATATGGAGCAATCTTGTGATGGAAGTAAGGATGGTGAGGCCCGTGATGGATCATGGGAAGATAATCAAGATGAAAAACCTGAAAAAGAGGATACTGTTCCAGGACTGTTGTATGATTTGCTGCAAAAAGAAGTTATTGCTTTGAGGAAATCTTGTCATGAAAAGGATCAGAGCCTCAAAGACAAGGATGATGCCATTGAGGTTCATAACTTTCTTCTTTTATGTTTTTAGTTCTTGTTTTCTACTTTTCTCTTTTCAATAAGTAGATCTGGCGTTTTCGACCCATTTACTTATGAATGAGCTGATTTCGTAGGGGGCCTGGCATGTGTCGTGTACTTATAACCCAACCTAATAACTTAATAGTTTTGAAAAGTTGAACACTAATGACTAACCTTTACATGTGTAACCCGAAAACATTCTATGTAATCCACTAGCCCGATAATCTATAGAGGTTGGCAGGTTAAATGGCTGTAAACAGGTGGGTCAGGTCAAATGGTTGTAAATGGGTTGTCAGATAAAAGGGCTGTTAACAAGATAGTCAGGTCAAGGCGTTAGATGGATTAAACAGGTTGGTCAGTTAAAGCATGAACCTGGCCTGTCCATTAAATGTTAAAGTGTTAGATGGATTAAACAGGTTCCCCAATCTTAATCTTTTTATTTTGTGTTGGGTTCCTCTTGTAGAGAACTGGTGCCCCATTGATTTGGTTATGCTTAAATTTTATTGGGTCAAACAGGTCACGTTAAGAAAATTCAACTTAAAAAGGAAACAGGTCAAAAGTCACATAAAGTGTGCTTCAAGTGCATAGAACTTCACAAATCAATTTATTACTGAACATAATGTAATTTTCTTAAGACTACCCGAGATGCTAATTATTTATAAAAGCCTTGATTTTTTGGACAAACAAGATTAGGGTCAACCCGACCCAATATTCATTTCCAACAAGAAGCAAAATTTCATCGTTTGGGATGTAATATTAATATGGTTTTCAGATGTTAGCAAAGAAAGTAGATACTTTAACAAAGGCAATGGAGGTCGAGGCGAAAAAGATGAGAAGGGAAGTAACTGTTTTGGAGAAAGAGGTAGCGGCTATGCGTGTCGATAAGGAACAGGACCAGCGTGCCAAACGCGCTGGGAACTCGAAAGGTCATGTGAACACACCTCAGCTACTTCCAGCCAGGTATGTTATACCGTGTTTGGATTCAGGGTTAGGCAATGGGAATATTCTCCTTGCCTCTAAAGTAGGGTTGTAACCGAGCCAAGTCGGGCTCATCTAAGCTTGATCTAATCTCGAGTAGCGCATGAACAACTTATCTCGTTTACATCCCTAGTCAAACGGGTTGGGTTTAAATTTGACCCCCATTCCGATTCTCATTCATCAATAAGTGTGTATATGTATGTATGCAGGAATGTAGGACGAGGGGGGTTAACCCGAAACACCGAATAACAAAAAAGGAGGAATGAATATTACAACTATTTTAGCTGATTATATAATGGTGTAACTAGCATATACCCATGGGTAGATGTGTGGGTATGCTTTTCTGACTATTTGTCTAGAAGATATCAGCAGGTGAGTGTGAAGCTGAGCTAACCTTTTTCTTTTTTATATTTATTATTATTATTTTTTTATTTTTCTGAGAGTTGATTTGAGGATGTGTATAGGCAAGATAGCTGGTTTTTATTTGTTTAGTGTGATTGTGTCATGAAAAACAAGGCTTTCTCATTAATTAGTATCCATTTGCTTGTGCTCTGTGGTTTATATTGATTTTACACCGGCCAATTATGATGGGTCAGGCCGGGTCTACTCATGTAATGCAAACGGGTCAATTTAATTAATTTGCTGAAGTTTTGGTTTGTTTAGAGCATTTAGGTTAGCTTTTTAATCTTAAAAATATATTTATTCATATAATTTAAAGATTTAAATTTTTTCACATTTTAATCTTTATTCTTAAAAAAACACATGGATCGGTGTATTTACCAACATACCGGAATAGAGAGCCTAACGGGTTTAAAATTTTTTAAGACCTAACGGGTCGTTATAGTGTAACGACCCGTTTTTCTCTCCGCGCATAGTTTTTAAAACGAAAATAGCTTTTGATACAATTTGATATTAGATTTTGTAAAAACATAATTAGTTACAATTTAAACAAAACAAGAAAATAACAGTGGGTCATTAGGATTTCATTTGGTCAAAACTTCGTAATGGGGTGTTACAGGGAAACAATTAGTTATGTAGCCGAGTTACAGATTCAAAAATATTAGTCCATAACGAGTTGTTACATGGGTAATGACTCGTTTTCGCTTCAAAAATTAAACCACGAGTCGTTATAGGGTAACGGCTCGCCTTTTATTGAAATTAGATTTTGACAGAAATCGACCTTGTGAATCATTTAATTCGTTTGATGATTCTGATACACACATTTAGATATATTATGATCATATTAGGGTTCCTAAAAACCAAATCATAAGAATTTTAACCAACAAATTTAAGTTGATTTTGAAAAATATATTTGGGTTTTAGATTGTGTTTTCAAGATCAGATCTGATTAGTGTTTAGATCTGGAAAACATGAATGTTTAGGAAACCATTTTGCGATAAGATAGAATCATAAACATCAAGGCTATGGGGAATCGATTAGCAACATCGTTCTGATGCCACATGTTGACGATTCCTCTAACATGATTAGATAAATATGACATAATCTAAAGATTGCCTCGTGATCCGGTAGACGCAGTCATGAATGTAGAAGGCATGATGATCTGATCGACTTCCCCTTTAAGGTGTACGGTGAGGATGGTGAAGGTGGGATAGCCATGAATTGTAGAGAGGCAGAGATGATAGTCACGAATTTGGGAGAGGTGATAAGGGTGTTCAATCTCTGTCTAATTATCTATATTTATACACCCAAAGAGAAACCCTAATTTATTTAGGTAAAGGTAATTACGTCCATCAAGTAAATACCGGTTATAAAACATAGGGTAATTTAGGTCAATGATCTCATAAGTATAAATGGTGACTTGTACCACTAGACGTTTAATTCTAACATTATGTGGTAAAACACAGAACATCTCTCCCCATTACAGAGTACCTTTAGAATATAACTAAGACCCTCCGCATCGGAGGTATTTGCACACGTACGTACGTACGTACGTCGTACGTCACTGATGTGGCGTACGTACGTACGCGCGTACGTACGTCCCCACAAACCTTCACGTACCAGCCTGAGTGGGACCCACCAATTTCTTTTTCTTTTTCTTTTTTACTTTAACGGATAGATTTTGTAAAATTCAAAAATTTTTGTTTTATTTTAACATTTAATAATTCAAATAAAATATAAATAAATTTTAAAAAAATCTGAAAAAATTTCTAAAATTCATAATTAAATAAAACATTAAATTTAATATTTTTTTTAAAAAAAACGGCTAGTTTTATTTTTTGTCTTATTATAACGGCTAGTTTTTTCAAAAAAGTCTATAAATACCAGTGCATTTCTTCATTTCATTCACACATTAAACCTCTCATTTCTCTCTCAAATTTCTGCAAACCTCTCATTTCTCTCTTAAATTTCTGCAAACTCAAGCTTCCAAATGGATCACAACAACTCAAACTCAAACTCAACCCCAAACAGAAACTCAAACCGAAACCCACCATCATTCATGTCTATGTTTCCAGACTTTGATGCTACAAACATGAACCAGATTCTTCACCAATCTTCACCACCTTCACAAATGTATCCACCACCTTCACAAATGTATCCACCACCTTCACAAATGGATCCACAAACATACTTTCAGATGCAACAAATGTGGATGTTCCAACAACAACAAATGGCGGGGATGCAACATCAACAGCAACAACAACAACCCCCACAAGCAACTCAACAACCCCCACAAGCAACTCAATCACAACCACAACAGTCCGAGGATGGCCCCTCACAGGGAAGGGTTAGGGGGAGAGGCAAAGGCAAAACTACTACCACTACGGCTTCTCGTATTAAATGGCCACAGTCAGATGAAGTCTTGATGGCAGAGGCCATATATGAGTGTTCGGAGGACAGTATTATTGCCAACAACCAAAATACTCATGATTTTTGGTTCAGAGTAACTCAACACTATTTGGGATCAAACCCCAAAGTGCCTAGAGATCAAAACAACCTGAAAGCTCACTGGCACATGGTCAAATCAAAGGTGGCCAGATTCAATGAATTTTACTTGAGTGTGAAGAGTTCTTACTCAAGTGGGTGGTCTGATGACATGGTGTTGCGTGAAGCAAGGCAGCGCTTTAATGCTGATCAAGTTACAGTTTTCAAATATGAACATATTTGGAATAAAGTCAAAGACAAGTTAAAGTACAACAGTGCTGAAGCTTGTGGGGCCAACCAAGGCCCCAAAAGAAACAAATCCAACACAGGTGGATACACTAGTTCTCATTCATCTACAAACTTTGGTGAGAACGAGTTCAATTTCCATCTTGACGATGATAATGTTGGGGATATTCCAGAGGAGCAGCAGCCTCCTCGGAATGAAGAGGAGCCTCCTCATTCAACTGTTCCTAAACGCCCACCCGGTAGAGAAGCTGCCAAGGAAAAGAAAAATAAAGGTACTGTTGGTTCCTCAAGTACTGAGGAAAGTCGAAACCGCTTTTATTCAAACCTTACTTCAGTAGTCGAAAGCAGGCAGGAATACCTGGATAGGTTGTTAGCTATTGAGGAGAACAAGATGAAGCTTAAGTACTATAAGCTGGCTAACATGGATATCTCTCACTTGAGTAAAAAAAAACAGGAATCTCATATCCAAACTTGTGCCCGGCTAAAGGTGCAACTGAACATCGAAGATGAGTCTGAGGAGGAAGAAGAAGATGATGAGGCTTAGGGTTTCCATGTTTAAATTTTTTAGGATTTGTTGTGTTGTTTAAATTTGGTTTGTTTTAATAAAAGTAATGTAGGATTTCCATGTTTAATTTTTTTTTATTAAATATAAAAAAATTTAAATTTTAAATAAAATAGCCGTTAACATTTAATAATAATTTAATATTATATTATTTTTTTTAATAAAAATATAGCCGTTATAAATAAATAAAGATTAAATAAAATGGTGATGTGGAAATAAAAGGTAGTATGTGGGGAAGTACTTGATGTGGAAAAAAAATGGGTTTTGTGGTATGTGGTAAGTACGTGACGTGGCATGCTGACTGGACCAAAAACGTGGTATTTAGTGGTATTTAAAGGTTTATTGATGTGGGTGGTCTAATATATAGTTTCTAGAAAGCCACAAAGGTACTCATAATAAATTAATTTAAGCCTGGGTTAATTGTCTTTAGCCGGCTACAATATCTTTAAGCGGGCTACATTGTCTATGGGAGTGAGTTAAATGTCATATTTATAACCTTGAAATGAAGCTAACTAATATCCTATCTAACCGGTTTGTTAAAATATCTATGTTTGCATTTATTTAGTTAAACCAATTGTATTTAGATTTGTTTGTTTCACAATTAATTAAACATGTTAACTTATTAACTTCTTTAATTGAACATGAATACAAGGATTCAATAATACTGCAACGTATGAAGTCATTATTTAACCGTTGTAGGTAACTCAAAAAGAATTATACAAGTTTTTGTTATATAGGTAGTGCAATTTCCCGTCGCGCCTTCCGGTGATCATTTCGCAGGTAATGAATTAATAAATGAACGTAATTTGTCATGGCTCGTTTATCAAAAAAACTTCATCACACAATGTCTAAAATATAAGCCAAAACTCTAAAACCCTAAGGGGTTGTTTGGTTTACCTCTTAATGAGGTTTGAATGGTAAATTATCTGAATCGCTAAGAGATTTGCCTTAAAAATGTCTTATTCATCCAACCCTCTACACAAAATTTATTCATTCAGACACTTATTCATCCGACACTTAATTAAACAGATTGAACCAAACAACCCCTAAAACTTTAACCAATAACTCTTCACCTAAATCCCTAAAACTTGTAAAAGTAACATTAGTTCAAAGCAAACTTAAAAAAAAAATGCACTTCACATGACGGGGTAAAAAACAAAAAAAAAATAATAAGTAAAACAAAACCAAAAAAGATAAAAATAAAATAACCCAAGTTTATTAATTAATTTTGTAGTTTTTTAATTTTTTTATATCAGATATACATATAAAGGGGGAAAAAGAGATCACAAGGCTTAAACCTGTGTTTCTCGTGGAAAAGGCATGCTCCTTGGCCCTTGCATCTTTGTTGGTGTTTTCTTTGATGAAAAAAAAGGAAATCATGGGTATCAAACCCGGGTCTGACAAGAAGTTCACAGACTTCTTGCCTATTGCGTTGTTGGTTCTATTGATACTAACATCAAAAAATAAAAAATAAAAAATATCAAAAAAATAACATAAACAAATATTTAGCTTTTTAAGTAGTATATATTAGTTCACCCTTAGATTTTCTTTTGAACAACAAAGAATTATATTGAAATTGGGAAAAAATCTACATAAAACCAACAATTATCCAGAAACCAAGAAAAACTAATCTTTTTTTTCTCTTTATAAATTCTTCATATATTAATAATTTTCAAAAAGAATTTAACCAAAAAAGTCTATAATTTTATTAGCTTTATTTATGGGAAAAAATCTTAAAAAATAAAAAGTTTGATAATTTTTTATTAGTGCATCATGCAATAATACTAATAGTATTGCATAATGCATTATAATTAAAACTACTTAAAAAGAATAAACTTAACTTAAATATGGACGTGGTTTATACGAATAATATAAAAAACAAAGAATTGGCATTATAAACCAATTTTATATTATTGTTACATAGTGCATTATTAATTTAAAGCTAAAATCCAAATTTTATTTTTATTTTTTAAAAAAACTTGAAAATGTTTTTAAAGATTTTCATTTTTCCAGTATTCTTAAAATCATTAAAGAACATATAAAAAAAGTTTAAAAAAACATATTTTTTTCTTGGTTTTTTAATTTTTTTACAAAATATTAGTTTTCTATAGAACTTAACCCTTCTATATTTTTGTTAACTTTATTTACTATAAATAACTGAGTAGTTTGTTAATATTTTTATTTACCAATTTGACTTAAATGTGAATAATCCTGAAAGTAGCTTATAATTTAGTAAAAAATATATATTTAAAATATAAATCAATAATCGAGATTCTTATAAGTTTTTATTTGTCTCATTAATCAATTTAACATTTTTAACATTTATAAAAAAATATATAAAATATCGAAAGACACACGTGTAGTAGCTTTCTAAAAAAATTGATTAGTGTAACGAAAGTACTCCCTTAATCTAATACATCCCAAATCTCATATAAATTATTACTTTAAATACAGTTATTTTTTGACAACATTTACAGAAGACTATAATTAATTATTCTATAACTTTTATTTGTAAGCTAATTAAAAATGAAGCAGCTATAGCTCCCTCCATGCCTCTATATATATAGACCCAATTTCATCCCGTCAATTACATTTCAAAACCCTAAAAATGGCCAAAAGTCATGAACTCAAACTCACTCAGATGAAGGAATATATTCAGAAGCTCGGATCCTCCACCGAGGTATGTAACTAATCTTGATATGTTTTTTCACAAACGATTAACTCAAGCGTCTTATAAACTAAAACACTCAACCACATATGAGAAACATATTTACCGTAAACGTCTACATCCTTTTGATCTTATTATGTATAAGATCATTGATTTTTATCAATATAACACGGGCTTAATTAATTCGAGACTAATATATATAATTAACCCTTTTATATATAATTAATTATAATAGGTCAGTTTGACACTACTTGTTTAAGAAACCGGTTAACCCAAGCACGACTTATTAGGGAGGTGGAGCCCGTGTGGCACGGGGCGGCAATGCTTAATTGCTCATGTCTCTACATGGTACCGTGATTGAACACCGTCTCATCCATTCTTGGTGGAGCACTATAGAGGTGTTTTGGTGAGGTTCACATCATCTATCATCTCCGTAGAGGGTTTAGTCTCCACTATTTCAAGTCTGTATTTCTTTCTACCCCTGAGCTCCAAAACCTGATGGAGGACTCATATAAACCTATTCGTGGAGGTCTCCATGGTGGTCCCGGAGTGCAGTGGGGGAAAGAGTGTTCTTTTTTTTTATATATAAAAAAATAGATTTATTTTAATTCATTGGATTGGAGAGTCTACTCTTGATGATGAAAATGATGAACATTTTCACCTTTAAATTAGAGTTAGTGAGTAGATAGAAAAAAACTAATGTAGTACACTTAGGTAGATAAGAGATGGTGCAAGTAGAGAGTCATTTGAAAGATAGACTCCCTTCCCTCTAAAACCGTTAGTTTTTTTTAAAAAATTTTTCAACATATATATATTTATTTTTAGAAGTATTAATATAAATTTTTAAAGTTTTATGTCTTCCACTCTTCATCAAATTTTAATTAGTTTCCAATTTTATTAATCATTGCCCTCAATTGTTCACTCTTACTTCTAATCGTTTTCATCTGGTAGCAGTGGCGAAGCTTGAGAATATTAAGTGAGGGGTCAGGATCTATTTTTTTTTCACAACTATAATGGGGGGTCGAAACCGGAGTATATCGAAATTTTCTACACGAAAACTATATACCCCCTAAATCGCAAAAACAAATTTCGGGGGGTCGGGCACCCCCTCCCGCCCCTTAGAAGCTGCGCCATTGTCTGGTAGTTCTCATCTCGAGTTAAATATATAAATTTAAGTTGATTAATTGAAAATGATAAATAAGAAATGAAGAATCAAAATTTTCTCAGATGGTGATTATCAACTCTAATTAACATTAAGCAACCAAGAACAATGATGTGGACCGGTCTAGCCCAACAGTTGATGCCCCAATGGGCCGCCCCGAAAGGATTAGTGACTAAATCCAAACTAGGAGAAGAAGTTGTTGTCAAATTCAGTCACGTGTATGCATATGATTGCATGTTCTCAGCCATGATCTCTAGTTTCACATGTTTTCCACTTTTGCTTATTCCATGATCTCTAGTTTCACATGTTTTCCATTTTTGCTTAATTTTAGAAACTTTAGCTGCTGCTCTTGTTTTAGTTTCCCTATTTAAGAGTTTTGTTGATGAATAAAACGGAAGGAAGAAAATTGCTCCAATTACTTGTCTCTTAATTTTATCGTTATTATTCAGTCTTGTTCTTCATCTAATTCTTCGTAAGTCTTGTTATTCCACACATGTTAAGCGCTTTAAAATTAATTAACAAAATGGTTTAATGTTGGCTAAAAGAAAAAAAAAACTAAGTCTTAAAGTAGGCTAAAAGACAGAAAAAAAAAAATTTGAATAGTATTTGAGAGATCATGTATATATAGATAATTGTTAGTAAGCCATCACGTATTAATCATATTCATGAACGGATATAAGCGGATCAAACAAAAACATGACATGGAATTAAGCACATGCATTGCGTTATGCAGGGCCGGTCCTGAGAATTTGGATGCTCAGGGCGCGAGTCGAAAATTTGCCCCATGTTAAAAACTTTAAATAGTACAACACAAAAGTTTTAACACGAAGAATGCAGTACAATTAGGGTCTCGATACAAATGAATTTATACTCGAAATATGACTTCAAGACAGTTGGTTCCATGTCAAATAAGTTTAAAAAATGCAATTAAAAGTTACGTACCTTCCATGCCAATTGAAACCCTAGGAGACCTGCAAGAAAACTACTAGCAAACCAGCACAAGATGCAAAGTAAAGCAGCCAAGGAACCAGCTTTATAATCAAAACATACATAAGAAACAACGTAGATAGAGTGCAGAAGTGATGATCGACGATCGCAATTCATGTTGTTTCAGTTTCTCCCATCGTTTCTTATTCCTTGATCGCAAAACCTATCTACATAATGACATAAACCCGATGCCTCTTTTTAATTTGATGCCCTGGGCAGGAGCCCATTTGGCCCATGCCCAGGGCCGGCCCTGGCGTTATGGTTAATATCTTTAACACGAATAAATATGAGTCTTGTTTGAGGAGTTATATAAAGCATGGTTTTTTTTTTTGTTTTTTTTTTATTTTTTTTAGAAGTATGGAGATGTAACACTTGAGAGGTTCTTGATAGAGAAATCAATGGATCCACTGAAAGCAGCAAAGATGTTTGTAGCATGGGAAAAATGGAGGGTTTCTTTTGTCCCATTAGGGTTCATCCCTGAATCTGAAGTTGTTGACGAATTAAAACCTAAAAAGATATATCTTCAGGGTTTATCCAAAAATGGGTTTCCTGTAATGATTTTTCAAGGTAGCAAGCATCTTCCTGCTAAAGATCAGAATCAATATAAGAGTAACTCTTTCTTCTCTTTTTCATTAATTTATACTTTCTTTGATTGTTTTGTTTTCTGCAATTTAGTAATTAAAGATGCATTATTTTAACTTAAATTGTAGGTACTTAGATCTCAGTAAGATCTTGCAAACAAAACCATATCCACCATTGTCACTTAACACATCAATTAACACATATTTTTTTTAAAGGGCAAACACCTAAGTGTTTTTTCCTTTTTTCTTTTTGAAAGGAACTCACCAGGCTCAACATGCTATTGAATATTTTAGTGTAAAATAGATTGCGTATAACATGCAAATAAGAGTCGATGCTTATTTGAATGTTATTGAGACTAACGGGGGTTCGGAGGCAACGCCCCTGAGAGAAGCGGGGTCCCAGGGGCGGTAGCCCCTGACAGGATCCAAAAGGCAGAGCCCCTGGCTGGGTCCAAGGGGCAACTTTTTATTTTTAATAAAGCGTTATAAGGAAAATTACTTAGAAAAATAAATTTTTCGTAAATATCACATATTTTATGTGATATAATTAATACAATTTTGCAACTTCCATTGTGGTGTAGTGGTAAGAAGCTTGTGTTCTCTACTTGAGACACAGGTTCGATTCTTACGGGCAACACTTTGGAAGGGGCATTGGCGATGAGGGGAGACTTGGGGCTGAAAGGTTACAAGTTCGATCCCTGAGCTCCCAGGTTTTACCACCCGGCCGCTCGCGGAGGTGGATTTTCCCTGGAATGAGCTCAACTGGTGTAAATAGTCCCCGGGTTTTCCGGGGCATTCGTTGGCCGTTCAAAAAAAAAAATAATTAATACAATTTTATCCTTAAAATTAGTTAGAGGATAACTGCTTTGGCAGTTATTGGAGACCAGAACTGTTTCCTTGATAAAATGGATTTCGAATTCATGGATACTCTCCTAGATAAAATCTGATAAAAAAAATACATTGCATCCAATACTCATACGAATTCTTGAATCATAATTTGATTTTATCCTATCATTAATCGGTATGCACTCCTATTAATTGATGTGAAAACCAACTCTTATGACTCAGATTAATATCAGGAAACAATTATCTAACACCTACAACCTTTAGGTTACGGTATAACGTTTTATTATAAAAATGTTTATTTTTTGAAGCTAGTCCATATATATAAGGTGAATAGGGTGTTGTTAGACATACAACTTGTAGTCTTGTATAAAAAACTAATCAAAACTACGTCGTTTTGAGAAAAATAATTAAATCTCTTTATTTTAATATTTTTCTCCGCCTCTTACAATTTTCCACTAATTTCCCTGCTTCTCCATTTATCCAGGAATTGAATTGAATTTACAATCTGAAGTAAACCCAGAAGCTATAACAACTTTTTCTATTTTTCATTTACAGTTCATCTGATAAAATGTCTTTTATTAACTTGGGAGTTTTCACCTCTAGAACATAAATTACAATAAAAAAATAAGGCAGAAACTACAACGGCAAACTTTTTCTATTTTTATTGTTATATTAAAAATCAATAAACCTCCCAATCAAACTGTCAGGAACATGAGAAAAATGAGTAACTAGAAAATTTTGTTTGGCCGTTCTAAAAAAAAAAAAGAAAATTTTGTTTGGATCCAATTTCTAAAAGCGGCACTTCGATTTGGAGAAAGACAGACAAGGAATTAATGTAATTAATGGTAATTAGATATTTGATGCTTTGAGTTAAATACAAAAATAAAGATTTAACTGTTTTTAATCAAAACTACTTAGTTTTAATGGATTTCACATATAACTTACATGTGTAACCAGAATATAAGAGGTCATACGGTAAGTGGTAACTACTCTAAAGTAGTGTTTAGTATGCAGCAATGCAAGACAGAATTAAAATAAAATTTTAAAATCACAAAAATTAAAAAAAAATGTATATAATGAAAATAAAAATAAAAATTTATAAATTAATATAAGTAAATGAAATAAGTTAAAAATAAAAATTAATAATAAAACAAGAAATAAAAATATATAAATATAAATAAAAATATAAGATAAAAGATAAAATATAAAAAACTTCAAAAACAGAAAAATAAAATGGATATAGTCGTTCTATAATTAAATATCGGTAGAATTGTGTTGTATTCCTTTGTTTTTACTACCTACTAAACAACACAAAATAATGATTTATATCATTCCAGTACGGTTCTTTTGACCATTCTATTCCGTCATCTATTCTATTATTTCCTTCATTTTTTTACCTCATACCAATCATACTCTAAAAGAATTTAACTAACTTTAACCATTTATTTTTTAATTTAGTAAAACTTATGGTTCTAGAACTACAAATTAATCCTCTGTACGTTATGCAGAATTCATTGTCTATGCGTTTGACAAAGCAATTGCTAGGTGCGCAATATTCTTTATTTAACTTTTAAACACATTAAAATCTCATATTTCATATTTAATGTGAAAGATTTATATTAACTGGAACAATTTTATCATTCGAGTAAAAACCAGAATTTGTTGTAATAAGTACATTATTAATTGTTTCAATTTTACTGGATTGAACACTTGCAGTGGAACCAGGGACAAAGAAACTGGAAATGAGAAGCTAATTTGGATCATGGATATGGACCATGTAGGCTACAAGAATGTGGATACTCAAGGATTTATCTCAGGGTTTCAAATTTTGCAGGTACTTTTTAGAACGACAATATAATTACTTTTAGTTGGGGGTGTTAAACGGGTCGTGTTTGCAGATTGGCGGGTCAACCCGAGCCCGAACCCGAAAATTTTGACACGAACCCGAACCCGAAAATCGTGTCACACACATTAATTCGAACACGAAACGAATATTTACGGGTTGACCTAAACACTATCCGTTTGACCCGATTATCTTTTGTTTTTTAAATTTTTAAACATATTAGTGCTTTAAAATACTGTTTTATACAAAAAAAACTATAAATGTATATAAAATAATTATATTTAAATAATAAAATCGTATGTTAATTTCTCTTTTAGGTTTTAAACTTTGATAAAAATGATAATATTAACTTAATTTATGATATAAAATACGTTTAAAGATAAAAAATATTAGATAAATAGGTTAAGCGGGTCAACCCATTAACCCGACGGGTTAAACCCGAACACGACCCGTTTAGCTAAATGAGTTTGCGGGTTCCACCAGAAGTTGACCCGAACCCTTTTATACTAAACCAAAACCTGCAAAATCCGGATTGAGTTCGTGTCGGGTTTCGGATCGTGTCGAAAATTGACACCCCTACTTTTAGTAGTTAAATCTATTCAATCTGTGCAGTGTATCAGTTCCTAAAAATGGCAACAAATATGTTTTTTAATGTTAAGTTTTTATACGTTAATCCTACTTTGTTCTTTTCGCATAGGCCTACTACCCAGATCGGTTAGCAAAACTTTACATGATAAATATGCCGTGGTTTTTCGCGAGTTTTTGGAAGATAGTCGCTCGTGTTCTGGAGAAATCGACATCCGAAAAGGTATATATGCCGGTCGTATTCTTTAAACAAACAAAATTTTATATTGTTTTCACTTGTAATTGATGATATTTATAGATTGTGATGGTGAACAATGAGAAAGGAAGGACACAACTAATCGAAGAAGTTGGCACGGAGGTGTTGCCTAAAGAGCTTGGTGGGAACGCGATACTTGTACCACTTCAAGACGTCCAAGTACCCAACGTTAATAGATGCTAGGAAAAATCATGAAAATAGACATTTTGATCATCTAAATCATTAAAATAGACATTGAAGGCTTAACCTACAAACATGTGAGAAACTTGTGAGAAACTGTCACCTAAGTTTGTTAAAACCTTCAGAGTTTCAATGTCTATTTTAATGATTTAAATTATAAAAGTGTCTATTTTAGTGATTTTCTCTAAATATTTATAAAAATAAACGACCGTGTTTCTTTAAGTTTCAGCTCGTATCAAATCAAATCGTTTGTTTATTAGATGTTTGTTTAACTCTCAAAATAACTTGTCATGTTGGCTAATTATGATGCACCAATATTACAATTTCCTATTTTAGATATTTATATGGTTTTCGAATCCATTATTACATGAACTTTTTTTTATTGAACGGTAAATGACTACTAGTTTAAAAATTATGTTTGTAATGTTTTTTTTTTCTTTATATTTTTTCTATTTTTAGTTTTTTTGGGTAAAAACTAAAAATAGATTTTCAACTAGATTTTCATTTCTATGTTTTTAGTTTGTAATTTCATTTCTATGTTTTTTCCTTTTAAAATAGATTTTCAACCCGTGTGTTGTCGCGAAGATAACAATTATACATAAAACAGTTGCATTATTATAAGGGTATGTAAAGAAAATGAAAAGAAAATAAAAAACGCGTAATGACTCAAACACTTAAAGTATCGTTTATGACCTAAAAGCTATGTTACACGAACTCTGTTCTCTTAGTAAGGAATACTCAAAGAATTAAAAAAATGAAATTAATAACATCAGCAACGTTTTTAAAACTGACTGATAATTAAACCGTTTGATTACTAGCTATTTTAGCTAATAAAACCAAACACAAATGAAAACGAAACCGGGGAAACCACTAAACCAACTTAACAACTTGTATAGCTACCGGTTCGATTTTCACAAGCCATAAACTTGGAATGGACAAAAGGGCCTACGTCCATTGAATAGCAAAAGAAATAAGTTAGAAAAGTGGTCCATGCCTCCATGGCATGTGTGTTGACTATATAAAACGACATTAAATGATTTTTGTATTTATAACTGAATTCATTTGCCTTAAAAAATGTCATTTGAATTTTTGGCCCTCAAAGTAATTGCCTTTAATTTCCATTAAAATAGCCATTTACTAGACAATACTAGCCCAACCTCCCACCACCAACCATACTCTCTTGTAGTTTCTTATTTTTATTTCTATAATTTAATTAAAAATGTATTTACTTTTCAAATATAAGGATTTTTTTTTTTAAATCTTCCACATCTTATTCTTTATATCTATCTCTATTTAATTTTCATTATGTTACATTTTACATTTTGTTCCACTCATGAAAAATATAAAAAATAAATATATGAATCAATAGTGTATTCTTATATTTAGGGAACCACTTTAATTTTCTTTAAATTTTACGGATGAAATATAGAGATATAATGTAGAGTGAAAAACGATTGAATTATTTGTATTTTCACTATGCTTTAAAGATATGGAGCCAAATGTGAATAATTTGAGTTTGACAAGAAAATATTAGAATGAATTCAAACATAAAAAACAACCTAAATTAAGATTGACATAGACATCTAGCTAAAAAAAACATCAATTTTCTTAATAAAAATGTATTAAACTCACATAATATCATGTAGGGCGATGACTGAAAAACCGCCAAAGTTGTTTAGCTCATGAGGTGATGAGTTTATAGATGGGCTTGAATTTTAGGGGGGCGTTTAGTTTTTGAAATGTAATAAATTGTAATCGTAAAGTTTTTCTTATAAAATTGTGATTAGTTGAATAACGAAGGAATTTGAAACTCAATGAATTTTTTTTAATTAATGAAATTTAATATTATTTCAACATTTTTTTAGAAATCTTTCACTTTAATGAAGGAAAGTTAGTTACATGGTCTCAAATTCCATTAACAAAATGAATTTATTTCAATTTAGAATTTTCTATGACCCAACTAACAACTAAGTACAACTTAAATTTTTCTATTTTACAGATTCCAACTCCATTACATTGCACGGACCAAACACCCCTTTAAACTTAAGAAATCTTTATCATTCTATTTTTTAATGACTTTGTAATTAAACTCAACCACATCTCATTTCATATTCTAGTTGTTTTATATGATTATCAATGTAATATATATGTTTGCGGTGATAGAAAAACATGCACGTATTATAACATAGTAATATGTTATTATTATTATTATTATTTTTTTGTACAAACCCATTTTTTATTTGTTACCATTTTAATTAAACGGACTCACTTTCAAAAAGTTTCTGTGAGGATTGAACTCCTGACCTCTTAGTTAGAAACTCAATTCTTCTCGAAATATTATTTAGACAATTGCTCATTTGTTACCTTTTTTAATTAAACCCATTTAATATGTTAACTTGATAATAACTTATTAAACTTATTAATTAAACGAATTAAACATTAAACTTAAAACTTTATTATTTTTATATGATAGGTTTAACCTTGAACTAACATTATTATGAAGACGAAGCAACAAACAAAAATTATGAATTCAAATTATACCGGATTGAAGTTTATAAGTTATTATAAAATAAGTTAAAATGGATATCGTGTAATTGTCATGAAGCACAATAAAATACTATAAATAAAGGAAAATTTTATACACACATCTCTAAATTTTAAATCTACACTTTTATAACATGTCGAATATAGCTCAATATGCGACATATAGTCCCATAGTCATAGCCCCCTCCCCCCCCCCCCCCTCCCTGGTTGAGTTTTATGTTAGACTGTGTTGTCATATTGTTTTTTACCTATATGCGGCGTACTGCCTATATGCGGCATATTGGCCCCCGTATATGCCGCATATAGTCTTATATGTGGCATATAGGTCCCAATCTATATGCCGCATATATGGTTATATGCGACCTATTGAACTTCACGTATTGATAACTTCGTATTGAATTTTTAAAATTGTATTTTTCTAACTGAACACTCTTAAAATCTAATTTAACACTCATATACGTCCCGTATTAGACTATATGGGATGCATAGGAAAAAGACAACTCTCAATACGAGGACGTATAACAATGAATTTTATGTTAGATTGAGATTTGTTTTTCCTATATACCATGTATAGCCCGATACGAAACGTATAATGTTTTAGTAGAAGGTCTCTTTAAAAAGAGGTGTGTAAATAAAAGGACCAGAAGAAATTGACTATGGTTTTTATTAATTTATTATTATTATTATTATTATTAAATTTATAAATTATACTTTTCTTTCCTCATTTTGACATAGAAGTTGTCTTTTCCACTCATTTCTGTCATCGATCATCGCCGCATGCTCAATTTTCCTCTTTGACGTTTCCATCTATATAATTCCTCTCCCCAACTCTTCACCCCCAAAAATTCCCACAAAATATGGATCAAAATCAACAACTCAAGCTCACCCAGATGAAGAATTGTGTTCAAAAGCTCGGTTCTTCTACAGAGGTAACCAATTAATCTCAAACTCAGTTCACCATGATCTTTGATCTTTTACCCCAATGCTATTCACCTTCTGAATCTGTTCAATTGTATGTAGAAGTACGGAGATCCGACACTTGAGAGGTTCTTGATTGCAAGATCTATGGATCCAAATAAAGCTGCAAAGATGTTTGTTTCTTGGCAGAAATGGAGGGCTTCGTTTGTCCCATTAGGGTTCATACCTGATTCCCAAGTGACTGATCAATTGGAGGCTAAAAAGATCTACTTGCAAGGTTTATCAAAGGATGGGTACCCTATTATGATTGTTAAAGCTAGCAAGCATTATCCTGCTAAAGATCAGCCACAATTTAAGAGTAATTTCTTGATTATTTAATTTAGATTTTGGGTAAGTGGGTGTGATTTTTCAAAGGGTAGTTCTAGATTATAGTTGCTTAAAGTCTATGATAGTTAGGTAAACTACATAATTACACCAATAACCAACTCTTTACTTTCTTATTAAAAAATATTATTTTTTTCATCTTAATTCCTAGATAATCAGAATCATTATAGGTAAACCATATAATTACACCTGTAAGTAATTCTTTACTTTCTGCTTAAAAAATATTATCTTTAATCTTAATGACTAGATAATCAGAATAAAAATGACTTCAACCCACCCCCAAAACTTCCTTGTGTTTTGCAATTAGAAGTTGCTGCATATTGTTTAAATTAGTTGGAAATTAAGGGTAGCAATCAATATACCAACAAACTTTTTCATACATGAGTGATGAAGCAAGTAGGAAACCATAAACTTACTGTAAATTACATTAGAGTGCTCTCTGGACCTTTTATTAATGGTTGAGAATTTGAAGATGAAATCAGGTCATGTTGGTTTTGGGTTTTGGAAATGACCCTTTTAGCCGCCGTGCTTTGTTCATTCAGATTCTTGTCTTCATTTTATACTATATTATGTTGGCTTTCGTAGGCCTTATCAAAGGTTATTTCTTTGTCATTAAGTGTCTTGGTTGGTTCATTTGATTGAGACAAATTGAAGTTTAAAATACTCATGTCCTTAGTAATATTCTTGATTTTGTTCCTTTTCTGTTAAGTTTTTTAATGGCTAATTACACATCTTGTCTAATAACATTTTGTTTGTATATTAAAAAAAATCAGCATAGACAGTTGGTTCTCTAATAGATGCTGGCAACACACCTTCTTACTGCATTATTCTGTTACGTCTAAAAGCATGGAATTAAGCATACGAACTTCTTAGTTGACGCTCTTGAGTTGACCTTGACTTGAAACAGGTTTTACTTGTTTATCGACCAAGTATTATTCTCTAGTTTTACATCCTGTTTAACCACATTTTTCACTTCCGAGTTTCAAATTAAAAACTTTTCAGCTTCAAAACTGGATTAATTGTTTTTAGTTTTGGGATGCAGAATTTGCATTAAACCAAAAAGTAAGTGCAACAAGTAAGAGCTTTTGATGTAAAAAGTTCAACATATCTTTTTAACATTATCTATTTAGAAAAGCAGGATTTATGAATTTTTAAATAGAACAAAGACATGTGAATAGATTCCCTAATACTTTTTCTTTGTTTTACTACATAAAGTTTAGGAGATATACCATAAAGTCAACTAATACCAGTGACTTTTGACTTTCCATGCATCTCTCATTGGAGGTTGTAATACTTTCTTTGTTTTACAGTAGCTTCTCTATCCGCATCCCTATAATTTATACTTTTATCATTACTTTTTCTCTCTTTTCCACTCACAACCATAATTAAATAATACTTTTTTATACCCTATCATTACCTTTTCTCCTCTTTCACTCACATCAAACATCAAATTTTAGAAAATCATCAGTTTTTTTCTCAAATATAAGGATGAACAGTAACTTTTTCTCTCTCCTTCACACACAATCACACCCTAAAATTTAGGGATTATACTCACAAAGTTTTGGGGATTCTATTGTGAATGCTCTAAAAAGTTCTAGGATTTAAATAACAAATGTACCATAAATTTATGAGATATCTTTGTGTGGCTAGTGCATACTAATATTTCCTTTCTCTCTCTTAAACAGAATTTGTGGTTCATCTGCTTGACAAAGTAATTGCAAGGTATGCTTTTTACTAAAATGAGTTATTATTGAAATTTGATATTTATTTAGTAGTTAATTGTACCAGGTTGATAATTGCTGTTAGTTAATCTCACTAAAATTGGACCTAAATGATGTATTTGATATGGTTGTAAGTGTACACAAATGTGATTGATTAATATTGTTGTTCAAGTTTAATAACTGGAAGACAATGTGAAAGAACAATGATACTTATATTTATTTTATTAGAACTTAATTATCACGAAACAGTTGGTATACAACCATCAATCTTAATCGGGTTTTGCTCTTCAGTGGCTTCAAAGGAAAAGAAATAGGAAACGAGAAGCTAATTGGTGTTCTTGATTTGGATCAAATGGCTTACAAAAACGTTGATGCTCGTGGGTTGATCACTGGATTTCAGTTTTTACAGGTAGATCTTTATCTCTTGCCCTATGTTCATTCAAGTCATTGCCATATACCGGCATATATAATATATTATATTTTCCATTGCTTCAAAATATATGTAAAAAAGGTTCTTCAAAATGCAAGGAAAAGTTTATCTATTGAGAATTGTTCATGTTTCCTACCAAATATCCTTACAACATAAAGCACATGTTTTTATTTAATGTTTATCCTGTTATTTAACAGCTTTTTCTATGTTCTTTCAAGTCATTGCCATATATTGGCACATATATTTTGTTATTGCAAGTTTGCAACGATATAAATGTATAAAAATCTTTAAGGGGGTGGTGTAGTTGTAAGCACTTGAGTCCCTTCTAATTGATGATCCACATGCATTTCCTATCAAATCTACTTATTTATATAAAATTGTGTTTTTATTTAGTGGTTTCCTGTTATCTTGGTTTTACTTATTGTAGGCATACTACCCTGAGAGGTTAAAAAAGTGTTACATTTTGAACATGCCGTGGTTTTTTGTGAGTGTTTGGAAGATGGTCTCTCGGTTCCTGGACAAAGCAACTTTAGAGAAGGTATATTTATATATTCTACTTTTTTTTATAACTGCTAACTCACACTCGCTCTAAACCTCCTCAAAGTCTACACCATGGGATTGGAGCCCTCAACCACTTTGGGAGGACCACATTTACCAGACACCCTGATACCGCTAGGCTACAAGTCCTTTGGTATATGTTAGGAGCCTGATATGCTAAACGACCAAAAAGGATGAACAAATTATGAATTATTTACCCAATAAGATGGCTGAAATGTAAAAGAGATGAGAAAGACGTAACATTCAATTGTACCTAAAGCTTATTTCTTCGGGGCATTTGCATATCTTCCCCTTTAAACTTGAGAATTGCATATTTCCGCAAATCATGCTTAAAGAGCATTGTACATTATGCATTAAAAGTTTGTGTTTTGGGGAAATATGCAATTTTTTTTAAAAAAATAGGGGATATATGCAATTCCCCCTATTTTTTGTGCATAGTGTCTCGCGCCTGGTTATCAGGACCTAAAAGCATCTGAGCGTCTCACGCTTTCTAAAACCAAGATACCAATACCATAAATCATTTAAAACGATAATTACGGATAAAATAGTAACTTTAGTGTACAAAACAAAATACTGCAGTTTTCATGGGACAAAAGGCAAACTGGAAATAAAAATTTGATACCATGATGAAATATGAGAGTGATAATATCTTTTTTATTTTCATAGAATTAAAATAGTTTGTTTTTGGTTCCAATTGCAGATTGTAATAGTTAGCAATGAGGCAGAGAAAGAACAATTTTTAAGAGAAGTGGGGGAAGATGTCCTGCCTGAAGAATTTGGAGGGCATGCGAAGCCTGTGGCGATTCAAGACGTTGTACTGCCCCCTTTGGAGGATTAACTGTAACTGTAATCATAAATATAATTATACTAAATCATCGCTTACTCTAAATAATCCTAAACTGCATCATATCCTTTCATAGTTGAGTTGCAGTTGAGGATTTGGTGAGTCCGAGTCCAAGTAGTTGGATGTGGGGAAGTTGATTAACAAGAAAAATGGCCTTTAAGGGTAAAATATAAGTTATGGTGTGCTAACCATAGTCTTTAAAGTCATGGTTAATAACTGATTTTTTTTCACCTTTTAGTGATTTTTTATAGGTTTATACTTTTAACCTTTTAGACTTTTACGTTTTATATCCCTTAGCTTTTTTTACTTTTATTTTTAGTATACTTTTTATAGTTTTATATTTTGACCATAAAACTTTTAGACTTTTACTTTTATATATCCTTAACTTTTCTACTTTAATTTTTAGTATACTTTTAGAGTTTTCAACTTTGGTCACTATTCTTTTTATTGTTTAATCTTTGACCACATTAAATGTTTATTACGTAAACTAACGGGTAAATTGGTGGTCCGTCGCGAAACGTTTTGTACTCCTTAACTTTTCTGTTTTCTTTTATTATTATACTTTTAGAGTTTTCGACTTTAGCCATGACTTTTTTTTTATAGTTTTATACTTTGACCACACTAAACCTTTTTGATTTAAACTGACTGGTAAATGGATGGCCAGCCGTGAAGCGAGGGCGGGTCACCAACTTGTATATTACATTTTATATTGGTAAGGCATAGTATATTAATAGGGTTTTAGAGTTTGACCACGTAAGTTTTAAACTTTTATGTTTTTTTTTTAGTTTTAAGTTTTGTCGCCTTATACTTTGGTCACGAAACTTTTACAATTTTACGTTTTATACCAATTTTTATGCTTTCAAAGTTTCACCACATAAGTTTTACATTGGTACATTATATAACCACATAAGTTTTAAACTTTTACATTTTATACCCCTAATTTTTAAACTTTGTTTTCTTTTTTTGGTTTTAGGTTTTGTCGTCTTATACTTTGGCCATTAAACTTTAACAATTACGTTTTATACCACATTTTATGCTTTCAAAGTTTGACCACATAAGTTTTAAATTTTACATTTTATAGCCCTTAACTTTTAAAATTTGTTTTTTTTTTGTTTTTTTTAAAGTTTTGTCGTCTACGAAACTTTCACAATTTAACGTTTTTATACCCCTTAGGTCTTCAACTACTTTTTTGTTTCATACTTTGGCCACTTATACGTTTATCTTTTTTACCACTAAAGTTTTTACTTTATTTTTAGTAACTTTTGTGGTTTCTTACTTTTGTCACCAATGTTTTATACATTTATGTTTTTGCCCCTGAAGTTTTATACTAGAATGGAAGGGAATAACTTTTGTTGTTCCTACTTTGGGAAGCTTTTACACTTTTACGTTTTACACCCCTTAAGTTTTCAACTTTGGTATTTTTTTCTACTTTGGCCATTAATGTTTTATACATTTACATTTTTTACCCTTAAAGTTTTTTTACTTAATTTTTATTATATTTTGTGTTTCCTACTTTGACCATGAAACTTTTACACTTTAACGGTTTACCCCTTAAGTTTCCTACTTTTTTTTTTTTTTTTTGTGTTTTCTACTTTGCCACCAATATTTTATACATTTACATTTTTACCCCTGAAGTTTTTTACTTTATTTTTATTGTTTCCTACTTTGGCCACCAATGTTTTACAAATTTATATTTTTACCCCTTAAGTTTCATACTTTGATTTTTTCGGATGTTTTACATATTTACGTTTTTTTACCTATGATGTTTCCTACATATATATGGATGTAATCACTAAACTTCAATATATATATATATATATATATATATATATATATATATATTATGTAATGACTAAACTTTTGTAATAGCATCAATTTAGTTAACTGCAATTTATGTATTAGAAACTAACATATTATAGTTTAATTTTGCTAAGACAAATAACAAGGGTTGCCCGTCGCAGCGTGCGGGCGGGTCACCAACTTGTAAAATATACATACATATTTGTAACATCGATACGTAACTCTGCCTCATCACATGGCACGAATAAAATATATATTTCTTATCTAAACGCAACACATTTTAGCACACATCTTAACACGAATAAAATATATATAGAGTAGTGTGGGTTTAGCAAATGAGTTGTTGATGATACGCCCAAAAGATATATAGTGAAACTCTGAGTAAGGCCAGAAATCGAAATTGTTATATATATAAAGCAAAAAGGAAAAGAAATCAAGAAAACAACTTAGTCTCATATTGTATTAATCATCATGCCAAAAGAAATTGAAAAAATATAAAACACTGGCTTAGATCTGCAGCTAATGGTACAAAGAGGACACCAACCATGGCTGCAATGAATCGCCCTGCTAAGATGAAGGTTTTCTTATCTAAGTGCCAACTAACCAAGATAAACATCATAGCGAGTGATAGAATCCATGAAAGACAACATGTTGTCTTTGATTAAATCATAGTAAATACCTCCACATACAACAAATCAAATTTGTTAGACATATAATTCATGTAAATCGAATACAAACTCAGCAAATACCGATAGCTCAGAGACAGGTAATGGTGGTGATGAATGCCTCTCGGTCACCCATCATCGACCTCGTAGAGCAACTGGAGAAAACCATTGCCGCCCATCAACTAGCAAATGCCAGTAGCTCAGAGACAGTTGACGACGACAATGAATGCGAAGTGTTGTCACCATCACCATCATCGCCATGATAAACCATCCGGAAAAAAACCAAAGAATCAGTGCAGCTGTATGCAAATGGACAAAAATCAAACAAAGCGACAACTATGTAACAAAGAAACAAAGGACAACATACATAAGATCTGGAAAATATCCCAACAAATCAAGAACCAATCAGACAAATTAAAGAAACCAACATCGTTGCTAGGGATTTTACACGATGGTTTATTTTCAGAACCCCAAAGCAAACCCAAAATCAACACCTTTCTCGAATTCGCTTATGAAATACATAAGAAACCATAGCGTCGTTGTAACCGAGAAAGTCAGCAGCGCAAATCGACGACCACCGTTAACCAAGGCTTTAAGCCGACGACCGTAAGTCGGAAACCAGAGTTGGTGCTCTAGGGCGAGCAAGGAGCTTACGACGACGATGCCTAGCAACCGGAGCACCAGCCATCGACAAGAAGCGCAACGGAGAGCAAATTTGTAGCAAGAAAATGGAAGCGGGGAAAGAAACTTAGTGAGTAGAGAGAAAATTCTTATGAGTGTTAAGAGAAGAGAGGAAAAGTAGGTTTAAAACCCATGAAGCAACGTCACACAAATAAGGTCGACTTCTACACTCATTGGCCCAAAATGCTTGCTGTCAAGTAATGACCAGAAATCATAATTGCATGTTATATATAATAATTTGTGATAATGTTTCTTCTTATAATGCATGACAAATTAATTACATCCCATATAAGTGTTGCTGGCCGGAGACATGTCACATGAACTTGATGATGTACAACATATTTTTCAAGATAAAACATAAAGCAAACAATTACAAGTGTGAAGAATAGAATAAGATAACGCTGGTTAAATCTCGAGGTAATCAGAAGTTAAGGGCTTGAACATGTGACCGGCATGTGACTCGATGTAAGTCATGTGTTTCATTGGCAAATGCATGTATACAACCCAATCATTGTTGTTGGTTGGGCTAGGTAATGTCATCACATAAGAGTCTTTCCTGTCGGATGGGACATGACATGATCCAAACACAACCTTACCCCATCCGAAATCCATCTTGTCCATGATGTGAAACCGTGTTCCTGACGACACCATCACTGATGTTTCTTGGCTGGCAAATGCTATTGCTACTAGCGGTAATGAACGGCGTTCTTCTACCCAGTCTATTATGTCCAAGAAATGGTCTTTCGTGACGGCTGTCTGCACGAACTCATGAACTTTTGTAGCTATACTGCTTAATGACATCTCCTTCAATTCCTAATGTTTGAAATAAAAGCCATGCCAGTTAGAAAAATGTAATTTCACTATACGCTCAAATAAAACTCAAATGGTTGTTTAAAAAAAATGACATGTAAACGGTCACTTAATGCAACTTTAAACAACCGTTTAAAAAACATCATTACCTGTGATCTTTTCAACCCAGACGGCATTGATAAAACATTGCCAAAGTGAGAAGCCATCAATTTTTGCTTCTCTTCACCATCTCCCTCACTCAACCTACCCCTTCCATCAACTGCAAGAGCCACATTACACATTTTGTTATGCTCTCCAGACTCTTCCATGCTCACTGCAACTATCTTCCACAAGAAAGAGGTGAATGCCTCAAGCTTTGACCTCCTCTTACCACCATCACTTGCCAACAATTGTAGCCTGTTAAGCTGCTCCCCCTCAACACAAAATACACGGTTAACAAGTACATGATGATCACCATCGTTTCTATCTTCGTCATCGTTGGGCTTTGTTGGCGGTTCAAACAAAGCAAAGACATCATTGATTGATGATGAATAAGTGGTTGGACTCCTTGGATTGAGGAGAGACCTTTGAAAAGAGGGTAACATAGATGGGGTTTCGGATCGAGCTATGTCCGCCCACGATGAGAGGAACATGTTGGCGGAGTAACCGTCGGCCGCCCGGTGATCGAACATGCACCCTATCACTATGCCTCCACATTTTAACTCGGTAACCTGCGTATTTTATGGTAGATGATGCTGTTAAAATCACTTGATTACTTGATTACTGTTTCATGATAATATAATTCTTTATAAATAATTTAATACAATTAGAACATGTTAAGCCGTGTTATTTATATAGATTAACAAACATTTATCATCTGAAATTAGACGTATGAACGTTGACCTATGACACATTTTATTAATGATCAGGTGACCACGTTGTCACTATTACATGCAAGCCGTGTTATTTATATTAAACAATCATTTATCATGTGAATGGTTTTGTTTTTATTACTTATAAAGTATAAAAACTTTGCTAATAATAGCTCGCCCACTCCTTCATTGTGTACGCCACCAAGGTTCAAATCCTGTGGCCGGGCTTTTAGTTTTACGTCCTTGAAATTCCTTTTGATATTTTTATTTCATTATTTCCATTATATAGTTAAATTTACATATCTTTTAGTCTTCTATTATAACTTTTAAAATATAATGTTCTATAAAATTTGAATGTACTATTGCAATTCTCTTATTTTTTATCAACATTGTGGATTTTTTCAGGTTTCATTTTTAATATATAAGAAAGTACGGAACATTATCAAGATCCCCGCTATAACTCGCGGGTTTACATCTTATTTTCATTTTTTATAAAAGAAAGACATATAACCAACGCTTCTGTTGTAACGCAGAAGTTTATATCTGCTAGTTATTATTATATAAAACATTTATTCTTGTTTTGATATTTAATGAGAAGGTGATCAAGACATAGAACACCAAAAACACAAAATGACTTTTCACTTTTTCAGAAAAAAAAAAACTATCAATCTGTCACGTAGACATAAAAAGATAGTAGTAGACAAGCTCTCGACCTGCCACATAGACAAGGAGGCACGGTCTGAGCCGCCCCTTTACTTTGAAAAATGAAAAAGAAAAACAACCATAGTCAAGTTTTGAGCTCACAGATGGGCTATCCATGAGCCCGTATGCAAGTCCATAACTACCAAGTTAATTAATGGTTATTATGATGAAATTATTGGTAAACCAGACTATTTTGATGATTATTCCCTAAATAAATAACAAATTGAGAACCGTAGTTGACTTCTATACATCATATCCCGTGAAAAGTGCTATTTTATATGAGCTATATCTTAAATTCTTAAATATTCCAATAAGGTTTTAATAAGGGAAAATTCCCAAAATGTCCAAATTAAAAAAAAAGTTTCACATTATGTCCATTTGAAAATTAGACCCCCATATTGTCAATGTTTTACGGTTTTCTCTTACCATAGATTTTATGGTCGTCCTACCATTAACTATCCAATTATATTTTGCCACGTGACACTAATGATTGATTCTACCATAAAATATGGTCGAATCTACCATAAAATTATAGTCGAATCTACCATAAAAGTATGGTCGAATCATACCATAAAAGTATGGTCGAATCCTACCATAAAAGTATGGTCCAATCCTACGTGTTTTCTTTTTATTGGTTCCAAGAAAATGTGTAGTTGATATTAGTTATGGTCGATTACACCATACTTTTATGGTGGAACAATCATTATTTATGGTCGATTAGACCATACTTTTATGGTCTAAATTGTCACGTGGCAAGATATAATTGGATGGTTAATGGTAGGACGACCATAAACTCTATGGTAGAAGAAGACTGTAAAATATGGACAAAATGGGGGTCTGACTTTTCAAATGGACATAATGTTAAAAAAAAATTCAATTTGGACATTTTGGGAATTTTCCCTAAATCCCTTTTAATATTGTGCGGTATAAAATTTTGAAACTCTAGCAATACCTCAAAGTTACTTATAATCATGCAACATGCAAGTTTATATAATTGAAATAAGGTTAAAATTAAGTAGAAATTACCTGGATTGCAAGCACCCCATGCAGCTTCTTGGGTACAAGTTTACCTTCAATGCTCTCATCCGGATTATACAAATTGAGTTCCTTGAGCTCCACGTCTGCCACAGCTTCAATGAAGTCAATACCGCGGTTATTGCAGCGGATTTGATTCTCTCCAACGGCGGCATTCCACAAGATCTCCCCGGCAAGGGGGTAGTACAATGCAAGAGCTCGAGATAGGGAAGCTTTAAGGGTGATTAGCATTTCTTGGAAAGTGCCATTGGAGGGTTTCTTGTAGCAGAAGAAAGAGCCAACATCAAAAGGTGGAACAAGCAAGTCTAGATTTGTAAAGGGTAACCAGGGTTCATTTCTTGGTTCTTCTGCATGCACCACTACTTTGTTAGTCACCTTCACGACGAAAATCTCACCACTGATCACCATGTTTTGATCGAAGAGATCGAAAGAATTGATCGAAAGAAGTGATTGAAAGAGATATGAGAGGTGAGTTGGTAGATAGATAGAGAAAAGAGGTGTGGGTATATATAGACTATATAGTAGTTAGTATGTTAAGAGTGCATGGAAGGTGCCAGCCATGATAATTTCGAATCATTGTGTGATCATGATTTGTTTATCATTATTCCAAGCATTCATACAAATTGCACCAAATTGTCATATTATATACATTCTCTAGTTTGATTAAAGTTTACAGTGAGTTTCAAAAAAGAGGTACCCTGCATATACCTGGATCACTTGCATTTCATCTTAAATCACCGTCCATCAACACCTTTATCTTGAATCGAGTGTCACTATAACTTTTTAAATTACATCTTGGATGACTGTCTAACTTTTTCAGTTATTTCAACGATTGTTAGACGTTTCTTTGAAAGCTTGAAAATAAGTAACTGTATGATGTGTTTGCGGACAGTTGTCTTAGCCTTTTTTAACAAGGGATGGTGTGAGATCAAATTTCTAATATATCAATTGCACCACTTCTTAAGAAGTAGCTGCTAAGTCTCTCCTTTTTGAAAATAATACGATAGAATGTTGTTTCGGGTATAGTCTCATATTAAATAATATTTTATAAATGGTAAAAATTAAAATCTTATAATGTTCGGTTTTAATTGATTTGACTACTTATGATATATTACGTTAATTGTCATTAGAAAAGTAATATGAAAGAATGATAAGACTGGATGTAAGGCTATGTGTAATGGTGAAAGGTTTTCAAGCCCCTTCATGTGGGCATTTCATGACATGTGGCGTCCTATGTGGCAAGGGGCTTGAAAATAAAAGAAGTGTAATGGGATAAAGCCCCTTTCAAGCCCCACCATCATTACCCAACCCACACAACCTCCCCCCCTTGCAGCGTGAAACTTCCAGCGCCTCCCCCCCTTTTTTCCATTTTCACGCCCCACCGTAGTGGGTGGGGGCGCTAAAGGGGCGCTATCGGGGCGCGAAAAAGGGTTTCAAGCCCCTTTCAAGCCCCATTACGGATAGCCTAATAGTAGCACCACATGGTTCAATTACTTGATGTGGTGGTGCGGATATCATGAGATGGCTACACTATTACACCCCCTACTTGATTAACATCACGGTATTGGTATACGATATTCAAGGGCCTCTTTCTCTCTCACCGTTGAAGGCTAACAACTATTCAAAAATATTATATATATATATATATATATATATATATATATATATATATATTTCATTCACACACAACAAATTTCATCCAAATTATTCTCTATAGTCAATTTCTCTAGATTCCAGAATAAATTATTATTATTTTTATTTTTAGAAAAATATTATCTTCATCAACATAAATAAAATAAGGCGACTAAACTTGTTATCGACACGATGTATGTAGTCGCGGAAGAGGCTAAGACTTTAAGTCGGGTGCCGATAGTTGTTGAAAGAAACTGGAAAGTCACACACAATCACCTTGTTGCCAATAACTTGAAATGAAAAAAGGTTTAGGAGACATTTCTGTATGAGAAAGTCTTTGTTTTTGGGTATGACAATAACTTGAAATGATAGAAGTAGTTTAGGTTAAAGTTGTACTAGAGATATATAGAATGGGTTTGGGACTACATTCCAAGTGATGGAGATAATGACTATACTTTTATCTATTTAATGTTTTTTATTTATTTTTCAGTTTTGAAATTGTAATTTTTTATTAATATTAATTAATGTTTTATTTTTAGTTTGATTTTACACTAAAATATAATATGTAGTGTTTTTTATTTTTTATAAAGAAAAATAAATAATATTAATAAGTAAAATTACGGTTGGAAAAATATAGGATTGGGTGATATATATAAAATATGAAAGGTGATGATACTGAAATCATAAGGAAAAAGACTATAGAACTAAATTAAAGGTATAAAACATATAATACTAACTTTAGGCAAGGTGATGATACTAAAATGATAAGGAAAAAGACTATAGAACTTAATTAAAGGTATAAAACATATAATACTAGACTTTAGGCTCATAAAAATGCATTTCATACCCAACAAACTTCCATGTAAGATTTAAGGGGAACAAACTCAATTTCAAAGGTTGTATTTTTAATTTAAAAACCAACTCATATTGTGATTCCCACTACGTTGACATTCCCCTCATCTCGATAGCCAACTACGAGTATATACCTAATCCACCGGTAATGAATTAATAACCTCTGTATTTTTTGAAAAAACATCTAAATAGAGGTTATATCTAATTCGGTCAGACGTATTTAGATATAGAGCCGTTTCTTTTTTTTTCTTTCCAGTTTTAAGAGATTTTGCATCTTAATAGCCCCTTAACCATTATGACCTTTTAGAACATCTTAGAACTTCTTAACCATAAAAAGAGTCGTTCGTTCTCCGGCGACTAGAGCTCCATCTCCAGCGACTAGGCTTCGTCTCCGACGACTAGTTATCTGCCCCCGGCCTCCACCTCTTAATGGTTTAGTTTTCAGACACTTGAACCACCTCTTAACATTTAGAAGTGTTATTTAGATTTAAACATAAATCTCTTTTAAAAAAACAAACATGGTCTAAATTTTTGTCTTTTTTTTATTTATTCATAGTAGTTTTTCAAGTCTTCATTTAATACAATTTCAACCGTCTCTAATTATTTGACGCTATAAGACGTCCAACCCTCAAAATTTCTCATAGTCAAAAACCCCCCCTAACAACCTAACAACCTAACAACCTATTGGAGTGTTATTTCTTCTTTCTTTTTGTTTATATAACATAGTTACTTGTTGGAGTGTCTCTTTCATAGCTTACGCATGAATATCATATCAGTCAACCTCTACAAAGCCGTTGAAATATAAAGAGTTATGCATGAATAAAGAAAGTCGACGCCTCATCTGCTTGATCTGGATTAACCTCATCTGCTTGTTCTGGATTAAAATTGAAACAAGTTTATGTTCATAACTTAAAATGTTTAAAATCACTCCAAATGGTGCTGCAAAAGTATTTTTTTTTATTTACTATGGTTTTGAGGCCGTTTAGAGATCTTTTGAAGCGGTTTCGTTAATCATTTGAGATGATTTTAAAAACCAGACGACGTCAGTTTTGAGACGATACCGCTTTAAAAGATAAAACAGCTCTAAGAAAACGGTCACAAATACTAATTCTATAAACTTTTTAAAACTAATTAACTTTTAGATACTTTACAAGCATTTTTGTATCTTTAAGATGTGTATAACTAGATTTGCTACCCACACCTTGCCACTGGAATATATAACGCAGGTACACGAAGTAGTTCCATTGCTATAGCGCTACGTAATGAAAGTAGAAATACAAAAGAAAGCTAAGTAACTACGTTAAAGTTAGAAGACTAATTCTTAAAGTATTGAGCATTCTAGCTAAAATTTATGTTACACGTCTGTACTCATTACCTTACTAATTAACGTATGTGCTAAATTCGTTGCGCCTGGAAAAAATACAAATAAAAAAAACACAAAGACAATTCGGACATAGAAAACAATTGTATTGCTATAACGCTACATAATGAAACGGAAATATAAAAGACATAAAAGTTATGTACACACTTTATATGTCACGCCAACAACTGTTGTGCTAAATTTGTTACACTTAGTTAAGAAAAATTGTCTTTCGATAAAAAGAAGAACAAAACACTTTTAGCGTCCCAAAAACAAACAAAAAATAATCTATTGTTTCGTTTTAAGGAGAGAAAAAAAGCAAACTACTATTCATACAAACTTAGATTTGCATATATAGTAATATTTCTATGTATATATATATATATTTAATTGTATTTTTTTAAAAAGTTTACAAAGGTATGTTATACAACTATACTATTATTAAAATAAGACATTGATAATATCGTGTTGTAAATATTATAGATCACATAGTGTTATTCTATATAATTTATATAGTGTTATTATTGTGTTGTTATAATTATTATAAAAAGATGTCAATTTTGTAGTATTGTTTTAGTTTATATTATTTACACCAACACGATAATAACACTGTGTTATTTTTTATAATATCACAATTATATAACATATTTTGTAAACTTTTGTTTAAAAAATATATATTTTTTAAATATTATTTTTCTTAACTTAGCCATCCCGCATATTAAAAACAAAAATACTTGATTTTATGATGTATTTTTTTTTAATTATGTAGTACATAAATGATATTTTAGTTCTAAAAAAATGGTAAAATAGTTATTTATTGGAAAAAGTAAACATTCACTAAATTGTCCTTAGATATTAATGTAAATTTTTTTGAAGCACATGTTTTGGGTTTAGCGACATTGCCTTTTTAAATATGCATCTTCAATTCTTGAGGCAATCCGGTTATTTCCGGACAAACTGTCTCCAGCTCGGAAAGTGGGGAGTATTTTTGCTCAGACCTGATTTTGAACCCAAGACCTTAGAGTCTTAAGCCCTTCCAAATACAATTGCGCTATGAGCTAGTTGGTAGATATTAATATGATTGAAGTTTAATGACGAATGGTATACAAAATTAACCCTTAATTTATTTAATGGACACACAAATCTATTCTTACGATTATTCAATAGAATGCGAGAATCCGCTTTGTATCTGAACCATCTCTAAGTTTTTCAACGTACATAAGAAGATAATTAGAAAAGAAGCTATTAGCCATTGGGGTTGTAGCTCAATGGTAAAAGATAAAATCTCTTTGGTGGAGACCAAGGTTCAAACTTTGACAATGGTGTAAATTGGTGGAATAAAAAAATTAGCCATTTAAAAAAAAAGGAAGCTATTAAACGTGATTAAAAGCAATTATTATATTCCTTGATAAATAAAATTCAATATAATATTCATGCTTTGGTGAGATGTTTAATACACATATTCTTTTTGCAACAGTTTATGTTAGTAACATAAAACGTGAAAAAAAAAAATGAGATTTTTTTTTTAGTTTAATACACATAAATTATTTCTAGGTTCTTTTTAATAGATACATAACATTCGGCCAGCTGATATCCTTGTGTTTGGATGATAGAGAGGGAAACATGTTTGTGTGGACTTTACTGGGGTTTCTCCCTGGTAGGGCTAAGGCCCGGCACGTTCAGGGCTGGGCATGCGGTTTCCGAGGCAGCTGCTGGAAATGTGAACAAACACGAGAAAACGTACCTCGAGAATCAACACGTGTTTGTTCCCTTCACGTTTGATACTTTTGGTTACCTCGCTCCAGAAGATGTGGACACGCTTAGTCGTATCCAAAAAGTTATGTCGGGGAACGTTTCGTCCGCTAGACTGATGAACGTTGTTTTTACGCGTCTTGGGTTCACTATTCAGAAATGATTGGCGGCGCAGCTTGTTGTCCGTCTTCCTTGTTCGGGGGCTTGAGTCGTGTGTCTGTTTGTAACCATTAAATTCAATTGAAATTTAATGGTTTTTACATTAGTTCTTAAGTTTTTACAATAAAAATGATTCTTACATTAACTTTAGCCAAGATACCCCATGTCTTGTTTATATATATCGATGGAATAAATCCGTCACAATGCTTTACTTTCTTGTATTGAATGATGAGATGAGTCTATTAATTATCTAAGGGAAAAAAATGTTTTCGTCTAATAGTTTAACTTTTTTTTATTGGATTCTTCTAACTAACGGTTTTTTTATTAGTACCTTTTCATTTTAAATTATATTTATTATATCAAACACTATTACGTAATATTGGTAACTTAATTAATTGTTTACCAAATAGTATGTATATAGTAACTAAGTTGAGACGTGTTACAAATACTCTCGCGTTTTAGGGGTGGAATGTGACCATTACTTCAATATCGAATCTTTGACCAATATTATTCGATCTATGCGCTTTTGATTAAAATTTTAATGTTTAAAAATTAATAGTTTATATTGAACAAGCTTATTTAGGTTGACAAGTCGTAAGCATGTTTCGTGACATGATAAAATAATATAGACACTTGAAGGGACGACCTAGGTGCTTTCAGACGGTGAAAGGAGCTTTGATCTTATGAGGTCATGAATATTTTTAACATTATACAAATTGTTACAATATTTCAAAGATTAGTACCATTTAAGAATGTTAAGTATGACTGATTGGAATAACTTTTCTCTTTTTTATAAGGAGGAGATTATAAGAAGTAGAAAGGAATTTATAAAATATAGAAAGAATTGTTAGATATGTTGGAAGATTGTGTATACACGGATGCGCATCCTACTCCTTACATTGAAGTATTATTTGTACTACAAAATTTCAATATCAATGAGACAAGAAGACATATACATTAAATTCTTGACTTGTAAATAGATTCTTGAGTGAAACACTATGCATCCAATTTTATTCAATAATTCATAATAATCCCTTTTGTATGACACCTTCCACACTTAAGGTTCAACTTTTGAAACACAAGCTCATTAGAAACATTGCTAAAGAAAACTGAGTGGGAAAAACTTTAGCTAACGAAAAAAGAGTGCGGTGCTAGCTCCCCCTCAAGTTGACATCTATAAAATATCATATTGTTTGTACATGTCGAATTCCAATATTATGATGTGTTTCCTGAAAACCGATGTAGAGAGTGTTTTAGTGAAAAGATCAGACGAGTTTTTGTTAGATTGGACATATTCGATTTCAATATGGCTGTATATAATAAACTCTTAAGTGTATGAAAAGAACATTGGCGGTATATGCAATGACGGACCCAAGAATTTTTTTCACTGGGTTCACTCATTTTATGGTGGTCGGGATTCAAACAACTAAACATCAAAAAAATTTATTTGGACGGTTCGGGTTGGTTCGAGTCGGGTCGGTTAAGATTGATAATACAATAACAATATAAATATACATTACAATAATTAGAGAACACAATGCCAATATGTGTTCTAACGAGTATAATTCAACGAGTGATATATAATATGATAAATCTTTTAATTTTTTGTCTTCCTTGTATGTTTACTTGAGTTGTGTCTGTGCTTCGTTGCAGACGTTCGTTGTACTTTTAAAATTTTCCAACGAGTATAATCTCGGCCGAGTTATATATTATCAATGATTATATAAACTTTCTAAACATATAGGTATAGGATTGGAAACAAGCTGGAACAGGAAAAAAAAAACAAAACTACTGGCCAAAAGGATTGAACTTGGGACCTGTCTAGTACAAGTCTATCACGCGTCTTAACCACTAGGAAAACTTATGCTTTGATTATCAATTTCAATTGGGAATTAAAGTCTTTTAACCAAAACATGAGCTAAGTAATATTCTCCAACCAAACTATAGGTGCAAAATTAAACAGAATTAAAAGATTGGGAATACAAGGGATTCCAACCTGGAATGTCACAATTAGATAAACACACAGTGAACCACTTGAGCTAAAAGGCTTTTAGTTAATAGGATTCACTGACTTTAAATATATGGATTCACGCCTGGTATTATATATATATTTACACTAAAAATTCGAAAGTTATTGGGTTCCCGTGAACCCGGTGGCAACTAACTAGATCCGCCCCTAGGTATATGCTTTGTTTTATCACTTTGATATAACCCTCTTTAATATGTGAGACTCAAGTTGCATTGTCTTCATAGATCGGAGTTGGACGTCCTCCTTTCTCTAGTCCACATGAAGTCAATATGAGTTGCATAGATCTTAGCCATATACATTCTCTAGAAGCTTCATGTAGTAAAATGACTTCAACATGACTATGGATGTTGCAACAAGTGTTTGTGTTTTTAGAACGCTATGAAATTATAGTTTCTCCACTCATAAATACATATCCAGTTTGAGATCATTCCAATATCTTTTTGTAGGGGCTGAACTATATCTTGCTAGCAAATTAACTGCAAAAGAAATATTAGGTCTAGTACACTTAGTAAGATACACGAGCCTCAGTACGTTGCACTAAGGTATGATAATTCTAGACCAAGAACCTCTTTACTATCTTCTCGGGGGCGAAAGGGATCTTTGTTGACATTTAGTGATCTAAGGACCACTGAGGTGCTTAAAGGATTTGCCTTATCCAAATTGAAACATTTCAAGAGTTTTTTGATATAATTTAACTGATCGTACAGGTTGTCCATTATTCGCATGCTCAATCTGCAAACTAAGACAATATTTGGTTTTTCCAAGGTCTTTCATTGCAAATTAACTCTTTTAGAGAATAACCGCTTCATAAATTTCTTTATGTGTCCCAATTATATTTAGATCATCAACATATACAACTATGATGACACATCCTAAAGTTGTTTACATAATATAAATGCATGGACACATAAGATTATTTTATATCATTTGCATATAAAATAATCACTCAAGCGATTGTATCACATCCTTTTAGATTGTTTCAACCCATATAAAGATTTTTGTAATTTGACTGAATACATTTCTTTGGTTTTTGAACCAAAAGTTTCAAGAATTTTAAATCCATCTGGGATTTTCATATAGATGTCACCATCAAGTGATCCATACAAGTAAGCATTGACAACATCAATAAACGCATTTCTAAATTTTTAGAGACTACAAAGCTGATTATGCATTAAAGGTAATTGTGTCCAGAACAAGAGAATATGTTTCTTCATAATCAATTCCCGACCTTTGAGAAAAACCTTGTGCCACAAGTCTGGTTTTATATCTTGTAACTTTATTTTTCTCATTTCGTTTTCACACGAACACACATTTATACCCTACAAGCTTTACGACCTTAGGCGTAAGAGTAATATGTCTAAAAACTTTCTTTCATTAAGTGAATTCAAGTCAGCTTGCATAACAAATTTCTATTTGTCCCAATCGTGTCGGTTTTGACAATCATTGATAACTTTTGATTCATATATATGATCTCCCTCCACAATATCACTTGCTATAGAATACGAAAATATATCATCAATACTTTTCATTTCCATTCAGTTCCATAATACGTGTATATGACTATAGTTGATTGACATCTCTTTGATGATGTCATTCACTTCTTCCTCATGAGAGATTTTAATACTTAATGTTTCATTAGAATCACTTTCTTTATGGTCAATTCCCTATTCAGGTCCTTTTCTTTTCAAGGATCTTTATCCTTTGAACCTATTGGTCTCCCACGTTCCAAATGTTTCTGACATTCAGAGTAATGTCATTATTTACTTATTTAGTTGGAATCTCAACTCGAGCTGGAGCATTTGCAACCAATATATGAGTTATAGTTACCCTTTGTATTAGTAAATTCATCCGGCAATTAATTTGTAATTTCTTATAGATGTATTATGTTTTGAACCTCTGTTTCATATTGTTTTCTCCTCAGATCAAGATATAACAATAAGGGCACTCACCATGAGACATCCTTATCTTGGTTTTTCTTATCTTCCCGCAATGCTGGGAAAATTGCCTCATTAGCAATCAGCAAACGTATTGTAAATACATCACCAGTTAAAGGTTCAAGATACCTTATTGAAAGTTGTTTCATATGCAACTTATATCCCAAGCCTTCTTTGAGGACCCATTTTTGTGCTTTGTGGTGGTGCAATAAGAACATACACCTCACATCAAAAAATTCTAAGGTGGTAAATATTTGGCTCATGGCCAAAAGAAAGTTGTATAGAAAAGTATTTTTGATTTGCACTTGGTCTCACACGAATTAACGATCCAACATGTAAAATTGCATGACCCCATCCCATTATTAATATGGTCTAGCTATTAGCTGGAGTTGTTTGATCAGTGATTCAACTAAACCATTTTGTGTATGTACATGAGCAATTGTTGGCACCACTATCTTCTATGCTTATATCCCTATCATTTGTGTAAACTTTTGCTATGACGAAATTCATTTTAATCTTCACACATAAAGAAAATAAAATAATAATAAGACATTACGAAAATTTTATGACATTTAATTTTAGAAAATATATTACATGAAAAAGAGAACATTAGCTAGTTAATCATAATAATGAATTTAAAAGTACATGATTAGTACATAAAAGTATCAAGTTCTAACAACGTTTCTTTCAAATCTCACAGTCATTCAAAAAGTATGAGTTATTTAGTTCAGTGATGTCATTATCAAATGTAACCATATGGTTTACTTCTTTCTCATTTTCTTTAAGAGATGTTTGATAAAGTTTACAAAGACGAGGATGTGTGGGATAGGTTTTTGACCAGTGGTTTGCCATTTCACATCTATAACATGAATCACCAAGATTTTGAGATACAACAACTTCATTTTTAATCTTATTTTTCTCACTGGGATTAACATTATGTATAGCATGATAAGTGTTGGTTCTCTGGCTACGACCACAACCACCATCACGACCATGACCACACTGATTATTGCTCCATTTAAAGGAATAGTTACGACCATTAAAATGATCCTGATCAGAATGGCCACGATCACGTCCTTGTCCATGACCTCGTTCCCATTTATTTCTAGAAAGATTTGCTATCATCTTTGTTAACAACATTCGCTTTTGGAAATGCTAGTGAACCTATGGGACGAGTTTGGTGATTTGTCGTTGGTAGCTCATTATTTTATCTGGTATAAGGAGGATGAATTCAACTTAGAAGTAACTTATGTTTTGGCATTTCTTATAGTTAAGTCCATTTAGAACATTGGATGAGTATGAGTTTTCATCTACATGGCTTAAAAGGTAACGTGATCCATAACATTTAAAATCTCTGACAAATGAGCTCTTAGCACATGGGCTATATAAATATAATTAGAGCAAATTACTGTTTATGTCCCTATAGTTTAGATCGGAAGATGGGTTCTGTTAGAAATTGAAACATTTTGCACTCCGTGTACAAAGATTTCTCGAAATTCTCATATCACATATGTGGCTTAAAAGATAGTCACTTATTCTTTTAGATGTACTATATCATGCAAAGATCTCGCTATTTGAATTGTTATTGTTGTTAAAAAGTTCTGATGTAGATGAAAAAATACACTTGATTTGGGAGATATAGGTTTAATGTTGTATGTAAGAGCATTCGGCGCATGTTATGCACATAAAGACCTTATCTTTATTATTTAGAGAAAATATTAAAAAAAAACACTTAAAAGTGTCATCCATCAGGTTATGCATAATGGATCGAGTATATTTCTTATAGAACCAAGACAAATTCTACATAGATGTTGATCCACCTACAATCTCCATCTCCAACCCCCCTCCCCCCCCCCCCCCCCCCGGCTGTAATTTCTTCCCAAAACACAAACACATTCCTCCCAACTTGATTAAGTTATATAAAAGCACACATACATCTTTGAGAAATTATAGAAAACCCTCTTTCTTCAACTGTGTCTTTTTTTTTTTTTGTAATTTTCATATCTTAAAGCCCATCTGAGCGATCTTTTCTCATTGAAGATTGACAAAAGTCGATTCAGATAAAACATCGAGTGAACTAAGTATGTTTCGATTTAACGTGATTTTTGAATAATCCCCTTTATGGGAGCTATAGTTTTAATTTTATTGACTAGATTTTGTATTGAAACATTTAGATGGTCAATAAGTGTGAAATTGGTGTAAAGATCTGATGTTTCTTCTGGGTTCTTGGTCAATGCTTTAAATTAGGCATGGCATTTGATTATGTATGCATATATGTGTGTGTTTATGTTGAGTGTGGCGATTAGGGACTTGAAAGTGATGAATATTTGGTGTTTGTGCACACAGTTTTTGTAGGAAGTATGAGTTGTTTTATTGTTGATGTGTGTGGTTTTGGACATAAAATGATAGCGGGTTTCGGGCTAAAAACGTCAAAATAAACTTGAAAATGTTAAATTATATTTATTTCTGATGATTATCGTGAGTTTTCAGGTTTAAACAAAGTTGGCACGAAAAACAAGGCGAAAAACGGAGAAAATAGTGAAGATGATAAAACTCATGACTTGGAAGCCATGGGACCCCTTTTCATGACTTTCCAGGCCATGTGATCAGGAGTCAGGGTGTCACCAGTGACCAGAAGCTATGAGACAAGCTTCCATGACTTGAAGACTTGATTTTGGCCGGTTCATGACATGCCCAAGCCGTGAAAGGCTCTTTCATGGCCTCCGAGGCCGTGAACCAACATTGTCCCACGCCCTGCGGCCCATTTCCGAGATCAGAGCTGAACTGCCGATGGTTCATGACTTGCCCAAGCCGTGAAACTCCCTCCCACGGCTTGCAAGTGGTGCGCCGGACCAGAAAATTATGCAAACCCTAGATTTTGAATTATTATAAATAGGGGACCTCCCCAACCACCAAAACTCGTCCAAGGAAGCAGAGAACAAGCCTAGAGTGAAGCCTTTTGAAGCATTCGAAGACTTGGAGCATTCGACGAGTCTAGAATCTTCAATTTTCATCATTTCGAGCGACATTTCGGTATTTTGTTTGAGTTTGATTATGCATTTCAGTTTGAACTTTGTTTATTTCTTTATGAATATGAACATGCTTGGCTAAACTCATAAGATCGTTTAGGCTAAGATGAATCCAACTATGGTTTGATCATTTATTGTATCGGTTTTCGTTTATTATTGTGTTTTCAAAGTGAACGTTTTGTTCTTATTGTTTGGTTGATGTAATTGAATTCCCTATTGAATCTGGTCCATTTCTTAACCTTGTGGAAACCTAGCTTTAGTATGCAAGCCATCTTGAGTAGGAATCTATCATATAACCGAATCACAGAATCTGCGGTGTACGCACGAACTAGAAATAGTCGTGATCGTTAGGAAACCCTAGTACCAATTAGGAGTCTAACCCGTAGGGATGAGTGAGAAATCACATGCCCTCTGCTAGTAGCCACCCTTGATATTGTCTAGTAACCGATTAGTCACCGATAGGTTGGGTCTACCGCTACTCAGTCGTATCCAGGGCCTTCTAGGTCAACCATGCATTAGGAACACAACCGCTTCACAACCCCACAACCGTTAGGACCATACTTACCCTAACCCTTCAACCAGTTGTGAGTTGAGTCACCGATAGCTCGAGACTTAGCCTAGGGCACTTTGAAACACAACCAACTTATCAGTCCTTAACCATGGAACAATAGTAACCGTGTAGGGTGTGTCTATAACCCTAAACGTGAACCTATCCATAGGAATTAGGTATAAACGTAACCTGTGCGTCTATCAAACCTAGGTGGAGGAGTCAATGCCTAAGCGATACTCTCTTAGTACTGAATTATCTCCGCTACTTTCAACTGCATTGTTTTAGTAATCTTTATTGCAATTAATTTTTAAAATTACAAAAATAAAACCCGGCTAATTATTAATCAATTGTTTTAACAAATATGTGTCCCTGAGGTTCGATAACCTGGTGTTTACCAATACTGTGCTACGCACGATAGGTATACTTGCCTTAGTGTGTTGGTATAGTTCCCTGGTGAATAACCAGTTTATAAATTTAAAATTTGATAGTGTAGAACCCTACTTTTTATATACACTAAACAACACATCAATTGTCTCTTTTTGTAATTAAATTGATCTTTTATTGTTAAGTTGCTGGTTTTTTTAGTGGGCTTTTTGTTACCATATTGCTACCCTTGTTACCGCAAGTGATTAGGAATTGCTTGTGAATAATTTTTGCTACAATTTTAGTTGGCACAGTGGGCTTTTTGCTACAATTTTATGCTATGTTTGAAACCTTGAATGCAAGTGTCAAATGGAACTAATTCATTTAAAAGGATAAGGTTTCTTTAAAGTAATTTGATTGTAAAATGTTATATGAATATCGAAACATTTCATTAACACAAGAACTTAATGTTCTATACTTCTGACTACAAAATTCATATGTGTAACCCAACCCGTTAAACCTAAAGCTTAAGAAACATTTGATCAACACCCACAAATTAGATAGTCAAACTTTTATAAAATATTATTTGAAGTAAATTTTATAATAAAATAATATTAAGACGAAATAATTAGTTGTTAAAATTATATGTGGAAGAAAGAGAAAGATATAATAAAAAATAATATAGAGATGAAGATGGAGAATGAGATGTGGGAGGGTTTTAGAAAACCTTCATATTTTAGAAATAAATATGTTTCTTTTTTTTTTTTTTTACCAATGATCTCTAGCCTAATTGGCTAGATGGAGGTACCCAAGACATTATAATGGGGAGGTCTTGGGTTCAAGTTCCACTTGTAACAAAAAATAAATTAATAGGGGTTACAGGCGCTAGGCCAGGGGGTTTTCTCACCTATGGTGAGTTTCCTCCTGATGGGGATTGGAGATGATCGGGTGTGTGGGTAATGCCCCCGTCAGTGATCCAAATTTGCCGTTAAAAAAAAAATGTTTTTTTTGTTAAATTATGAGGATGTAGATGGAGAAGCTGTTGTGAATGCTCTAAAGTTTCTATCATTTTAAATTTAAAATTTTGACAAAGATAAAAATGACAATAAACAGATTCTAATGATAGCGTGTAGAAATTAATAAACAATCATGACAATTTAAGAAAACACAAACAACAAAACTTATAAACTACAAATAGAGTTTGCCGTAAGTCTAACAACTTATATTTTGAAAATCTGCTACCTAAAAAAAATAAAAGTGTCAAATGAGTCATGGCGTTAAAAAAATATATGTTAAAATTTGGTGGTAATATTTTTTGAAATGATGTATTTCAAAAGTATTCATAAAATTGGGTAAGATTAAGATGTTTGTGATTTTACATTGAAAATTTGAATTATAAATGTTGATGATTAGAATTAAATCGTTATTTATTAATTATAACTAAATGTAAGTTTATTATTTGAATTTGAAAAATTTTACTTTCGAAAATCTTCAATTAGATGAATTATAATTTTGATTAGAATAATTGTGATAATTTTTTTTTCAATAAAGAGGTTTGAAGTTTTCTAATGCCATAAATGTTATCAAATTTGTTAAATTTGACACTATTGAATTTTCATTAAATACTGAAAGTAAATTAATTTTGATATTTTGTTTTAAATTTGATAGTTTGAGATGATTATATTTAATATTTAAGATGGACTCCTGATCTGGTAAGTGGTCAACCTGTTTCTTAGTTTCTGACCAAGCCTTTAACCTAGTCTGAATTGAACCACTTACCCAAAGTAAAAATTTTGTTCACCTAGTAAGTGCAAAAATGATACCTGACCAAGTCAGGGGAGGGTGGACCGAGCAAACAGCCCCTGAGTTTGATTGTGGTGACGGCTTGACGTCGAGTAGAAAAATCCTAAGTGAACACCTTGGAAAGAAGTCATATGGTATTCGAGTTAGTTCTTTATTTGGTCACGTGGTATACCACCCCTAAACCCCTCTGTGGGTTGCTTTCATGCCAAACCATGCATGGCGTCACTACAAGAAAAATGAGTATTAGCGGCGACAGGCTTTAGCGGCGACGCCTATCATTAGCGGCGACTGTCGCCGCTAATAGTTCGTGATCCGTATGCGCGCATAAAACGATATCTGGGCCGTCCATTTGCTGATTCATCCGACGGCTAGGGTTTTATCCAGAGGTGTCGCCGCTAAAACCTAATTTTTTTAGCGCGGCCTTTTCCCTCTGGTTCCCTCCATTTGGTCGCTGGTTCCCCCAATTTTTTTAGCGCGGCCTTTTCCCTCTGGTAGTTGTTAAATATTTGTAGTTTGACCCGTTAAATATGAATCAAATATATATATTTCAAATGACCCGTTTGACCCGAAACTTGTATATGTATGTTATAAGTTTGGTACCTGTTAGTAGAATTTGTACTTGTTAAATATTTGTGGTTTGACCCGTTAAATATGAATCAAATGTATGTATTTTAAATGACCCGTTTGACCCGAAACTTGTATATGTATGTTATAAGTTTGGTACATGTTAATAGAATTGGTACTTGTTAAATATTTGTAGTTTGACCCGTTAAATATGAATCAAATGTATGTATTTTAAATGACCCGTTTGACCATAAAATTTGTATATGTTTGTTTTAACCATATCTTTTTTTTTGTAGGATCAAAATACCAACGATGCGAATGTTGGTGATGAAGACGTATCGGACGAGGGAAATGATTGAGATGGACGGATGATGTTTGTGCATAACAATGTGGGGTTATTTTGACATAATTAGGAACTTATGACTTTTAAGAACTTATGTCTTAATTATATTAGGAACTTATTGTGAAAACAATGTTATCGGACGTATAACTTAATTTCATGATGTTTATGCATGACATTGTTATTATGTTTATGTAGTTGTTAATTTCATGATTTTTATGTATTTGTTTCAAAACTGGAAAAAAGAAAAATACAGGAAACAAGAAAAATACAGTAGAAAATGTGTAATACTGAACTGGTATTATTAGCGGCGACATTTATTAGCGGCGACGGGCATTAGCGGCGACAAGAGCATTAGCGGCGACATGCAAGAAGCATTAGCGGCGGTCCAGCAGCGGCGACGGGCATTAGCGGCGACAAGAGCATTAGCTAAAGGTCCTTTTTCTTGTAGTGCGTGCACACCGCCCCTCACTTGCGTCACTTGCTCCCGTGAATTTGCAGTGCGAAGATTTCTTGTGTTGTGTATGGTATATGGTCCTTCAATCAAAACATGCCACCCATTTATAAGTTTTTTTTTTTAAACTAATAAAAATAACCCAACCCAGATAACACAACTCACACCACCATACCCCTCATAATAAATTCACACAGGTGAGTCCGGTCTCGCTTGCATGACAAACCACATAGGTATACCTCATGTCCTTACCATGTAAAGATTCTAACAAAACGAAGATCAAACGACAGATTAAATTTAAGTAGATTAATAACAAGAATCACACGTATGGTAACATGATTCACTACTACACTCGTTAAGAAATAATAAGAAAATTATTAATACTATAAAAAATATAAAAGTTATTATAAAAATCACGATTTATTTAGAAATATGTTTAATTTGAAAGTCTCCCACGTAAGTTGCTTATTTATTTTAAGTAATAGCTAAATCATTGGAGGTTTCATCGAAACAAGTCGACGACTTAAAAGTTATTTTATTTCAAAGTATAGAGGAACAATGGCTTTAGAAAGTCGCCTGGCCACGTAGGTTTTCTAATTAAGAACTGTTTAAAACAGCTATTATAGTAATTCACTTAAGAGTTGACTATTTATTTTAATTTATACAATATTTTGTAAAATTATAAATAAAATTAACAAATTCTTAGTTTGTAATAAACTCTATAAACTCAAGTTCCCAACAAGTCACCATTTTAATAAATCTAAGGCTATCCGTAATCGTCAAGCCTCTTCAAGCCCCACCCTTGGGCATGAGACGACATGTAGAAGATGAGGTGGCATGGAGGCTTGAAAAAAAAAAGTGGTGTAGTGGGATCAAGCCCCTTTCAAGCCCCTACATCATTAATCCTTCCCCTTTCCAAGCCCTCTTTCAGGCGCTAGAAGTTTCAAGCCCCAGACATCATTTTTGCCTTTAGCGCCCCCTAGTAGTGGTGCGTGGGCGTGAAAGGGCGTGAAGGGGCGCGGAAATTGATTTTCAAGCCCCTTTCAAGCCCCATTACACATAGCCTAAGAAATACAAGAACTCAAAATTTACTGTTATATATGGTTTCTTGTAGCCTTATTTATTTAGCGGTTAATACAAATGCATCTATTCTATTCTTAAAATACATCGTTTAAATGATAAATTACATGTCAAGATGGTTGGCGGAATTACATAATCGGTTTTCGAGCCTAGAGGATTGGAGGGACTAAATTTGACAAGTTTGTTAAGTTTAGTTAGTATCTTATACAAATAAGTTTCTTATTTGTTTCCTATCATATTTTGCCTTGAAGAACAAGTTGGTTATTCCTTTATAAACCGAGTTAGGGTTAGGTAATTGTATGAGAGTTTATTTCAACTAGTTTTTGAGTTATTTTTCTGGTTATAATAAAAGTGAGTTTACTCAATATCGTGTGTTCTTGATAATCGACCGGGACTTAAATTGGTATCAGAGCTTGGTGAAATCAAGAACCAAGTTCTGGGTACCCGGAGTTGATACCGTGATCTGCAAGGAAATTGTTTATGTAGTCATCGCGGCAAAAGTGATATAGGGTTATGTGTTTTGCCAAGAAGATCTAGGATCGAGTAAAGTCAACCAAGAGAGATTTGCCCGTAAACAATTGTTGCCGAGGAAGATCAACGACGCCACCGACTACCAACTTCAAGAAGCGGTCACATCTTGTATCAATTACGGAAACCATGAAAGAACGCGGCCGTAGCACCGTTCCCTTCACGCCGAAAGACCTTCGCTGAGTCATCGCATTCCGTCCGGCCAAAGTGCTGCCTAGATCACACGCTGGTGATCTATCTAAAAATTGGAAGCTGCAGATTTTTATTGAAGACTTGGAGGGCGCCAATTAATCTCGATCTCAAAGATTTGGAAGTTGTCAATTTAATCTTGATCACAAAATTGGAAGTCGTAGACTTGTTAACTTTTTTCTTTTACTAGGAACATATTTTTTATTCAAGATATATATCTTGAATTCAAGTGGGTGATATAAGTTGACATAGTGGTTGTCGATTTTTTGCAAAGCACCGGAATTGAGAAGTTTATGGATTGAGAAGTAAAGTTTTTTTTTTTTTTGAAAAGCCATATTTATACCCAAAGATTTGAGAAGTCAAGTTAAGATTAAAGTTCATTCCAATTAATAAAGTCATCCACGTGAAGTTTTAAACCATTCCAAAAACCAAAACCCGTTGGATCCAAAGGGACCGTGAGAAAACGAACTTAACGGCGGAAGAAGAAGAACTCAATGGGAGACAAATCGGAGGGCAGCGACACAAATGTTACGGTGAAAGAAAACAACATGACATCATTACAATGTTTGATGTTGAACCCAGTTAACTATAACATATGGAAAAAACTGTTAATATTTTCACGTGAGACTCATGTGGACATCTGTAAGTACTCGTCCATTGTATCATGAAGTATCCCATATGCAAGTTGACGAATGACCAATGTACATTTTGCAAAGGGGTGAAAGATCTTTTACCTCTGCCCCGCTGTAGAAAATTTGAAAATAAGAATCACACAGTTCCATGTCGTAAACAATCCGCAAAAACAGTGTTCTACGCATCCGAAACCATGCTTTGAAATCTTAGCATTATTACGAGGTTGTTTGCTAAATAGTGTTCTACAAAAAGATAATGAGTGGTTTTCACGATTCCTGGTTATATGTGTTCGATCTTGTTTCTGCAATTCTTTTTTCATTAAAATAAACAGGTAAAAGTTGAACCATAAGTACTGAAGCGACATTGTTCGTAACCACGAACGAAGTATTATCATCTTCGCTTGAAGATAAAAATCCAAAACTAGAAGGTTTGGTCATTTTTGTGTATTGTATAGAGAATATGTAGATAATTTGGAGGTAAATTGTGTGAGAAATTGGCTAAATGTGTTAGATATGATGTATATAGTTTTGAATACAAATTCACCCCCAAAAGAAACGGTCACATGTAAATAATCCTGAAAGATGTGAGACATATTTTCTCTTATCATGATATATAAGATTCAAATACATATTTTGAAATTGGGTTTTTTCTAATATTTGCCATAAGGGCACATATAAGGTGCAATAAATGTACTTTGAAAACAAAAAAAATTACCAAGATTCTTTTTAAAAATTGAAAAAGATATCAAGATTCATCTTGAAAAATGAAAAAATTACAAAGATTCTTCTTAAAAATGTATTTTTTAATTTTCGATATGCATTTATTGCATTTTTTTTTCAATTTTCGAGATGCATTTATTGCACCTTATGTGTGCCCTTAAGGCAAATATTAGAAAACCCCTTTGAAATTTATTGTATATTAAACACCATATATGTTCAGTCGCGACTATTTAGAGCAAAGAAACATTTATTTTCAGACGAAACCAACACAATTTTCAAAATGAAAACATCACCCACAGCTAAACAAGTTCATAGAATTAGATAGGTCGCATTAAAGATTGAGGTAATCGGTACTTAACGGCTTGATGATATGACTAGCATGTGCCTCGACATAATTCACATGTTTCTTTGGCATATGCATGTAAACAACCCAATCCTCGTTGTTAACTGGATTGGCCATTGTCATCACAAAACAGTCATTCCTTTCAATTGGGACATGACATGATCCGAATGTTACCTTACCCCACCCAAAATCTGTCCCTTCCATGGTCTCGAATCTTTGTCCTGCTGACACCGAGAATGACATATCTCCATAAGCAAAAGCCTTTGATATTAATGGTCGTGGCTTTTGTTCTTCCACCCAGTCTATTATGTCTAAGAAATGCTCTTTCGTAGTGGCAGTCTGTAAGAAGTCTTGAACCTCTGTAGCGATATCGCTTAGTGACATTTCCTTTAACTCCTAACGAGTCAAAAAGATTGAATGTATTAGATTCACAACTTTCATCGCATTTTACGGTTGGCCAGTTTCAAGGTTAGATATTTAAGAAAAAAAAAGATGCATTTAAGAAAATATTTTGTATCTTAAAGCGAACTTTTAAAATGATGTATTTTCCTTAAAGTTATATAAACATTTGAAAGTTTTTAATGTTATTGTATAGAGCATCAAAATATATAATGTTCATGTTTAAACCGAATGTTATTGTTATCAATGAATATGAAGATGTTACATTTAAGATGATAACATTCGAGTTTATAGTAAAAATAAACATGGTGTATAGTAATATACTAAACTTAATTTCATTAAGTATACTATATATATTAGATATTGAAAGAGATTAAAAAAAGGTTGTATTTCTTTTGAAAGAAAAAAAAGTTTCTTATTATTTATATAGAAAATGCTTAAAACTTAGCGTTATCACGTTATATAAAGAGTATATTTATTCCTTTATGTATTCTTGTTCAAGTCTTGTAGATGAGAAAAGTAATGTTTTATGTAAGTGAGATTATATAGGGTGTTTACGTGTTCAAAATATTTTAACCTAGCTCGTATAATTTTATTACCTGTGGTTTTTTTGACCCATATGGCATCGATAAGACATTGCCAAAGTGTGAAGCCATTAGTTTTTCTTTCTCTTCTCCATCTCCCTCGCACAACCTTCTTCGTCCATCGACACTAACAACAACGTTACACGCTTTATTGTCTTTTCCCGACTCATCCATGCTCAGTGCTACTTCCTTCCACAAGAAAGAGGTGAACGCCACTAGCTTCGATCTCCTGCATCCATTTTCGCTTGCCAAAAATTGTAGCCTTTTAAGTTGGTCGCCTTTAATGTAGTATAGGCGATTAACAAGTAGATACTCATCGTCATCTTCTTCTTCAATTAGATGGCTAACATGGTTCGATGGTGGTGTAAATAAAGCAAACACGTTGTCGATTAATGGTGAATGAGCTGTTGGAGACCTTGGTTTAAGATATGACCTCCCAAATGAGGGAGTCATAGATGGGGCTATGGAACGAGTCATGTTTGCCCATGATGAGATAAACATGTTAGCTGAGTAACCATCTACTAGACGATGATCAGACAAGATCCCTATCACGATTCCTTCACATTTTAACTTCGTAACCTGTATAAGAAATCTTATTTTAGTCAATTCATTAGTAACAAACCAAATAGATAGAAGTCACTTAAGAAAATTAAGTTAATAGAACTTTTCAAGAGACTACCATTGGAATTACCCATTGATGATATTTTATAGGTGTTGGATGTGGTATCACGTCCAACAATGTTTCATGCAAGTCTTTCTAATCTTATTATAAAGAGTGTTTCATGTGTGGTATTAAAGAGCAGCGGATGTGCTAATTAAGGAGTTATTCGAAAACATATGCGGGATCAGGAAATTGGATGTGCTAAAGCTGAGTTAAGGAAGCCTGATCACTATAAATACTAGTTGATTAGAATTAGAGAAGTACTTTTGACTTAAAGTAAACTAAGGTGTTGTTTGTTTTTTTCCTAAAAGCTCTTCTTCTCCTCTTATGTCTGCGCGGTGCAGACCACGCGCAGACATTGACTCTTACAGATTGTTTGTTTTTTTGCAGACCTTTTTATTAAAAAAGGTCTACGCGACCTCTTCTTGAAACAGAGGTGGATTTTGATATGTGCATGGTCTTCTAACCTCTTCTAAAGTAGGTATCCACATAATAACCAAATTTCAACGACTCACTCTCTCTAACTTCACATGTCTCTCTCCTATTCTTTATTTTCCTGGTCGATTTTAATGGTGATCAAGGAAAGTATCATCAAACTACTAGCAGAGAGTGACTCAATCAATGGGGAAATACACGAGGAAAGCAAACATGACCGCATATATAAATGGACGTTCACATTCGTCTCTGGGCGTCCGTGCGAGAGCCAAAACCCTAGCTTTGCAGAAACTTCAATCTTTCAATCAACCGCCGCACCACCGCCGTTTCCGGCGACGGAACACCACTGTCCTGAATCGTCGTATCTCCAATTACGCAGTCGCAGGATAGAGAAACCGCCGTTTCAACGATTGACAAGCTGCCGAAGACAAAACCCTAACCCTAGGCTCGTGATTTGTTCGGGTGTTTCGGATTCCGTCGGGTAGGGTGAAGTAGAGACCCGGATTGATTAAAGTGGTGAGGAAACGGAGGGAGGAGAAAGTAATTTGGGTTTTGATGGCAGATTCAATATTCTATCAATTTTGAGTTGGAATTTTCATGAGATTGATGAATATGAGTAGTGCTTTCAGTGCATGTCAAATGTTTTATAAATATAGCACTAGGTAGAAAGGGATTCTATTAATTTTGAGATTAGTTGTCAAAGATTCTATCAATTTTGAGTTTAATTTTCATGAGCAAGATTTATGAATACACGTTAGTTTCAAACAAGCAGAAAGTAGAAAAGGCTTATTAGAGTTTGCTTGTTTGTTAATTTTGAGATTACTTGACAAAGATTCTATCAATTTATCAATTTTGAGTTTGCTTATTTGTTAATTATTTCATTAGAAATAGGAGAGAAACAACAATGTTCAAATATTAATGTTGAAAAAATTTTAAGCTTAAACATCTAAAATTTTAATGTTGAAAAAATCTTTTAAGCTTATAAAATCAGCTTATTTAAATTTCAGTTTATTTTATTTAAATTTCAGTTTATTTTAGCAGTATGCAGAAGTTAAAAAACAAACAGTCTTCTTCTTACAGACTGTAGATGTTTGATCCACATTTTCTTCTGCAAGTGTGGTTCGCAGACTGCAGACATTTTACCTCTGAAAAACAAACAACACCTAAAAGATGAGAAAGATGAAATGAAGAAAATGAATGTAACAAGTTTGTAGAAACCGGGGTCGGTGAGCCAAGCCAAACCCCGATGGCACAGCGGAAGCGGATCGGAGACTTTGTGTGCTTCGTCTTTGTAGAACAAATATGAACACCTTGAAGAACATAAGGGACCGGATCTTCAACAATGGTGTTGTGAGATGTGATGATGATGATGAGGATAATATAGAAGTAGTGATAAACGAGATAATGTAGAGATAATCATTGATGAAGTTGAACGATTACAAGTTTACCTACACCACTCATGCTATAGGTTCATGAACAAGAGTTCATGAACCCAAACAACTTCAAAGTATCATGCTCTAAGCTCTCTCTCAAACATACACTCATGTCTTTCACAAATGAAAGACCAAACTATATATTCTAACTAGACAATGGCAAACTAGTAAATACTAGTGACTAGTGACATAAATAATACAACAATAAATAATAAAATCACTAATGCCAAGTCTTCGGTTAGTGAGAGTCTTCGAGTCATAAACTTCACCGCATGTTGTGCAAACGGTCAAACGGTAAGTAGTACGTTGAGTTTCATCACACCAAATCTCGAACTCATCGGTCTCGGGAATTCCCAACAATCTCCCCCTATTTGGTTGATGAACAAGCGGATAAACAACTCAACTCTTGTGACAATCGGTTCTCTTGTATTCTTGCAACTTGACTTCAAGAAAATCTTCATACGGTTTCAAGTCTTTCATTTAACCATTCTCCTTTGTGAAGCTTCCCCTATGAAGAAGAGTTGTTCTTCTTCTAGCCTTTTCCGCAAAGCCCATAGGGTGTTTACCAAAATTTACCACTTATCGTTTGACCGTTTGCACAACATGCGGTGAAGTTTATGACTCGAAGACTCTCACTAACCGAAGACTTGGCATTAGTGATTTTATTATTTATTGTTGTATTATTTATGTCACTAGTCACTAGTATTTACTAGTTTGCCATTGTTAGGTTAATATATATAGTAGTGTGTTTTGTTAAATTTTGGTAAACACCCTATGGGCTTTGCGGAAAAGGCTAGAAGAAGAACAACTCTTCTTCATAGGGGGAGCTTCACAAAGGAGAATGGTTAAATGAAAGACTTGAAATCGTATGAAGATTTTCTTGAAGTCAAGTTGCAAGAATACAAGAGAACCGATTGTCACAAGAGTTGAGTTGTTTATCCGCTTGTTCATCAACCAAATAGGGGGAGATTGTTGGGAATTCCCGAGACCGACGAGTTCGAGATTTGGTGTGATGAAACTCAACGTACCACTTACCGTTTGACCGTTTGCACAACATGCGGTGAAGTTTATGACTCGAAGACTCTCACTAACCGAAGACTTGGCATTAGTGATTTTATTATTTATTGTTGTATTATTTATGTCACTAGTCACTAGTATTTACTAGTTTGCCATTGTTAGGTTAGTATATATAGTCTTTCTCATGTGAAAGACTAAGCATGTATGATTGTATGAGTGAGAGAGCTTAGAGCATGATACTTTGAAGTTGTGTGTGGTTCATGAACACTTGTTCATGAACCTAGCATGAGTGGTGTAGGTAAACTTGTAATCATTCAACATCATCTTTGATTATCTATTTATCTTATTCATCACTACTTCTATATTTTATCCTCATCATCATCATCACATCTCAAAACACCCAAGTAGAAGATCCGGTCCGTAATGTTCTTCCGGGTGTTCATATTTGTTCTACAAAGACGAAGCTCACAAAGTCACCGATCCGCTTCCGCTGTGCCATCGGGGTTTGGCTTGGCTCACCGACCCCGGTTTCTACAAAGTTAACATCTAGTTTTTAGTTAAATCCAAATAAACTAAACAACGTTTTCGGGACATTATTATGATTCAGTGGTGTATTTTATAACTAAAAGATTAAAAAAGTTAAATACCGTTGAGATTGTGATGTATTGGTTTATCCATCTATATATTTAGCTTCTTGCTAGTTTTTTTTTCTTTTGTTTTTCTTTTTCTTAACAACTAAATCATCATACCCGAACTTGAACTTAGGCCCACAACTTTAATGAAAAATGATTTGTTTACCACAAAGTTATCCTCTTAGAGACTAGCTTCTTGCTAGATGATTCTATTTACAATATAATTCACGGTCATTCGATACGAAAACATGAATACCTGGATAGCAAGAATCCCACGCAGTAGTTTCTTGGGCATTAGTTTACCCTCAATGCTTTCACCTGGATTGTACAGATTCAGTTCCTTGAGCTCCACGTCAACAACAGCTTCAACAAAGTCAACCCCTTGGTTGTTGCAATGAATTTGATTCTCTCCTGCAACTTCATTCCATGCTATCTCACCACCCATTGGAGGGAACAGTGAGAGAGCTCGCGATAACGAAGCTTTTAGGGTTTCTACAATGACGGAAAAACTAAAACCCTCATGGGAGGGTTTCTTGTAGAACAAGGTTGAGCCTGCATTAATAGGTGGCACAAGCAAATCAAAGTTTGTAAAGGGTACCCAGTGCTCATTCCATGGTTCCTCTGCAGTCACCACTACTTTCTCAATAACCTTCATTGTGAAACTATCACCCATAAATATAATGTATGTATTTTGTTTAAGAAATGTGTTGAGGTAGTGCAAGTATTCACAAGCAAAATGGGGTGTAATATATAGAAGGAATGTTGGTGTACCCAGTCTTATATCCTTTTTTATAAGTTTTTATAAATTAAGAGATGGAATATTTTATATATATACAAGCAGATATTCGTGTACCCAGGCTCGTATTGTAGCTATGAGTCTTTCCTGGGGTAGAAATCTTTATAGTTGACATATTTGTTGATCATTTCATATAAAATCTGATTGTTAATTAGGAAAATAGGACTAATATATATGTTTGGATCACTCCTTTTTTATAAATTAAGAGATGGAAAGGAATGTTGGTGTACCCAGTCTTATATCCTTTTTTATAAGTTTTTATAAAGGTTGTGGCTAAAGGCACCCACAACTTTTACTAAAAAAACCCAAATCGCACGGTCGTTTGACGTGAAACGATCGTTTCGGGATCGTTTCAAAGTGAATGGTCGTTAAAAAGTGGGGCCCCCTGAATTTTAAGGTTTCGTCGTCACGACACGTGGCGGCCGTTTCATCAGAAACGGTCGTTTGGACTGAAACGATCGTAGGAAAAGTGTGAATTTAGTAAAAAGGTGAGTGTCTTTATAACAACTCTTTATAAATTAAGAGATGGAATATTTGGTGTACCCAGCTTATATCCTTTTTTATAAGTTTTTATAAATTAAGAGATGGAATATTTATATATATATACAAGCTGATATTCGTGTACCCAGGCTCGTATTGTAGCTATATATGAATCTTTCCTGGGGTAGAAATGTTTATAGTTAACATTATTTATTGATCATTTCATATAAAATCTAGATGGTTAATTAGGAAAATAGGACTAATATATATGTTTGGATCACTCCTCACGCAACCGTGATGTAAACACCACACCGCACCCCCCATGTATAACCGCTAATAGGGAAAAAATATTACTATTACTATAATTAATAACCTTTGCTCTTTATAACATGTTTTACAAAAAAAGTTCTTCAAATTGTGTCTACATTCTACTACTTTTACAAATCAAAAGTTCTTTAAAAATGGATCCAAATCACCCACAGAAATCGTGCCAATGATCCCATAGCACAATCGATTGAGGTGAGATACCCAAATACATTAAAATTGGAAGATCTTGAATTCGATCAACTCCCACATGTGACAAAAAAAATTAGGGGTCCTGGTTGGTTTAGAGGTTTTCTCATCTATGGTGGGTTTTCTCTTGAGCATGTTTTCGAGTCCTGTAATCGGAGAATGAAGATGATCGAGTTGTGTAAGTGACCCGTCACTGATTCAAATTTGCCATTAAGAAAAAAAGTATAATCTATTATCCGTCATTATCTCCATGCTTAATAAACACACTTAATTTTATTCAACAATGACATAAAATTCAAATACATATTTCGAATAGCTAGCGCGCTATTGGAAATTAAACATCATATTTGTTTTGTCATGACTATTTACAACAAAGAAACATTTACTTTCAGACGAAACCGACACGATTTCTTAAAGTGAAAACATAACCGAACGCAAGTGAAACAGGTTCATAGTATTAGATATGTTGCATTAAATATTGAGGTAATCGGTAGTTAAGGGCATGATGATATGTTTAGCATGTGTCTCAACATAGTTCATGTGTTTTCGTGGCATATGTGCGTAAACTATCCAATCTTCACTGTTTACCGGACTGCCCATTGTCATCACAAAACAATCCTTCCTTTCAATTGGGACATGACATGATCCGAATGTTACCTTACCCCAACCAAAATCTATCTCGTCCATGGTATCGAATCTTTGTCCTGCTGACACCGAGAATGACATATCTCCATAAGCAAAAGCCTTTGATATTAAAGGTCGTGGCTTTTGTTCTTCCACCCAGTCTATTATGTCCAAGAAATGCTCTTTCGTAGTGGCAGTTTGTAAGAACTCTTGGACCTCTGTAGCAATATTGCTTAGTGCCATCTCCTTTAACACCTAACGAGTTAAAAGGATTGTATTAGATTCACAACCATATATCATCTCATTTTACAATTGATTTCAAGGTTAGGTAATGTAAAAAAAAGTTGTATGTTTTTTAACAAACAATAATATTGAAGTTTTATAAACATATAAAAAGTTTGTAAGGGTAATTTATAGAAAATCAAAAGATATAATGTTCATGTTTAAACATAGTGTAATAATTTAAGTTTATTTAAAATATATAATATTCATGTTTTTAAATGAATCCTTTTTATTATTTTACGTTTTTCTTTCGCACAAAACCTATAATAAAAAATATAAGGTTTGATGAACACTGTAAAAATAAAACAACTAAACAAGTATAGGGGATGACTTTCGCGTTTTCTATAATTTAAGGTATGGACATGGAGAAGTAAAAATCTATAAAATATAATATTTTCCCTATAATTTAAATATGAGGATGGAGATAGCCAGATAGGTACTCTATTTCAAGCACCAAAGAACTTTTGCTTGGCGTTATCAAGTTATAGAAAGAATAAATTAATTCTTTCTGTATTCTTGTTCAATTAAGTGTAGTAGTTGATAAATGTATTGATTAATAATAGGGAAAAAGACGAAACTAGCCGGGTTGACCGTGGTTGGACGAGAATAGCCGGCTGCACGGTCGTCCTAGCCGCTCAACCACGGTCGGACGACCGTGAGTTTCCACCAAATCAAAATTGGACACGTATAATGTTTTGACGGTCGCCCGACGGTACGACTGGTCGGCACGACCGTCAAAACATTCTATCTGCGACGGTCGGCTCGACCGTCTGACACACTGTCGGGGGCGCCACGACCGTTAATTTTTTTTTTAATTCGAAAAAACAAATTTTAGATGGTCGTCCGACCGTGGGGGAACACGGTCGCGGTCGGAGAAACCACGGTCGTCCGACCGTTGAAGCAAGAATTTTTTTTTTAATTTTAAACAATTAAAATGATTTTTATTTTTATTTTTATAAACAAACAATAATATATAATATATAATATTCTCATTTTTACACCTATAAATACTATACAAACTTCACACATTACCACATAACTCAAACTCTCTATATTTTTCCAATTTGATAGAGTTGAATCCATACCTCCTCCTATTTATAGATGTTGAAATAAAGTGAGTAAAAAATAAAAAAGTTAAATTTTGTTTAAAAAAATTTTAAAAAAAATAGAAAAATACACACGGTCGGACGACTGTATAAACAGTCGTCGACGACCATATATACCGCGACCGTAGAAAAAATGGTTTTATAAATTAAAAAAATAGATATATTCCATGGTCGAGGCGCCTCGACAACCGTGTCAGATAGTGTCGGACCGACCGTGGCAGTAGGAATGTCGGAACGGTCGTTGGGGCCCGGAGAACGGTCGGACGACCTTGAACAAGGGCTTGTCCGTACCGTGGAATAGATGAGGTGGCGTAATTTTTATTGGTTCTATTGGCACGGTCGGACGACCGTTGATGGACGGTCCTAGTGCGACCGTGTACAACCGGCCATTCTCGTCTTTTTTTTAAAAAGTGTGGACATGCTCGTCCAACCGTGGTCAACACGGCTAGTTTCGTCTTTTTCCCTTAATAATAAGGTGTTTCGTGTTTAAAATATTTTAACCCGGATAAGTTTATTACCTGTGGTTTTTTCGACCCATATGGCATTGATAAAACATTGCCAAAGTGTGAAGCCATTAGTTTTTCTTTCACTTCTCCGTCTCCCTCACATAACCTTCTTCGTCCATCAACACTAACAACCACGTTACATGCTTCATTGTCTTTTCCCGATTCGTCCATGCTCAATGCTACTTCCTTCCACAAGAAAGCGGTGAACGCCACTAGCTTCGAACTCCTACATCCATTTTCGCTTGCCAGCAATTGTAGCCTTTTCAGTTGGTCACCCTTGATGTAGTATATGCGGTTAACAAGTACATACTCATCATCTTCTTCTTCACTTAAATCACTATCATGGTTGGAGGGTGGTGTAAACAAAGCAAACACTTCGTCGATTGATGGAGAATGAACAGTTGGAGACCTTGGTTTAAGATATGACCTCCCAAATGAGGGAATCAGAGATGGGGTTACGGAACGAGTTATGTTTGCCCATGATGAGATAAACATGTTAGCTGAGTAACCATCTACCACACGATGATCAACCATGACCCCTATTACTATTCCTTCACATTTCAACTTTGTAACCTGCATAAAAAACCCTATGTTAATCAAAGTACCACATAAACATATATATAAGCTATGGAGTTTAATTTGCTACTAAAAAATCGTAGCTACTTTGCTACCGTGCAACTATAAATTAGTTATGAACACAACTTGCTACTATTTACTTACGAATATGTCGTCATAAAGGAAATCTATAGCAGAATCAGTAGCAAAATGATGAAAATAAATCTTGAAAAAAATAATTTTTAAAAATCCGTAGCAAATCAAGAAAATGAATATTGAAAAATTATTTTGAAAAATAGGCAGCAAACCGAGAAATTCAAATATTTAACAAGTTTTTTTATTTTTTATATTCAACTATTTTCAGTTCACTCAGTTTTAGTACTAGAAATTTTTATAAGGTTTATAAAAAATAAAAAATTGGCGAGGGTTTGATGAGAGTGCACTGAGAGAGCGGAGTCCAAAGGGCGCCAGCCCATGGTTGAGGTTGAGCTGTTATTGTTTTATAATGTCAACCCTATCTTAAGAGTCTTTATGTTAGGTAATAGTCTAATAGTTTTTTAAGGGATAACACACGTAGATAAATACCTAAAAATCTTTAAAAAAAATTACTTCACATATGAGTTTAAATTAAATGGTACGTAGCACATACGAGTTACCCCTAGGCCCAAGGGAGTTTCGCCACTGGGATTGGCCAGACTTTCACCAAAACCGATTTTCATTCAAATCTAGGACCGATGACTGCATCGATTTCTTGTCTCATGTTGTTACGGGTCTAGATAGTATTTGATATGCATAAATAGAGAGCGCAATAAAATCAGTCGTTAGTTGTCTTCTTGCGAATTAATTAATTAAAGAGATAACATTATATGTTCTTATAATTAAACGTAGTTATAATCGAGATGGCAGGCCGGCTTGCTCCCACGAACAAGCTCGAAACTTTTTTCCATTCAAAAGATCGAACATACAACTAAAGATATATAGCCTATGTAATAACTTCCACCAATATTTTAACTAACATTTAAAAAACAAAAGACACAACCGGTTGACTGCCTCTGGTGATGGTATCATTTGCCACATTTTGGGGATCCCAAGGCCGTCCCCCCTGCCCATGTGCCTAATGATCCTTGTTCGTTTCCGTTGGATATGGGGCTGCTCGACAGGGTCTTTAGGGCCCGCGTTTCTACTGTCAAGAGCATTCCCCACAGCTGCCGATTAGCCTTCTCCCAGGCCCTTAAATTTGCCCTCCTTCGAGTGGCAGCTCGCCCGAGTTCTGATGACGCCTGGGTTCGGCTGCGTCTCCTCCCTCGGTGCACCTTGCAGGTTTTCCGACCTCAGAATCGGCAGGATTGTCGCTCCGGGAACCGGAAGGCTCTGCAGTGCAGGTCCATCATGGCTTCCTTGGCCACTTGGGGGCGTGAGGGTGGTTTTGAAGAGTTGGTTAAGGGTATCCTTGACAATCCTGGGAGGGAGGGGGCTAAGGGGTCTTCCGACGTTGTTTCCGACGATAAGGGGGACCATGTGCCGCCCAACGTCAAGCGCTGCATCCGGAAAATCGCTGACGGTCACTTCACTGCTGCCGTGAAGGTGCTTTCTTCTTCTGGGGTGGCGCCGTACAACGACGAGACCACGCGTGCCCTAGAAGCCAAGCACCCGCACCTCCCGTCGCCGTCCATGCCCTCGGCTCCCTTTTCCGAGCCTCCGCTTGTCTCGAGTGGGGCGCGGGTCCTTGAATGTATAAAATCCTTCCCTAAAGGGACGTCGTGTGGCAGGGATGGATTGCGTGCCCAACACCTTATGGACAGCTTGTGCGGGGAAGGGTCTGCCACTGCTAGGGATCTCCTTGACGCTATTACCACGGTCGTTAACTTGTGGCTTGCGGGGCGGTGTCCGGTAGGCTTAGCAGAATTTGTTGCTTCGGCCCCCCTAACGCCGCTCCTTAAGCCTGATAATGGGATTCGCCCTATTGCTGTTGGCACTATCTGGAGGCGGCTGGTCTCCAAGGTCGCGATGCAGGGGGTTTGTAAAGAAATGGCTAAATACCTCGGTGATTTCCAGTTTGGGGTTGGGGTTTCGGGTGGCGCTGAAGCTATCCTCCATAGCGTTAACCGCCTTGTGGAGGAACGACATCATGATGGAGGGCTCGCTATGCTTACGGTCGATTTTTCCAATGCCTTCAACCTGGTTGATCGGTCGTCCCTCCTTCGTGAGGTCAGGCTTAGGTGCCCGTCCATTTCGCCTTGGGTTGACTTCTTATACGGGCAGCCTGCCCGTTTATACCTGGGGGATGATCATATATGGGCCACTACTGGGGTTCAGCAGGGTGACCCATTAGGGCCCCTCCTGTTTGCCCTCGTTCTTCACCCGCTTGTGCATCACATCCGTGACAAATGTCATCTGCTGCTCCATGCGTGGTACCTTGATGATGGAACGATTATTGGTGATACTGGGGAGGTTGCTAAGGCCCTCGGAATTATCAACGAGAGGGGGCCGCCGTTGGGATTGACCCTCAATATTCGGAAGACGGAACTCTTTTGGCCTTCCTGCGATGGTGAGAAAGTTCGGCCGGGCCTCTTCCCTGCTGACATTAGCAGACCCACCAAGGGGGTGAAGCTCCTTGGGGGGGCTGTTAGTCGGGATGGCCCGTTTATTCAGGGACTGGCTGCGAGGAGGGCCCTTAATGCTGCTGATCTTATGCGCCTCCTCCCTGCCCTTGACGACCCACAATGCGAACTCCTCCTGCTTCGTTCGTGCATGGGGCTCGCCAAGCTTCTCTTTGGCCTTAGAACTTGCCCCCCCCACTCATATGATGGCAGCTGCGGTTGGTTTCGATAAGGATTTGCGGACGGCCGTCGAGGACATTGTCGTGTGCGGGGGGCCCTTCTTTGGGGACCTGCAATGGCGACTTGCTTCTTTGCCGACTCGGCATGGGGGCCTTGGGGTTTATTCTGCGGTAGAGGCGACGTCGTACGCCTTTGTGGCTTCGCGTGCCCAAACTTGGACTCTACAAGACCATATTCTACGGGAGTGCGGGGGTTGCGGTATGAGCCCCGACTACGAGAATGCTCTGGCTGGTCTTCATGACATTTTACCGGGCTTTGATCTGAGCGGTTTCACCAATAAGGACACCGCCCCACCAAAAGCCCAACACATTTTGGCGAATGCCCTCTTTGGTAAAACCACGCTCGAGATGGAAGCAACTTTTGAGATGACAGTCAGGCAAAAGGCCGTTTGGGAATGCCTCCGACAACCACATGCACAAGACTTCCTCCACGCTCTCCCCATTGACGGGCTGGGGCAACACATGTCGCCTGTCGAATACCGGGCCATTCTCAAGTATCGCCTCATGGTTCCCCTGTTCCCCGTGGATGAGAAATGCCCCGTCTGCAACAAGGCATGTTTGGATTCGTTCGGGGAGCACGCCGTCCATTGCAAGGAGCTCCCGGGGTTTAAATATCGACATGATGTGGTTCGGGACGTTTTGTTTGACATCTTCAGGCGGGCTGGGATCTCGGCCAGGAAGGAAGCTCCTGTTAACTTCTTGGCTGACCCCCTGGATGGGCGTTCAACTCTCCGCCCGGCCGACATACTCGTTTTTGGGTGGCAGAACGGGAAACACGCTTGTGTCGATTTAACAGGGGTTTCCCCCCTTGTGGGTCTGAGGGCCAGCTCCTTCTCAGCGGGTCAGGCAGCGTCCAGGGCAGCGGCTGGAAAGGTTAACAAACATGAGAAAGCGTGCATTGAAAACCAACATGTGTTTGTTCCTTTCGCATTCGACACATTTGGGCATCTTGAGTCAGAGGCGGTGACCATGTTGAACCGGATACAAAAAGTCATGCGCGGGAATAGTGCAACTTCTAGAATGAAGAATGTTGTTTTTATACGGTTAGGTTTTGCTATTCAAAAAGGGTTGGCGGCGCAGCTTGTTGCCCGCCTTCCCTGCGTGTTGACTTAGGTCATGTATGTTACCTTTCGGTTTAATTAATGGAAAGTTACGGGGATTCACCAAAAAAAAAAAAATATCTTATAATCCTAATAAAGCACTAAAATTTGTGCCATATGTCTCATTTATAAATGGTCCACATCATCACCGTCACATGTAAAGCTCACAATCAATTACCAATTTAGTAAATCATCAATTAAATTTAATTACCAATTTTGTCAATAACTTTATTTTTTGTGGAAAATAATTAGCAACTTGTCAAACATAATAAATTTCTTAGATGTATTAAATTATTATTTAATATATTATAAGAATTTTATATTAATCATAATTTTCAAATTTTCTTAATCATTATCTTTTTCCTTTGTATTTATTTAATAATTATGAATCTATATTCAGTCCGTGTAATGCACGGGTTACTAAGCTAGTATATAAATATATGTAATAGTTATAATTAATGTTAAGATATTAAAGAAAATATCACAATTTCATTCTTATATAACTATATCATGGATCCAGCAGGACGCATGCAACTAATTATAGGCTAAGGTTAATTAGAGATTATATACCTGGATAGCAAGAACCCCACGTGTTAGTTTTTTGGGCATTAGTTTACCCTCAACGCTTTCAACTGGATTGTACAGATTCAGTTCCTTGAGCTCCACGTCAGCAACTGCTTCAACAAAGTCAACCCCTTGGTTATTGCAGTGAATTTGATGCTCTCCTGCAGCTTCATTCCATGCTATCTGACCACCCATTGGAGGGAACAGTGAGAGAGCTTGAGATAAGGAAGCTTTTAGGTTTTTAACAATGGTGGGAAAACTGAAACCCTCATGGGAGGGGGGTTTCTTGTAGAAGAAGGTAGAGCCAACATCAATTGGTGGCACAAGCAAATCAAAGTTTGTAAAGGGTAACCAGTGGTCATTCCATGGTTCCTCTGCAGTCACAACTACTTTCTCAATAACCTTCATAATTGTGAAACTATCACCTTTGAGAGAGAAATTAAATGTGTTGAGGTGGTGCAAGTTTATACAAGCATAATAATGTGTAATATATAGAAGGAATATTGCGGTGTACCCAGTCTCATATCCACTCTTTTTAATTTATAAAGGTTGTCTAATATTTTAGCTATGAGTTGAATCCTTCATGACAAAGAAATCTTACGAGTTCGTTGACTTTATATGTTGATCATTTTATATCAAATTAATTGGATAGTTAAGATTAATAACCGCAATAGCCTCCTTTACTGGGATCCAGTGTTTATCGCTATATACAAAAAAAGAGAGGAAAAAAAAAGACTAGTTCGGGCCGGCCAGATCACTTGATAAAAAAATCAAATAAAATGTCAAATGCATAACACAAATAGTGAAATACGTCAATCATAATTAGAAAATAGAAATACAATATACCTAGAGTTTATCTAGGGGTTTTCATTTGTTAAAAGTTATTTCTCACATTATCTATATGAAAACACTTACAAGCAAGAGTAACTGATAAGTTCACAATAAGTTTATATTTGTAACATTTCAATCTTTAAAATTTGAATATTTTGGGTAGATAATTAAGAACTGATTGTTAGGTTGAAATTAATCGGCTATGGGTAATTAGTAATTTGGTAAAAAGGTTATTAGTGCTTATCAATTACTGATAAATAAGTAATGTATATTGGGTATTAATTTAATTACTTTTAGTTTTATAATATATTTATTATAAACAAATATAACTAATAAGTTTACGACAGGTTTATATTTGCAAAATCTTAAATTTATTTTAAAGGCTGGTCTCGTTAAAATTTCATGGTGGTTGAGTCGGTTAGAATCAAATCGTGTATATAACAATACAAAATAAAAATCCATTGCTATCAGGTGACACCCATAAACCCTTAATTTGTGGGTTCGCCTATGCATATATATACTTACATACGTATATATACATATATAATTTCAGCAGATACAAAATAATTATACGTTCATGATTTTTATAGCTACATATCTTAAAAATATATATATACATATATAATTTCAGCAGATACAAAATAATTATACGTTCACGATTTTTATAGCTACATATCTTTAAAAAAATCTGAAGTTAAAACCCTTACAAATGAGATCTTTGATAAAGTGTGAAGTAATAAGCCATTAAAAAAACAAATATACCAAAATAAACTAAGTAATTCGTCTAGTATATGACAAAATTTAGTTGTAATAAGCCATTATTTTACTTAAACTGATTAGTTTAATTTTAATGCTTATATCGTACGCGTTGAAATTGAATAATTTTATTGCAGTTATTTTTCAAACGATTAATAAATAGTTGGTTTGTTACGTGCAGAAAGATGAGTTTGGACGTTTGATCGTACATTGTATTTATCTATTTATTAATTAGTAGTCGTTGGCATGTAATCTATATTAAATTGTACTCTTGCCATTTTATTGACAATTTCATTAAAACCCAAGGATGGAGATATCCTTAAGGAGATTTGAGATATCTTAAGTCAATAACCTGATAGTAAATTAAATAGTGTGTTTGTAATGAAAAAGTTATAAGTTTAATTATAGCTAGATTTCATTTATGAAAGATACAACACTCTTATGATGATTTTATATTAAAAACTTTTAGATGTTATCTGTTAAAAAATAACCTAAAAAGATTGTTTCCATGACCTGTTACTATATTAGTAGTAGTTGGCGCAGTAATTCTCGAGTCAATTTAGAAATTATAAAAAAAAAAAAAAAATTAGTAATTCTCGCGGATCATAATCAGGACCCGATTACTAATCGGGTTTATTCATAACCTAGTAATCGGGTTTATTCATAACCCGGACTATAAACCTACCTTATAAACCTCATTCCCAAATAAACCGTTTTTATAAACCGAATACCGGTTAGCTCTAAATATCAACATGGAGTTGCATATTTCTAAAGTCATAAAATTTAAACAAAATACCACTTAGAGTTTAAATTTATGTCTTAAGTATGTTTAGGTGTTTTAAAAAAAAACTAAACCTAACCTTCACGCGCGTATTGCTCTATACGTGAAGGATAAAAAGAAAAAAAAACATAACCTGACAATGCCCAGACAATGTTGACGTAGAACTAGTAGTTAGTGTTTTGAGAGGTGAAGATTGAGCTAAACGTGACCACTTTTTATACATCTCCTCTCTCCTCTTTAAATATACATATTCTCTCTTCTCTTTAAATTTTGAATTTAAAAAAGAAAAAAAATCAACGGTCGTCTCGAAAATCCATGTGGTCATCTAAACTGTATACACGGTCGTCAAGACCGTCCGTGGTGACGTAGCAAACTGTGGTTGGCTCAGTGGACCTACGGTCGTCAAGACCGTAACTACGGTTGTCACAACCGTAGTTGAGTGATTATTTTGAGGGGGGGGGGGGAGGGGGTGAGTCAAAGGGCTATTTATGTATAAAACTTGGTCAAGATGGTCATTATGGTCTTTTTCCCGGAGGTATAGTCTCTTTTGGCTGCTATGAAGAATTCAATGATATTAGTTCTGTTTGTTGCGATGCGTCGTTGTGATTATCGACGGTGAACGGTTACCATTTTCAGTTATTCTTAGTCTATTTTCTGAATCTATAAACATAGTGACAATGTTTGATTCATATGGATGTTCAATTTAAGTTTATTTATCTTGCGTTTGATTGCATATGCCCCCCCCCCCCCCCCGCTCCCAGACTACCTTTCATAGCATAAGCACTTGTGTGATTCGAATGTTTGGTTGAATAAATTTTACAATTCAAGTTAGGGTTTGTGAATGTGTGTCGCTCTCGCTCCCGGATAACTCTAGGACTATCTTGTGATGCATGTGAATAGATCGTAGGTTGGATTAGGTTGAATTGATTAGAGTTAAATACGATTTGAGTCCCTGTGGTTTGTTGATTTTAATCCTTTGAGTTTATTTTTCAGATTATTAACAAATCCAGTCTCATGGTTGTATTTTTTTACCATTCGAGTCCTTGCAACTAACGATGTTAAAAAAATTTATTAAATAAAGGGCATTTAAGTCTTTTTTTCATATTAGGGGCTAATCTGTAAATTTTTCAAAAATAAATTGTCAACTCTCAAATTTTAGAGTTGTTTATGTAACTTTATTAAAAAAATAAAACAAAAAAAAAATTTATTTATCCCCCTCTTCGTCGGTTGTTTATGTAAAGTGGTGGCGGAACGAGCGGAGGTGGTGGTGGTTGCCTGAGTTATGGGTGAGGCGGAGCCGTGACAAGGGGAGGTGGTCACCGGTGTCAGCGCTTGTTTCCCAAAAATAGTCATTGCCGGAGATTTTGAATCTTGGCCGGTGTTAACTTTTCTCCACGATTGCATTTATTCCGGAGATAGTCTTCGCCAGCGATTCCGAATCCTGCCGGCGTCTTCAGTTTTTTCTCGATTATTGTCTAATTCGAAGTCCTCGCCATCGTTAAAGAAAGACTGGAAGGAGTCATAATTCTCATCATCAGAAGCTATCGATGCTATCGAAGGCATCAACGGCGTTGGGCCGGTGACCAGGTTAATGTATTTTCGCAAAAGAAATTATATCAAAGCATATATCCTTTTTATGGGGGGATAAAAGGGGGGATAAAAGTATAGTTGTTCAAAAAGAAAATTTATATTCGCAAACCCATATATCAAAGCTATATGCATTTTCGGTGAGTTCAAGATGGCTAAGGTAGTTGCGGAGACTGGTGGTGGTGGGAAAGGAGATGATGGTGGTAGTCTTGGATGAAGAAGAAGAAAGGGGAATAAGGGGGGTTTTGAATATCTTTTTAGAGATCAATTAGTTATATTACAAATATAGTCCTTGATTTTTAAATACTTATATAAATAGTCCCTCATAAGTAAATGACTAAAATGCCCATTCCACTTAACAAAAAAATTCTAACTCAGTTAAGCCCAGGGACTCAATTGGCAATGAAATAAAATCATAGGGATTCAATTTGTTAAGAAAAGCAACCATGAGGTTAGATTTGTTAATAATTTGAATAATGAACTCAAACGGTTAAAATCGACAAATCACAGGGACGCAAATCGTATCTTGTGATGCATTTGAATAGATCGTAGGTTGGATTAGGTTGAATTGAGTAGAGTTAAATACGATTGAGTCCCTGTGGTTTGTTGATTTTAATCATTTGAGTCCATTTTTCAGATTATTAACAAATCCAGTCTCATGGTTGTTGTTTTTTTTTTTTGCCATTTGAGTCCTTACAACTAACGATGTTAAAATTTTCTATTAAATAAAGGGCATTTAAGTCTTTTTTTCATATTAGGGGCTAATCTGTAAATTTTTCAAAAATAAATTGTCAACTCTTAAGTTTTAGGGTTGTTTATGTAACTTTATCAAAAAAATAAAACAAAAACAAAATATTTTATCCCCCTCTTCGTTCCCAACCTTTTTTATTTTTAATATAATGAACGTTTTACATTATGTTTGTTTTAATTCAAATTGTTTTTAATTTTATTTATTTATTTAACTTTAAATAATTAAGTTACAAAATAATTATCTTATTATATAAATAAAAATTAATATTAGATGAAATGATATTATATAAATAAAAGAAATAATGTATTGGATAAAGAAGACGAAGTAGCTAAACCTGGTTTATTAAAAAACATAATATTAGATTATTTATATATTTTATTTTTACTGGAAAATGGTATATGATTGTATATGCCAGAGGCTAGGCTACGACTCTACAAACTCCTCTTTGATACTTATTAATTTTTATATATATTTTTACTAGTTTTTATTCCCGTGTGTTACACGGCTGAGTTTTAAAAAAAATATATAAATATAATCATAATCTACGGCAATTATGTATTTTTATAACTATCTATAAATTTCTCAGTAATTATAAATGGGTCAGAGGTTTTACGATAGTGGGCATTTAGGCGGTGAGTTTTCTCTGATATGGATGTGCAACACAAAGGTTCTTGGTTACTCGCACGAATTGCGGTCGTAACTTGTGGGTAACATCGTTTGCCATGATGAGACCCTCGGGTAACCGGATGTTTGCAGTTAAAAAAATCAAGTTACGGAAAATAAGGATTTCGTTTATTATATTGAAATGAAATACTTGGTAAATTTGAATTTAAACTTAATTAAATAAAAATTTTATAAAATTAAACAGAATAAAATATTTTATATTACATGTATAATATTTAATTAGAATATTATTATTAAAAATGTATTATAAGGATTATATATATTAAAGTATTAAAGTATGTGTAATAAAATATATTATTTTAATAATATATAATATATATGCAATAAAATATTAACCTTAAATTTAAAATTTAGTATTTGGATAATTACTAATTTTAATATAAGAATTTGTATTTAAATAATTACTTATTGGATAATTACTTATTAAAAGTTTAAATAAATAAACCCTAATATGGAAATTTAGTATTTGGATAATTATTTATTAAAATTTTGATTTAATCCAAAATTTTATAGTGATGACAAGTGTTTTTTTTTACTAATTAAAGTATAACAAAACTTTTTGTTTATTATATAGTATAGATAGATTGTTTATCTTAAACGTCAATGTTACCATGCTAATTTTTTTTTTTTAACTTTTAGACTCCTCTAGTAATTTATACATTACTTTATATACTTATGATTTTTATTTGATATTTTCGGTTTTAACTTAAAATTTTGGTGGTTTTACGTTATATATTTTTATAGATGATTTCAAAAACGTTCCGACCAAGAATAAGTGTTATTAAATATGTTAATACAATATATTTTGTAATAAGAAAGGTCATAGAAAAATATCGATGTAAACTAGGAAATATATAACTTTCTATTGGACGCTATGTTCAAAAATGTCTAGTTCTGTCACTGGATCGAAACCTCTTCAATACATTTATATAACTTTGATGTTTGTTTCTGTAGTTAACTTTTGATGTTATAAGTTATAACTATTGATTAGATAAACCTATTGATTGCTTCTTTTTTATTAGGTTTGTTATGCCAATAAGTTCGTCAATGCATATGGTGTTCATTGACCTGGAAAAGACATATGACTGTGTGCCACGTAAACTGTTTTGGGATTGTCTTGAGAGTAGAGGGGTCACCGGGAAGTATATAGACGTTATTAGGGATATGTATGCTACGATGGTGACTTGCGTTCGTTCGCCTGTGGGGGACACTAACATGTTCCTTGTAGAGGTAGGCCTCCATCAAGGGTCCACATTGAGCCCGTTTCTGTTTGCGGTTATCTTAGACGAATTGTCAAAATCTATTCAGGAGGCAGTTTCATGGTGCATGCTTTTTGCTGATGATATCGTGCTTCTCGCGGAGAGCAAACAACATCAAAATGGGAAATTAGAAGAGTGGCGTGGTGCCCTTGAAAGCAAAGGTCTAAGGATCAGTCGTGCTAAGACCGAGTACCTTCACTGTAACTTCAGCGGTACGGCCGTAGCTGAGGATGTCCAGATCACCATCGAAGGTCAGACGATTCCGCAGGTTACAAAGTTCAAGTATCTAGGTTCTTTTGTGCAGAGTGATGAGAGCCTTAAAAGTGCATATTATTTATTATTAAGCACTCCCTAAATACACCGACTGGATCTAAAATATATACTTTTATTCGGTTGTTGATGATTAGTATGTTGAGAGTAAACGAGCTTAAAAATGTATAATTAAATTAAAGTGAAGTTGATTTAACCAACAAACCGAGTGTCTTACTTATTGGTTATTATTAATTATTATTATTGCATGTGTTAATGTTAAGAATTAATGATTGATTAATTATATTTAATATTAATGTATGTAGGATTTACGTGAAGTGCATATCTTATGTGAAAATTGCAATTGAATTATAGAAGGCTTCTTTATCTCTTTGGAATAGAAGAAAGGCTTGCCTACATCCACCCTCCTCAGACCCTACCAACTTATTGGTGAGATTTTACTGAGTTGGTTGTTGTTGTTGTTGTTGTTATGCCAATAAGTTTGATTTGGACTGCATACTTGATGAATTCAAAGCTCTTAAATGGTGTCGGACTGAGTTATAATTCTTCTTTCAGGTACTCGTCATTTATAGCTTTTTATAGTTTTTATTGTTTGACCCGACCCGGATTCGATATTTATAGCTTTTATAGTGGAGATATATTTATAGTTTTTATTGTTTGAGCCACCGGATCGCTGATCGGAACATATACCTCAAAACTTAGCGATAATATTTTTTTGGGGTCACGTACGTGACTTTCTGTCAACACGAAAAAAATTATCAAACTCCGTCACTTCCCACCGACTCGATTTTCCACAGTTTCTTTTGTATAGAAGTCATCATGCAATTATATAATTATATATGTTCATGGGTAATATGCCGTATCAATCTCTTACTGAGTTTACTTTAAAGTAGAATTTTAATACTAGATACAATATATATCTTGGTAAACTCAGAGTTGTTAAATAGGGGTATTTTTATGAGGCTCGGCTATTAAAACAAAGATACATATATTAAAGAGATCGAAATTGAAGAAAGTTTTTTAAAATCATATATAAGCTTTTCTTTAATATAAAACCTTAGCAAGGCATGCATGCATAATCACCACATCAACATTCAACTAACAGGAATTAAAGCAAACAAAATTAAAAATACGCCAATTATATCCACTCCAATAAAAACATATTAATTCATCTTGATAAGTGGTATTAAATGTTGAGATAATCGGCATTCAAGGGCTTCATGATATGACTAGCATGTGTCTCGACGTAATTCACATGTTTCTTTGGCAAATGCATGTAAACAACCCAATCCTCGTTGTTCATTGGACTACCCATTGTCATCACAAAACAGTCCTTCCTTTCAGATGGAACATAGCATGATCCGAATGTCAGCTTACCCCACCCGAAATCTATCTCGTCCATGGTCTCGAATCTTTGTCCGGATGACACCGAGAAGGACATATCTCCACCTACAAAAGCCTTTGATATTAATGGCTGTGGCTTTTGATCTTCCACCCAATCTAGTATGTCCAAGAAATGCTCTTTGGTAGTGGCGGGCTGCAAGAACTCTTGAACCTCTATTGCCAGATCACTTAGTGACATCTCCTTTAGTTCCTAATGTATCAAAAAGAGTGAACTAGATTTACAATCATCATCTTTATCACTTTAGGGTTTTATATTTTAGGTTACAAAGTTTCGGGGTAAGGAGGGATGGGGGAAGACATGTATCTGTTTTAAGTGGGATTCCTCTGGTTGGAGTCAGTATGAACATTTTTTATACGGTTGTTTGATTATACATTGGATGATCGTTTGACTTTTGTGAAAATTTTACATGTTCGTCAAACTTTTTCAAATAACCGTATGACTTTTTCAATTTTGAAAAAGTTAAATATTTACAAATTCAAATGGTCGTTTTTTTTATATAAAAACCGAAAAGTAGCATACACGACTTAAGTCAACACGCCGGGAAGACGGGCAACAAGTTGCGCCGCCAATCCCTTTTGAATAGCAAACCCTAGACGTATAACAAGATTTAACAAGATTTAAATGGTCACTTGAGTGTGATTTGATGATAACGGTAGCGTCAAACTAAATTTGAAAGTGTGAAAATAAGAGGAGTGTTATTAATTTATAACTAAATTTGAAAGTGTGAAAATAAGTCTATTACCTGTGATTTCTTTGACCCATATGGCAACGATAAAACATTACCAAAGTGGGAAGCCATTAGTTTTCCTTTCTTTTCCTCGTCTCCCTCGCTTAACCTTCTTCGTCCATCGACGACAACAACCGCATTACAAATTTCATTGTATTTTCCCGATTCTTCCATGCTCAAACCTACTTCCTTCCACAAGAAAGCAGTGAACGCCACTAGCTTTGACGTCCTACACCCACTTTCGCTTGCCGACAATTGAATCTTTCTAAGATGCTCACCCTTGATATAGTATATGCGATTAACAAGCGTATACTCATTTTCCTCTTCGTTTATGTCACTATCCGGGTTCGGTGGTGGTATAAAGGGAGCAAATACATTGTCGATTAACGAAGAATAAACAGTTGGGAATCTTGGTTTAAGGTTAGACCTTGCAAATGAAGGAATAATAGATGGAGTTTTAGATCGAGTCATGTCCGCCCATGATGAGATAAACATGTTAGCCGAGTAACCGTCTACTATACGATGATCAACCATGATACCTATCACTATTCCTTCGCATTTTAACTTCGTAACCTGCATCATATCGATTATCAGTTAATTCATGATGAGATATTAGAAGCAGATAAAGAAATACGTCACACTTTTTGTTTTGATCATTAAAACAAGAAGTATGCATCATAATATCACAAATCCTCCACTTGTACTCTTCAACATTGACCAATAAATGTTGACCAATAAAGATTAACGAAAAAAGATATATACATGCATGCACTACGTTAAATTTTAAACATTGAGTTTCTTATTAGTTAAATTAGTGATTATATATATACCTGGATAGCAAGAACTCCACGCAGTAGTTTTTTGGGCATTAGTTTACCCTCAACGCTTTCAACTGGATTGTACAGATTCAGTTCCTTGAGCTCCACGTCAGCAGCAGCTTCAACGAAGTCAACCCCTTGGTTGTTGCAGTGAATTTGAAACTCTCCGGCAGCTTCATTCCATGCTATCTTACCACCCATTGGAGGGAACAGTGAGAGAGCTTGAGATAAAGAAGCTTTTAGGTTTTTAACAATGGTGGGAAAACTGAAACCCTCATGGGAGGGTTTCTTGTAGAAGAAGGTTGAGCCAACATCAATTGGTGGCACAATCAAATCAAAGTTTGTAAAGGGTAACCAATGGTCATTCCATGGTTCCTCTGCACCCACGGTTGCTTTTTCAATCACTTCAACCACGAATCGATCACCCCCGATACCCATATCGTTGATCGATTTTAACGTATTTAGTAGCTAGAGAGAAATGTAGGTACGTTAAAGGTGTTGAAGTGGTGGTGTGAGTCTACATTGGCAAAACGATGGGCAATTTATAGACGTGTGTACGTAGATTGGTGTACCACCTCTCTTGTTTTAGGTAGGCAATTGTATAAGGGTAATTATCTTTAGATAATAATAAAACATGCAAGTTGAATTTTAATAATCCGATTTTTCTAATATAATAAAGAGGAAGTTGGTCGATGTAGTAATTTTAAACTATTATGTTGAAGGTTGAATATGGTTTGTTGTTTGTTTGCTACGAATTCTGCCTGTCAAACAAAGCTTCACAGTTGACTTTGTTAGCTTTATTTCTGAAGCGTTTAGATTATGCCATTCACGATCTTAGAACACATTATATAAAACTGGAAGCATATATATAATAAAGCTCATATTTTTAACATACATTTTAGTTAAATATGGATCGATCGATCTAATCATGCCTAACATAACTTGGTAGTGTAAATTAAACTTAATATGAAACAACATTCATGTAACGCTTGAATAATTCTGTGAGCTTTCTCTTAACCAATGATGTACATAATATATACAATACAATGATAGATATGAGGAAACCAATTAATCTAAACTACCTAAACATATACATTTAATTTACTTAATATATATTTATCTAAGACACCCCCTCGGTCTTAGCGGTAGAAGCTTGAACGAACAGACTGGATTAAAGTTGAGAAATGACGGTCATGGTAGTCCTTTAGTAAAAATATCAGTGTATTGGTAGTCTACTGGTGATTCTCTAAGTTATCTAAGACACCCCCTCGGTGTTGGGAATTCCCGAGTTCGACGAGTTCGAGATTTGGTTAGATGAAACTCAACGTACCACTTACCGTTTGACCGTTCGCACAACACGGTGAAGTTCATGACTCGAGACTCTCATTAACCGAAGACATGGCATTAGTGACTTTATTATTTACTGTAACATTATTTATTTTGTCACTAGACTAGTTGTTGGTTATTTACTAGTTTGCCATTGTTAGGTTAGGATATATATAGTTTGGTCTTTCATTTGTGAAATATATGTATGATTGTATGAGTGAGAGAGCTTAGTCATGTATCTTTGAAGTTGTGTGGGTTCATGAACACTTGTTCATGAACCTAGCATGAGTGGGATAGGTAAATGTAAGCATTCGGTTATATTCATCCATTTATCTTCATCGTGTTCATCACATCTTCTATATTATCCTCATCATCATCATCACATCTCACAACACCATTGTTGAAGATCCGGTCCATTAGGTTCTTCTTGGTGTTTATTTGTTCTACAAAGACGAAGCTCACAAAGTCTCCGATCCGCTTCCGCTGTGCCATCGGAATTTGGCTTGGCTCACCGACCCCGGTTTCTACACTCGGTCTCAGAGGAAGGGTAAAATGAAAACCACCCCGAGTTTGGAAAACCGTGAAAACAAGCTAAAAAATTCGTTTTTTGTTCCGATTTTTTTTTATGGTGATTCTCTAAGTTAAAAGACCCCCTTTATACAAAAAAGTAAAAAAAAAACGCCTAGTAATTTTTAAAAAAAAAATAAATTATAACTGATGTTACATATGTAACAGGGTACTGTTACCCTGTTACATATATAACATCAGTTATAAAATATTTTTTTTAAAAAAAATTACTAGCCATTTTTTTTTTACTTTTTTGCATAAAGGGGGTCTTTTTAACTTAGAGAATCACCATTAAAAAAATCGGAACAAAAAACGATTATTTTTGCTTGGTTTTTATGATTTTCTAAACTCGGAGTGGTTTTCATTATATCCCTCCCATATATATATATATATATATATATATATATATATATTAAAAAGTTCATTGTAGACACTCCATAAGTGTAGACAGGTAAAAAATGAGCTGAATATAAGTAGTTAGTTGACTTGAGTTGTTAGTAGTTAAAGCCAGTATTGTTCAAAGATATAAAGCTCAAGGACCTATGTGTAAATGTTCATGTTTTTTGTAATAACAAGCCTACCGGCTCTTTCTTCCCCAATTACACTCATGTACAATTCATACACTCATTCAATGGCATATCGAGATTCTATTCAACTCCTGAGTCTCTTATGATTGAATTACTCACTCATTGACCTTCAATTGTGAGTTTATCTTTGTGCTTTCTATTGATACGCAACAACATTTTGTAAAAACTTGATAAAAATAAACTCATTTTCTTTTTAAAAAAAAAAACTCCATTGGAGGGTTTCTTATACAAGAAGGTTGAACCTAGGTCAAGATTAAAGTTGGTAAAGGGTAAAGAGGTGTTCATTATTCCATGGTTCTTTGCACCCACCTCTGCTTGTCATGAATGTTGAACCTGCCATTAATGTCCATGTGTTTAAGGGAGAAAAAGGTGTTTAGCTGGTGCATGTCAGCAAATATACAGAATTAGTCTACCCCGCGTCATGTTTTAAGTTGAATGCTTATTTTTTAAATGTCTAATAATTAGTTAATTAGTTAACAATGAGATATTTTGTTAGGTTGTTCAAATCACTAAGAAAATTACAAAACAATTGTTTAACATCTTGGTTGTTGCCACGAATCCTTCCTCGCACAGAAATCTTTAGAGTTGACTCTTTATATTAATTGTTCGGATTATGATATTGAAGATCGTTGATCACCTTATATGAACTTTGACTAAATTACAATTTTTATTCTTTATACTTTATAAAATTGGGAGAGATTCAAATTAGAAACTTGTTTGGGTAAAAATAATATTAAGGATTTTCAGCCATTGGATCTTAATTAAAAGAAAAAGGAAGGGGAGGTATTTTAAAAACATTCATAACTTTCACATACGACATTATTTTTTTTTTAAAATTACACCATAAAAACGAGCATTTTTTATCATTAAAGCGCGTATAGTGTTGCTATATAAAAAAAATTTAAAAATATCATTTCGATTTTTGACACAATGTTTAGATCATTGTGTCAAAATGTTCAGATCATTGTGCCAAAAAAATATATAGTGTTGTTATATAAAAAATAAAATACTCTTTCGGTTTTGACACCATATGACACAATGATCTGAACATTCTGACACAATATGACAAAATGATCTGAACATTTTGACACAATATAACACAATGATCTGAACATTTTTAACACAATATGACACAATGATCTGAACATTTTGACACAATGACACAATGATCTGAACATTTTGATACAATCGAAAGAAGTAAAAAAAAGTTTTAAATTTTATATATAACAACACTATAAGTATTTTAAATATAAAAAACGCTCGTTTTTATGGTGTAATTTTTTATAAAAAAAAAAATAAATGTCGTATCTAAGAGTTCTAAAGATTTCAAAAATATGGGGAATTTAATAAAAATCAAAAAAATCCTTCCACCTATTGTTTTCTTTAGTTTTCTCTCTAAGTATACACAGGAAAATTTTGTGTTATAGATCTTCATTTAATTAAAGATCTAATGGCTATGCATCTTTTTTATCATTCTTATTCAAACTAAACTTTTCACAATAATCTAACTCTTACAAAACTTTGAATTTTGACCTTTTAAAAAAAACACTTTCAAGTTTTACCCTTTATTTGAAAACTTGTTTCATGTTTTAACATTTACACTAACTTTACACTAACCCAATTGAATTTCTCCGTTAGTTTTCTAATAAAGGGGGTAGTATTGCAATTTTACAAAAAAAACCTTAAAACCTTTGAACGAGAATTGCAGCGACTCCACTCCTGATGAAATTTCGATCAAATTTCGTTCTCGATCTCCATTCTCCTGCTGTAATTTAGTCCATATGTTTTTTAAGCAAAATAATTTCCATTTGAATTTTCATATGTAATTTATATATGGTAGTTCAAAATTTATTCTTAATAATAATTATTTAAATATGAAAACTATTCTTATATTACACATTTGACAATGTATGCATTGCTACCACACACCTCAATACCGTTTTTATATATACTAGCATTGGAGCCCGCGCGTTACTGCACGTTTAACCATATTATTATACTTGATGTCGCTAAATAAACATTTTCCCCGCACAAATTGACCCACTAAATAATGTTTTTAGAATTGTTGGTAACTATTTTAATTCCTAACAAAATGTAACCTAAAACTCGTTTATATCCAATCAGTGGCGGTTCTTAATGGGTACCAGCAGTGACCTCGGTCACTGCTGATTTTTTGTTCCGAGGTACCGAGTATAGGCGTTTTACGAAGAAATTTTTTATATATATCGTTTCGGTCACCACTAAATTTTTTTATATATATTGAGTTGGTCACCACTAATTTTTTTTTTAATATTGAATGTATTAAGTCAGTCTCCAACGTAAAATTATTTATAAACGTTATGTATCTACTAAAAAAATATCAAAAATTAGATCTTAAATGACTTATTTTAACTAAAACAAAGTTTAGGGTTGTTTTGGTAACTAAAACAAAGTATAAGGGTACTCATTTATAGTTTTTTTTGTTTGAACCGACTCGACCCGGATTCAATATTTTTTGTTCTAATGGATTGACCCGACCCGAATTCGTTACTTATATATATATATATATTGGTTTGATCCGACCCGAATTCGTTAGTTATATATATATTTTTTGGTCACATAACTTTCGGTCACCCACGAAATTTTTTTCAAGATCCGCCACTGTATCCAATATGATCAAAATCAATCGAAATATTACTTGATCTAGCCTACTTCATTAGGTGCAAAAAATTATAACCTAAAACTCTTTTATATCCAATTTATCAAAGTCTCGCTTTTTGACAATCAATTTTGAGATAAACCATCGCACCTCCATTTTTTTACGTTTATAACATTTGATACAAATCTGTTTGAGCTGGCTGATTATTCAACACTTGAGTTGAGATAATCATTACTGAAAGCTTTGATATCACTATTAACTCGTTCTAGGATCGATTACCAGTTCAATCTACATTACATACGTAAGTTTTTGATGAACAGAAAGTAAAGCTCAATAGAATGATTTCACTGAATTAGTCGAATGATCACAGGCGGATCCACCTAACCCAGTGGGGTCCTAAACACCCACTCAAATTTCAAATTTTAGTGGTAATATCTTGAACCGAATGACTAAGGCACCCAAGGTTTTTTTTTCGAGGCACCCAAGGTTGTTGAAAATTGCTTCTTTTTAGCTCTTTTTGGCACCCAATACACCTAAGGTTTGTGAAAATAACTTTTTTAACTGTTTTTGGCTCTCAAAGCACTAAAAAGTTGTCAAATTCTTGAATAAAATTAAGTTATTTTAATGCTGTTTTTATTTATTTATGTTATTTTTTACTGAATTTTTTTTGGCATCCACTGAACAAAGTTTCTGGATCCGCCACTGCGAATGATTATATAACAACTGAAGGATTATACATTTCGCTGAAGCACGGGAGATATCAGTTTTCTCTCCTCTTAAACACAAAAGCTTAATGAAAATTACACAACGTTGATGTTTATATACACTGTCTCATACGCACGAACTACATACGTATGAAGCTTCATACGTATGGACCTCATTCCATGCGTATGAACTTCAAGTGTTGTTCCACAATTAAACGTGGTAAGTGATTCGCACAATAACGTCCACACAAGCATGCACTACTAACAAAAGCGTCGCCTCGTTTCCACATCATTAGTTATACTTTAGAATAGCCATCAAGGATGATGAGTCCTCCAGGTGTTTAGAGGGACAACTTAGGCAAATCTCACATCCTTGATTAGATGAGGAAGGGTAAACTCATCAAGGACGATGAATCCATTAGGGGTGACTATAACACTATATGCAAATCAAAAAACAACCGTAGACATGATAGATGTTTGGTTCATAAGAAATATCATACCGTAAACATCACCAACACGTTTTAGTCGCATTGTCTGTGGATAGAGGATAACTCCACAGTTAAGTGTACTTGAGTGATAGTAATCCCAAGAAGCAACCAAAAATAAATTTATGAGTTCTTCGTGATTTAACATTAGATGTCAATCATGTCTTTCACAATGTATCATATATAATAAAGGTGTGGTTGGAAATCTAATGTCTATCATTGATCTTATGTCATATAAACAACTATCAAGCTGCTTTATATGCAAATATTTTTTTTTAACGGCGTTTGAACTACTCCTCAAATATATGCAAATATGTTTTTCTACTATCCGTTATAGTCATATCCACTTCTTAATCTAGCTCGTGATAAGTTGCGTTTAACATTCTATTCTTAATAGACTCATTTTGCATATGTTACGTACATTATAATTTTGGTAACATCGTTATCCAACGTAAAGCAATCTTACAACATCTCTAGTTGAAAAGCAATATATAAATATGCAAACTTTTTTATGAAAATTATTTTTACTGATACATAGATGATTCCAGACAATAAGTCTCATAGACTCGAGTAACAGACTGAATTGTCACAACTCTCTCATAATGCTTCCACTAATTAACATTGAATTGAAGGAGCTTGTGTATGTGATGTCGTCGCTAGTACCCTTAAATCTATGATACTTACTGTACATAGCCCAAGTTCTACCAGAGTTTCTATCTTAATGATATCATGTTATTATTTATGATGTTCATCCCTTAAAGGTTGAAGGTTCAGGTCCTATAGTGGATAATTGGTGTATAATAATGTTGTTCAAGAAAAGAAAGGAAAAAAAAAAGATAACCTTAGTTCTACAAAGTTCAAAGTGCAACATCAAAGCTTCATATTATGCACCTCGCTCACACCATGCAGGCACATACGTGTGTACGAGTTAGGGTACTTCGCACCCTTTATGATCCCCACTTATGTTTGGCTTACAAAAAAATAAGTAATGAATGCCCCTCCTTATAAACCAGTGCTAGGTTCGTTTGCCTAGTGATTGGAGCAAGTTTATTCCATTTTTCATCTAATATTTCATGTCGCCAGTGATTCCCAGCTGAAATGCTTGACGTGAGGCACCCAATTAAGACATTAAAAATTAAGAGGTTTTGAGTTCAAATCTCACTTGTGACAAAAAAAAAATAGGGGTTTCATGTTAGGCCAAGGTTTTTTCACCTAAGATAGGGCCCAGATGACGCGCAAAAAAAATGGCCTTTCTTGACGCTTTTTGCGCGTCAAGAAAGGGCCCAGATGACGCGCAAAAAAGCGTCAAGGAAGGTGGGGTCAAGAATCCTCTTGACGCGCAAAATGCGCGTCATCTGATTCTTGACGCGCGAACAATGACGCGCATTTTATGACGCGCAAA
>JBCNJP010000027.1:6224941-6301533 GCA_039602395.1 Deinandra increscens subsp. villosa | reverse complement strand
TTCCATTTGCAGCTTGATTAAATCTCCTTGTGTGATTTTGATTGCAGGATATAAGGATTGTCTGCTATGTGGATGCTTAGTTTATTTCAGTTTATTCAAAACAGGAGTTGTATATTTAATCACATCATCAATTTGTATGAGGTATTCTAACTTTTTCCATCAATCCTATCTGAACATTCTGTTAGCATTTATTAAGGCGCCTTAAGTGTGAAGTCACATATGGAATTCGATGTTGATGGGTTAGGAATGGTAGAAACGTGAACTGAAACTTCTCTAGTTCTATTAAAGACAATAAATAATGTTGAACTCATTCTTATAATAGATGAAAGTGGGTCTAACTAGAAGTGATTGTAGAATGTTATGAGTAAGTGCACACCACATGTTTGTAGAAATGGTTAATTTAATGTATGATTGATAAACAGGATAGTTGCATTATAGTGGTTCTTGTGGTGAAAGTGTAATGCTTTATCATGAATGAACCTAAAAGTTGGTTGTGTGTTAATCCTTCTTGATGCTATGTTTATGGCCAGTTGAGTCCCACATCATTATGGAATGAGAAATATGATGGTTGTTATGTAAAAATAGAGTTTTATGATGGTACATGGGTGGTGGTATGATAATTTCCTTTTTATAATTTGTTTGAGTAAGAAATGATACGTAAACCAGAATCAAATGAGCATGATATCTTGGAAGCTCATGACTGTAGTTGCAATGTTAAGTGTCTATAATGGCTGTGGAGACTTCTTGATCGGTCCAAATTGGATTATTGTTTATGAGTATAAATACAATATTAGTTGATCTAGTGATAGTCATAGGTTTAATTTCAAGAATATAGGACCATTAATGTTTGTTGAGGGCTGAGCTTTAGTAGGAACAGAGCTAATTAGTGGCCTAGTGGGTTTGAATTTAAGTCCTGTTATTGCCAACTTCATAATCTGATGATTCAGCTCCGAAAAAATTGCAACCATCCAGACCTCTTAGAATCAGCTTTTAGGGTTCATGTATGCATCTTTTTCCACCACTCTTTTTATCTAAAAAGCTTTTTGAGGTAATTTAAAACAATATATTTGGGTGTTCTTTTGGGGGACAGGTTTCTATCCACTGTAGAGCAGATACCTGCATATTATATGACAGTGACTGCGTAAGCCTTTCATGTTTATTGTTTTCACCAGAGTTGGCCAAACTAAGCCTGTTCATATGTACAAACTTTTAACTGCTCTATCTATTGAGGTACTTCTATTTCATTTGTTTTCTAGTCTGTCTGCCTTTTCCATCTTCTTTTAAGCAAACATTTACTATTGAATAATATTTGCAGGGCCGGATTCTGAAATGAGCATTCAGTAAGTTAAAGCTGGAGCATGTGGTGATTGGTAAAAATATATCAATTCAACCTGATTACAACCCATTAACCTGAACAGCCTGTATACAGTTCATTTAACATGTCAACCCATTTACATTATCTAATTACATGGGTTTTGTTGAGGTTACACATGTCCAGGTTCAGCTGCAGTCTTATTTAAGGTAATTCATACAAGTTACCAGGTCAAAATGATGTTGTATCAGTACATTACCTAAATTGAAAAATTTCGAGGCTTTTTTTGGTGCAAACAAAGTTGCTTGACTGAAATAGAAATAGAATTACCCTTGACAACCTTATTCCTCTTTCCAACCAATTGAAAACCATCATTATCAACATCCATGTTAGCATCATTACCATCCTTAGGCAGGTCGTTAGACACCGCATCAGCAGTTTTAGAAGAAACATAAATGACAATCCTGAAGCACAATTGTTTTTAGAAGGATTTTAAATACTGTTAGTAGTTTGTCTAATGTTTTACTACCCTATAACTTCTACAGGGTACCCTTTCTGAGGCCAAACTATTTCCAAAATAGTTTGTCTAATCTTTTGTGTGCTGATATCTATGTATGTCCATATCTATTTACAGATTGAAACATTTTATCCCATTAGTCTAACCTAGGTTATAAATATGTTGTATAATTTCTGTTGTGAATTAGTAACTTTCAACTTCTAGAAATAATAATTCAACTACAAAATGGTTTCCCCATATTATTTTTTTCAACTTGCATTTAAGCTTAGCTACAAATGATCATAAAAGCTCAAATCAAGGTCAGGAAATTACTGTAGCTTGAAGCCATTGGATTCCACCAGATTAATTGTTGTTTAACGGATCAAAGTGTAAATCTCATTGAAATACAAAGATTGACGCAGCCCTGGCCAACTTGAAATGAATCCTGATTGTTTATGTGTTATCTATATGCATGCTCTTTAAGTATTTGCCTATGTAGAATTTTCTTCCTGGCAGCTGCACTAATCAGGCTTACAGAAATGTAATCATCTTGTACTTTTCTTGGATAGTTAGTGGTGAGAAGCTAACATGTTTATTCATGATTTTAGTTCCTTCGACAGTTCCTGAGGTTGGGGTTACTTCATCCTGAATCATGATTATTTTATAAAAATCTGCCTTAATCATATATAATATCAGGTTTGTTTTATTCAATTCAATCCAATTATGTTTTTGGTTCAATTTGAAGCTTAATCGACTGAATCCGATTGATTGCACAGGTGCAGAGAATGCACTCTGATGCTTATACTTTAAGGATACAGGTACTACACTCAAGCTAGGCTGGATTACTATAGGCTAGTCGAAAAACTTGTCTCTATGACCATTCTAAGAAGCAATTCGGCCAGATTGTGCATTGGTAATATTCTATACATGCTATAGTAAGCTGTGATGTTTTTGGAGGCTAACAATATTAGTGCTGATAGGTTCTATTAAAGAATTGTGAACTGGTGATACCAAATCAGCATGATCTCACTTTTGGTGTTCATAGCTAGCTACTAGTCACGTGTAAGGTATTTGATCCCTTTCATTGTTACTGTTAGTTTCATTGTCAGATACTCAGATTACTCTGTTTTAATGAATTTGAACTCACATTCTATTAAAATCTTGTGTTAAAATTTCCCAATTGTGTTGCTTTGTTTGCTGATCTTTTTTTAATCAGTATTATTGAATTGGCATTTTTGATCTTGATGTTGTGACTGTTCACAACATGCAAACTAGCAGATTATGTTTAAGCAGACAAGTCTATCTGTTTTAAATATATACTTTCCTGCTTTTGACCATCCTTTTTCCTTTTTGTAGATGGGCTTGATAATGCAAGTATTTAGATGGAAGAAGCTAAGGTTACATGTAGTTAGTGCAATGTAAACTAATGTTAACTTTGTAATGTTTGCTCTATATATGAAATGTATTATTTTGCTACAAGTGTATTGTATTTTGATTAGGAGGTTAATTGTCATTAATGTGGAAATTAGTGAATCTACAAAAATATTTTTTTTAAATTTTTTTTTTATTTCATGACGCGCATATATGCGTGTCATAAGCATATTTATGACGGGGGCTTCCTTGACACGCTTTTTATGACACGCTTTGCGCGTCATAAAATGCGCGTCATTGTTCGCGCGTCAAGAAGCAGATGACGCGCATTTTGCGCGTCAAGAGGATTCTTGACCCTGCCTTCCTTGACGCTTTTTTGCGCGTCATCTGGGCCCTTTCTTGACGCGCAAAAAGCGTCAAGAAAGGCCATTTTTGTAGTAGTGGTGTATAATAATGTTGTTCAAGAAAAGAAAGGAAAAAAAAAAGATAACCTTAGTTCTACAAAGTTCAAAGTGCAACATCAAAGCTTCATATTATGCACCTCGCTCACACCATGCAGGCACATACGTGTGTACGAGTTAGGGTACTTCGCACCCTTTATGATCCCCACTTATGTTTGGCTTACAAAAAAATAAGTAATGAATGCCCCTCCTTATAAACCAGTGCTAGGTTCGTTTGCCTAGTGATTGGAGCAAGTTTATTCCATTTTTCATCTAATATTTCATGTCGCCAGTGATTCCCAGCTGAAATGCTTGACGTGAGGCACCCAATTAAGACATTAAAAATTAAGAGGTTTTGAGTTCAAATCTCACTTGTGACAAAAAAAAAATAGGGGTTTCATGTTAGGCCAAGGTTTTTTCACCTAAGATAGGGCCCAGATGACGCGCAAAAAAAATGGCCTTTCTTGACGCTTTTTGCGCGTCAAGAAAGGGCCCAGATGACGCGCAAAAAAGCGTCAAGGAAGGTGGGGTCAAGAATCCTCTTGACGCGCAAAATGCGCGTCATCTGATTCTTGACGCGCGAACAATGACGCGCATTTTATGACGCGCAAAGCGTGTCATAAAAAGAGTGTCAAGGAAGCCCCCGTCATAAATATGCTTATGACACGCATAAATGCGCGTCATGAATTAAAACAAAATTTATAAAAAAAATATTTTTGTAGATTCACTAATTTCCACATTAATGACAATCAACCTCCTAATCAAAATACAATACACTTGTAGCAAAATAATACATTTCATATATAGAGCAAACATTACAAATGTAACATTAGTTTACATTGCACTAACAAATTTACATAACAAAACCACTTCACTATCCTATCAATTTGGAAATTGATTTAAAGATTCTGCAACCACTATAATGAAGAATTACCTTGGGTCAAAAGCACTAAACTGGTTTTGGACTTGTCAGATTCTTTCAGCCAGATGCATTTCCATAGAAGAAATCTACTCTTCCTTGCTTAAGTAAACTGATCAAAGAAATCTACTCTTCCTTGGGTCAAAAGCACGTGCTAGTTCCTTAACTAGGTAATCATATATCTGCTAGTTCTTGATCGTCTGTCATCAGTTTGCATTGCTCATGCTCCTCCTCAGTTGTTAGAACTAACTCCACATGCTCCCCTAATAGAATGTTAACGGATCATCACCCAAATCAAGAAGATGCCAAATAAATAAACTAAGAGTGCCTACAAAAATAAATAAACACTTTAATTGCCAATTTGAAATGCCATATCAGTTTGAAAAACATTAGAGCATGAACCAAAGAAAATCTTATCTTTAAGAATCTGTTGACAAACAAACATTGTAGATTAATCCATCCATCACAATAATTAATGCTAACAAACTTACAGCCCCGATAATAATCTATACTAGTAAACTTACGGCCCAAATAATAATAACGGCCCCGACAATCACAATAACCGCAACTCCTAATAATACAACATATACAATAACAAAAAGATCCGAGGCATAAATCAACTAAAACTATATAATCCTAAGATATACTAATGAACTTACAGCTTCAATATTTACATAGAGGACAAGCCTTACTATTCTAAAAAGTCAATGAAAAAGTACCCAAAGTGAACATGCAAATATCAAGATAATAATCATAAACTTTAATTATACAGCATTCAGTAACAAAAAGGAAACAAATATGAATTAGCTTTCTGACCCCTATGACTGAGCATTAAGAAATAATAAACGGTTGTTAGTACAAATTAGTTTGTAAAATGAACCGTTGAAGCCGTTCACACGGTCCCGATGACAATTAGGTAAAAATCTAAGTGGAAAACGTACCACAGTACCAGTGCAAAGAAACTGCACTACAGCGTCGTTGACAGATCTAACGGACCACCTTCACCATTCCACTGAAACTGTGATAAATGATTGAAGCGATAATCTTGTTAGTGTACACAGATATACCTGAATTCTGACTCCAATAAATCTAGCATACCAATTTACCCATATTTTAAGAACAAAACAAAACTGCGGCGATGAATTAGCTACAACCCACACAAAAACCAATCTCCATATCCCTGTATTTAACCAAAAAATCAAGTACGTGAATCAAATTTAACACAATATAACATATTAGATTCATACCACAGAAAAACCAATTTGAGAATCCTTGTTCTGAACCAAAAATGAAGTATAATCGTAAAAAGCATAACATAAAGTAAAGCAAGTAAAACCTAAAATTGAAACTTCAGTGACCCCCTAATTGAAATAAGGATCTAATTGGCCTATAACACTTCCGTACCTAATAAACTGTAGCAGAACATATGAAAACCATCTACATAATTGCTATAAATGACCTGTGTGCATTTTTGTGAAAATTAGAGGCTTGGATTTTTGTAGAGAATTTCGTTAGGGATCCTGTGTACCAAACCATAAAAACATTTAGTACCAAACAATAAAAAATAATTAATACCAAACCATAAAAACATCTGGCACGCTTCATCGTCGTGACCTTTGAGATTGATCTCCAACCCATTTTCTTCGGCTCTCATTCCAAGCAATCATGCCTAAAAAATTCATAAAGATGTAAGAATATAGTAGATACATGTTATTTAAATTCCTCATATATGTGCACTCATGTTATCAGATTTAAGGTAAAACTCACCATGGTTAATAAACACAGGGGTGTTACTTCCATTGAATCTGAGATCCATAAATTCAACATCATAATCATCAGTTCTTGAATCTTTCCCATCATGAATACTCATAATCATAAATCCTCAAATCAACCAAGATCCAACTAGCAATCATACCTTAAAAACCCTAAAGATCTCCCAGATTCAACAATACACCATGTTTATCACCATGATAACAGTCTTAAATCTCATATTTCATGATTAATTATTGTTTAAAAAAGTTACTCTTTTTTTTTAGAAATACAAATCCACCCAATGGAAAGAATACAAGAATAAAATTTACATTCTGAACAGAAAGCAAACTGTTATGGTTGTCCAATTTGATAGCGAGACGGCTTCCTCAATTGCAACAAGCTTCCTGTTACCAAACCCACCCTGACCCGATCTGCCCATTTTGACATATCTGATGAATCCTAACAGTTCACTGGCAAGCCAATTTACCTTATCAGGAATCATTAACATATCAGCATCAAGATCTTTTTTAGAAGCAAAACCAATCCTATAATATTCAATAACAGGTAGATGCTCGAGTGGTTTGAAATGCACTTTACCTCCATACAATGGAACGAGCAAAGCATGATAGCCGCAAACAATCTGTAGCAAATCATTTTTATTTTCCTATCAAGACCAGAAACTTAACAAAATTAGTTATCAATTATGAAAAAACTCACTAGCTTGTAAGTATGGACAGTCAACATACCTTAGCCCATTCCATAATCTATTGATGCTTCCTCTTCAATATCCTCATTCTCTTCTTCTTCCACTACCAATTACAGACCCCCTGAACGGATATCAAAATCAGAAACTACGAAAATTCGTTTGGGGATAGAGAAATTGAAAAGAGTGATATAGTAAATGTCGCAGAGTTGATGAATTACCTTCGCTCTCATCCTGAAGCCGACCGGATTTCAAAGTTCCGAAAGCAGAAGCGAAGGAGAGCAGTGGAGTTGAGGGTTCAATTTATGGTGAGACCCTAGAATAGAATACGCCGAGTGGATTTCAAAGTTACGAAAGCGGAAGTGAATGAGTGCGGCGGAGCTTAGGGTTCAATTTATGGTGAAACCCTAGAATAGTATACGCCGACTGGATTTCAAAGTTCCGAAAGCGGAAGTGAATGAGAGCGGCGGAGCTTAGGGTTCAATTTATACAAAAATTGCTCGACCTAACATCTGCAACGAGAAATCCTCTAGAAACACAATAGCAATCGGATTTCCTTAGGGCAAATCGTTCAATATGAGCTAAGAAAAAGAAACAGAAAAGCAATCGGATTTCCTCTATTCATTGATCTAAACTTAAAACAATCTCGTGAATTAGAGAAGAAATAACACGTACCAGAGCTAATCGAATAATATTAGATCAAATTTCTTCTTCCGTGGCTTCATAATCGACCTCGGTGGTGGTGGTTGGAGAATCGGCTGAGCAGACTTAGGGCTTGTAATTAGGGCTGAAGCCGGAGATGACTTAGGGGCTTAGGGCTTGTAATCGGCCTTACAGAGACGTGACTGCAGCTTCGATTGAATGAAGGAACGAAGGGAAGAGAGATCGTGTTTAAGGGAGGAGAGACGTGACTGTAACTCCGATTGAAGGGAGGAGGGAATCTTTAGGAACGAAACGAAGGGAAATTTTGGGAACTTTTAAGCGGGGGGGAACTTTTTAAGGGATGTGAATATTTTGATTAAAATTTAAGCGGGAAATGAAAAAATAAAAGACGACGGTTAAAGATGACGGGCAGTTTTTATGTGTACTCCGTGTTTTTTTTTAATTATTTATGACAGATATTTATGACGCGCAAAAATGCGTGTCATCTACCCTTAGGATTTTACATTTCTTGACAGTTTTTATATGACAAGCGTTTTTGCGCGTCATTAATCACCGCGCGTCATCGTTCGAGTGTCAAGAAAGGCCCTTTTTCTAGTAGTGGTTGGTCTATAGGTTCTGTAATCAGGGAATAGAGATGATAGAGTGGGCCACTGGTCTGTTCAACAATCCAAATTTAATCTTTCTAGTTTTACACAACTTCAAACATCGTTTCGTTTATCTTATTTAACTACGTTTTAGATATGGTTTGGTTGTTACAAAGCTATCACATGATATAACACAAGGCTCTGGCTATTCACACAAAGAGAATTGATTTTCATACAGAATCCAAACAATCGTTTGGGGTCAATCATTTGGACAGATATGGATCATTTGATCTCAAACGATCATTTGAATTTTGTGTGAAAATCATTTCCTTTCTACTTCTATGTGAAAATGAAGTCCCCAAAGTCTATAAATAATAATTATATTAATCATATCACAATCAAAGTTGGTGAAGGGTAAACAGTGGTTCTTCAAGAGAGAGAAAAGTGTTGAACCATGCAAGTCAACGGTACGTAGCAAATTTGTCGGTAATATTCAGAACTAAGTTGGTGACTTGGTGTACACAGTACACTGCCTCTTGTTTTATGTTAATTGCTTAATTAGGTTACTTTTAGCTGTCTAATTATTTAATTAGTCATGAGATATCTGTTAATTAGGTTGTTCAAATCACTAAAATTATTACATAACATTTTCTTAATATCTTAAGTTGCAAGCTAACAAACATGTTGATTGTTATCTTTCCTCGCAAATAAATCTTCAGAGTTGACTTTAATATTTTCTTTTAGCAATTTTTTTTTTATTTTTTTACTAAATTTTAACATTTTTAAGATTTGAATCTTGGTTTCATAAAAAAAAATGCAAAATCGTTGATCATTACATAAAACTCAAATGGATAAATAATTAGGTTTTTTAGTTGCATAACCTCTAACTAATATTGATCTTCCAATATATTCACCACCATTATCAATCATATTTAAAAAAGCTTTGATCATGATAGTTACTTATTATCTTCAATCTTTGGGTAACAATAACTTAACCAAAATTGTGTTTCGTGTTCTACCCCCATCGATTCCTCGACTTGATATCTTAAAGTAAATTTGTTTTTATTAACAAGAGAAAGGTCTACTTAATGATAAATGAAGATAGAATAATACATATATAATGAAAAATGCTATATCTTATCCGTGGGTCTTTCTGAATGAAGATCTTTTCTACCTCTACTAATCATAACTTTGTTTTAAGAAGGATCAATTTTACTATCTAAAAGAGAGTTGGGACGTAACTTTTTGTCCATTTACCTGTCACTTCATCACTTCATTATAGTTTGATTTTATATGAAAGATCCACAATTTTAACAAAAAGAAAAAGGTATGTATCCTATTGAAAGATTCATCAACTTTAGTTAGATAGTACGTAGTAGGGGTGTTCAAAACCGGATATCCGAAAATTCGGATATCCGAATTTCGGATATCCGAAATTTCGGATAGTTGATTTTCACTATCCGAATCCGTATCCGAAATTTCGGATATCCGAATTTCGGATATCCGAAATTTCGGATACGGATTCGGATAGTGAATCGGATATCCGAATTTTCAAAACAAAAAAAAAAACTAAAAAAATATACATTCAATCTCTAAAATTACTAGTGATAAACATCCAAATGAGCAAATAGTCAAACACAAGTACATTAAATAGTCAAACACCAACAAAAAAATAAAAAATGTCTCGATTTTGAAGCTCGAATCCGTGTGCAACAAGCTCGAATGCAAACTACAAATCGGTGGTGTAAGGCAATGAGCCAGTGAGGGTCGAGATTTGGAGGACGACGGGATCCAAAGAGGCAAAGAGAGTGAACATTGGAGTTTAGAACTTTAGATTTAGGGTTTCTTAAGTTAAAGTATGTAAAACTAAATAATATATATAATTTAATATTTTAAAAAATATATATTTCGGATATCCGAATATCCGAAAATGTTCAAAATCACTATCCGAATCCGAATCCGAAAATTCGGATATCCAAATTTCGGATATCCGAAAATTCGGATATCCGAAATTTCAGATATTTTGACTTCGGATATTTCGGATATTTTAAATTCGGATTCGGATTCGAATATTTTTGAACACCCCTAGTACGTAGTTCCCTTGAAAACTCAACGGTCAACTTTACTAAATATTTTTGGTTAAAATTGATTATATGTGTGATGAAGTGAGTCTCGGACGTTGAGATAAGTGATTATGAAATGAAAGAAACTTCAAGTTTGTATTGTAGATTTTAGCCGAATATTTTGTTAGATAAAATAATTGACGTACAAATATTGCGGCATATTAAATAATTAAATAATATTAATATTCGAAAGAATTTGGTGTGCTATCTAATAATTAACACACAAAATAAGGTTTTTAGATAAAAAAAAATTAATTGACCATTTGACATACTTTTCTATGTAATCATACTGGTTATGATCTTATACGAGTCCTATACTTTTATGATTGTATGACCTTATACGAATACATTAGTATACAACTCTATGAAATGCAAGTAGTGTGAGGATGGAGTGACTTATAGTGGTGTATCATTATTTGGGAAAAACGATCGAACATTTGAGGCGATGAGAGTAGAGAAGACAAGGACCTGAACTATGGAATATGTTAATCGTGTGTGAGAAAAGAGGGAATTGCATATATCTTTTTAATTTAAAATAAAATTGTATACTTCTTCAAAACATAATTTTAAACGTATAATATTAAAGGTTAAAGGTAAGTATTTATTATGACTTTATCATCCTTCGCATTCATTTTTGGTTTGCAGCGAACCAATACAAGAAATATGAGTATTAATCGTGACACCCTCGCATTTACTTTAATTTGCAACAAATAGCACTAGTGGCGACATCCGTCACTGATAATCTTATTTATTTATTTTAAGTAAACCCCCTCACCTCATCCGGTTTTACGAATTCATCCATCCTTCACAATTAAAATAGTTTTTGTTAATTTTTTCCATTTCATCATCAGTAGCATCTTATTTTTTTCTCTTTTCTTCAATTTTGAAACAAATGTCTTATTTTAACATATTATTTTGTTTTCTTTTATTATCTAAATATTATTAGCAAGGTCAAGATCGGAATAAGTATGCTTGCTTGTGTGGTTGTTGACTTTTATTTTCTTTATATACTTTGTTTAACAATACAATTAACATATGTAGAGTTGCTACAATGATAAGTGTTTCGGTTTGCAAATTAAGGGCGTTGGGTTTGATTCATGGGGAACCCATTTTTTTACAATTAACATATAGAGTTGCTACAATTACTTATTCTCTGTTTTTTTAATAACTTTAAGGATACGTTTATTTTCTTTTTTTAACAAACTTTATGTTTCGCATGTGTTCCAAAAAAAATTCAAAGATATATTTTCCTTACGAATATAAATTTGACAATTTTAAAATATTGTCCCGATCTTGCATAACATGTGTGAGCCCTTTTTTTAAAGCGTTTTTTTTTTCTTTTTTTTGCCGAGTAGCATATGTTTGATAAACGCCAACGACTATGATCGTCGCAAAGCTCGGTCATGCTTTTCACGTTCACAGTTACGCCCGTCAAAACGCAGAGGGCTCTAAACCTAGGTTTAATCTAAAGTATATTCTTTAATATCTTTTAACAAAGTTTGCGTTAAGACGAGTTTTTTTATCAAGTAAATTTTTTAAGAGTTTCGTCATTTCTATCTAAACCGTACGCATGGAGAATTGACGTCCCTAATTTATTTATAAAACTTTAAAAATTAACGTACTTCAAATTCAGTCTTGGTAAGGATAACAATAGTTGATACGTAGTAATCTAAATCTTATCCTTTGTTAGATAAAATATAAGAACACAAAATAGTATATACATTCTGACTTTGATTTAAATAAGCATAATAATATGTAGTTTAAACTCAAACTTTGACATCTTCAAAACAAATCAGTCCAAAAGAACTACATCATGATTTGGTTGAAGAGTCATATCTAAATTGTTTATTGTACATGTTGATACATCATGATTTCACATCTGAAAAGCCATTTTCAAACAATTCGATATTTTATTTGGATTTATCTTGGAATCAATAAAACGACTTATCTATTTTTATTAAGTTAAAAACCGATCGTTGCAGCAGTAGGTAGTTAAAAAACCGAATAAAAATGTAATGTTAAGGAGCAAAGGCAGACAAAGTTAAATACCGAGTTTTGGAGGGAATTTTTTTGGTGGTACAAAGTGGAATTTAATCTGCATTTGGGAGTAGTTCTCTCTTAATTCTTGAATTATTCATTCCAACACGAAAGGCGACTATTGTTTACTGCGACAACATTTGTCGTTTATATATCTAAAAATCCCATGAAACACCAATGACCAAACACGTAAAACTCGATATACATTTTATACGAGAAAAGATTCGTATTGGTGAGATTATTTAAAATGAGAAACAAAGAGAGTGAAAGTCATCAAACTGATTTCCGGATATCCATATTTTGATTTTTAAAATTTAAATTAGAATCCAAAGTATCAGTTTGCAATTAAGAATAAACCTCAAGTCCAATTTCAGTTGACTATAATAAAACTGAATATGAGAAGAAAAAAATACATACTAAATAAACAATAAAATATACATATTCAATTCGTATTTATTTAAACCAATTGAAGAGTCGAGTTGATAGGAACAACACAAATTAAAAAATATTAAAAAAAAAAACAAAAAACTCTACCAAGAGCGTCGAACTTGTGCCCCTCTTTCGTTTAAAAAACTATGCGCAAGTTTTTTTTAACATTTTAGGAGGCCATTGGCATTTTGGTAATAAATGTACAATCTGTTGTTTGTTATATGAGAAAGGAGTGAATCCACGATGAAGAAGTGAAGAACCAGAAAAATGAGTACACAGATCTTATCTTTTGTAATCTATCTGCTAAAACCTAATTGGATGAAGAAATTAGTTGTTAAAACCTTATTGGCTATGAAATTGAAGTGTAATTATCTTATTGGCCGTGAACGCGTGGTAGTTAGCCTCACATAAAAAAACTTATTAATTGTAAAATATGATATGATCACCTGGTATCGACCTATTTTAACAGCGTGGTTGAGCTTCACGCCTCCATCACGGCGCAATACACCATCACCCCTCCATGTTATGCTTTCGCGTGATAAATTGGCATGTAAAGTTTAACGGGGTAGAGGCGGAGAGAGAATGAGCTTGGTCCAATAAGGTAATTAATACAATGTTTTTTTAATTATTTTTTGTTGTTTAAACTAATAAAAAATACCTCAACACCACATAATACAACCACACCACCAAATCCCTTCTTCTTCTATGTGATAACTTTATGTGTTCCATTCATCACATGCTTGTCAATTACAACACATAACATGAGGTATACCTAGAGGTGCAAAAACCGGTTTGAAACCCAAACCGGTTCGGTTCTCAAAACGGTTTTGACCAAAATCGGTTTTGGTCAAAACCGGTTTGAGGCCAAACCGGTTCGGTTTCAAACCGGTTTTTGGCACGAAATCTGGTAACCGGTGAAACCGGTTTCGGTTTCAAACCGAACCGGTTTGAGATCCCAAACCGGTTTGAACCGGTTTTGTATATATATATATTTTTTTTAAACTTTATAAAAACTAAAAAAACATACTTTTTATTGAAAAAAAAACATAAAACATTACAAAAGATAAGAAGTTCACGCATAAACGATTACAAAAGTACCTAATTTTTAAAGAAAATACAAAATATTTTAACTAGATTATTGTTGGGATAGTCGAGTTCAATCCATTGCCGACGCCGCCCTTTTTCGTTGTTTTGCTTGTCTTGCATCGGCTTCAACTTCTTCATTGGATATTGGCCATGCCATCCCCGCCGCTACCTCATCGTCGTGTACAATCACCTCCGCGTCAATTTGACCTTCAAGATTAGAAACTTTTTGTATACGTTCCATTGCGTCCAAGTGATACTTCAAGCAAATGCAAGTCTCGAGCGACAACGCGGTGAGCCTAGTCCTCCGAATGGATAACACCCTGCCACTAAGAGAAAAAGCCGATTCCGAAGCTACCGTGGAAGCTTGGACACTTAGTAGGTCTCGGGCCATGGCGGAAAGGACCGGGTAATTTGTTTGATTTCCTTTCCACCAACCCAAAATATCAAAGTTATCAAAATCATCCTCATTTAGTAGTGGAAGATAATTGGTCCCGGTGTATCTCCCAAACTCACTACTTGGGGCGGAACTCTTGGCTCGTTTACTACCCATGTTTCTTAACGTGTTCAAAAGATTTTTGCTAGTTTTAGATTTTGAAGTAGTTTCCGATTACGAATGCATCTCATGTATGTTGCTTATATTACCATATTTTTGGTAATAAACTTCATACATGCTTTGAAAATGTGAAAGAAAACGTTCTTTTGCCTTTTCACTAAAATTAACATCGTCATCGTTTAAGTTCAAAGCGTTGGAGATATCATCAATTAATATACTCACACCGGATGAATTGAAGTAAGGGTTTAAAGCGGTAGCACAAGTAAAGACGGCCGGAAAATCGGTAAAATATTTTTTAAACTTTTCTTTCATAGGTTCAAGCATTTTTTCAAAAATTTCACCTTCAAACTCAAATTCATTTAGTTTTACACACATAATAAACAATTGGTGAAGTAACAAGTTACTTGTCGGATAATAAACTCCCGACAAGTATGTAGTGGCCTCTTTAAATGTTTGAAGGAGTTCGGTTAATTTTTTGATAATTGCCCAACCCGTAGTAGGAAAGACATGCACAAGACCTTGCCTCGCAAGGTTGTCATGAAACAACTCTAAAGAAGGTTGTTGCCTAACCGCACTCTCTAACATTTTCCAAGTTGAGTTCCACCTAGTTGGAACATCCCAATTCGGACCCAAATAGAGCTTATCCGTTTCTTGACAAAAATCGCGATAGTCGGTTGTGTTGCGTCCCAGAATCCCGGGGTAGGATTCTGGTAGCTACATGTGTGTGTGTGTGGAGGGGTGAGATCCTCCGGCTCAGATCCGTATGAACATATTCCGTTCCGTTTCCATCATCGCCATCGTTGGGTCTCCCCCGTGCATATGTGTGTGTATGCAGGAGAAGGTTTTGGGGAGGGAGTGTAGAGAGAGAAGGGGTTTCTAACCCATTTCCAACCTGCCTTGGTGAGTGGAGGAGGTCTCCTATTTATAAGGAATACCCTCCTTAGCTGTCACTAGCTGTTTGCTTAGTGGTTAAGCTTTAATCCTAGCCAAGTATTCTGGCGAAGGGGCAAGTACTGCGACGAAGGGACAAGTACTCTCGCGAAGGGGCACGAATGACTCTGACGAAGGGACAGAAGTCATGTACTTAATGACTAAGTCAACTTGTCACATCGTCCTTGTGGTACTGTTCACGTACTTTGTGTCTCCTAGATACCAGACATGTATGATTTATTCCTTTTATCAAGAGAGTGTGCCCCTTCCGTCTGGGCGACCCCCTTATCGGGGTCCTTGGGGCCCTTGGCCCTTATGCGAGGGGTATCGCTCTGACGAGTCCATTCAGGGACATATTTCTATAATTCAAAGGGTAAAGCTTCACCATAGCCCTTCTCCTTGGGGTAGAGCTTCCGCGTAGCCCTTATAGGGGTATAGCCCAATAGGTTGCTCGTTTCTTTCCACAATGAAAAACATCTTTTAACATTTGTCTAAAATCATCTTTAACTTTCCCAATCTCCTCATCGTTTAACCCATCTTGCACAACCAAGTTAATGATGTGTGCGACACAACGAGTATGATAAAAGACACATTGACAAATCGGTCCATATTTTAGTTTTAGTTTTGTAACCGCACTTGTGTTGTTCGAAGCGTTGTCAAAAGAAATTGAAAATATTTTGCTTTCAAGTTTGTAAAATTGAATTACACTATCCAAAATGGCAAACAAGTTATCACCGTCATGAGGATAGTCGAATTTTTCGAAAGAAATGGTTCTTTTCATCATTTGCCAAGAATCGGGGTTAATCCAATGTGCGGTTACGCAAAGGTAAGAATCGGGTAAACCATGCGGAGCCGACCAAACATCGGTAGTTAAGTTAACTCCGGTATTTAAATTTTCAAAACCAAGAACTAATTGTTTTTTGCTTGTTTCCATCTTTTAACACAATCATTTCTAAGAGTTGTACGACTTACGTGACGATAACGTGGTTGAAGTGTTTCTTGAATCAAGGCCGTCAAGCGCGGGTTGTCGAAGTGATCAAATGGTAAACTTTCTTGAATCACAAAGTTAGCCATTCGTTCACGAACCATCTCCGGATCAAAATTCCACAAGCCTCCATCGACCCCAAGTTGAGATTGATCACCACTTGGGTTACTCTTGTTCTTTTTGCAATAAGTTTCCAAATGGTTTTTAAGATTCGAGTTCGAATCTCCTTTCGATAGCAAACCGCAATAATGACACCGAGCCTTTTGCAAACCATTCTTCAACTCAACCAAGTCGAAATGCGGCCCGAACAAATGCGGAGCCCTCTTTGTTGGAACAATCCTCACAATCGAGAACGCGTCGTCGTCGGCGTTGCTTTGAGCACTTGAAGAGGCCATTTTTTGAGTGAATGAGGGATAATTTTGTTGGAATTTAAGAGATTGGGAAGTGGGGTAATGTTTATAACACTTAAAGGGGGTATATATACCATTTTTAGGCCTCAAATCGACCCCCAAACGGTCAAAAAACGGCTATATAGCCGTTACCAACGGCTAGAAAACGGACAAAAAAGGTTTTTAAAGCTATGTGAACAAACCGGTTTCAAACCGGTTTGGGCCAAACCGGTTTGAAAACCGGTTTGTTCACAAAATCCCCGAACCGATGGTAACCGAACCGGTTAGACCGGTTTGAGAACCGGGTTGGTCAAAACCGGTTTTGACCGGTTTGAAAACCGGTTTGAGAATCGGTTTGAAGCACAAACCGGTTTGAAATTTGCACCTCTAGGTATACCTCATGCCTTTAGAGTCCTAACTTCTATTTTTTCTTAGTTAGTTCTTGGATTAGAGAACTACACAAGAAAAGGCCACCATATATGGACCTTTTTCTAAGATGTGGATCTCAAGTTTTTGAAGGGCCCAAGCTCTTACTTCACCCTTTAACACAATGGGCCGGTGTTACGTACTGAATCCATCGTAAGGTACGGGACTGAACCCATGGAATCGCTCAATCAGGAATCAGATCGATAAAATATTCAGTTGTTTTCACATAACATATTTGTAATAAAGACCCAACACAACAATTTAACCCGTAATATTCACACACTCTCTAAGTACTCAAAATAATGGCAATATGTACAGCCAAAAGCAACTGTATCTGGGATTTTTTGATATAGCCACGCACTGAAACGCAGAAGAAACATACAGTTGCCACAAACATACAGAACCTGGTAATGAAGGTGGTCAGGTGTCAGCCAAGAAGAAAAAGGGAGCAGCGGATAATCTGTTAAAAAAATGTAACTTGAATGGTCGGTTAAAAATAAGTTACACAAAGAGAGCACTGATTAATATGATAACAAACAATCCTCAAAGCATGCTTTCATATAACTCAAGAGCACAGTAAAGAGTCTCATAAAAATCATATCAACATAATGAGGGGCAGGCACAATGTCATAGGGCAGAGATTTGCGAAAAGTAAGAGTACCATGAAGGGAAAATTTTACAATCTAACCTGAAAAACTCCGGAGCAAAGAAATATGGCAGTTTTGAAACGAGTGAATCTTAGCAACTAATCCTGTAGATGGCTATTTGTAGATGTTAAGCCATGCAAACAGAATGATGGAAAATGAAAGAGCGAGTATCAAACTCAAAATTACCTCAGCAATGTTCTGTTTCACCTTTAATCGTCCTAAACTTTTTTAACTTGAAACAGATTTATTAGAAGTTACAAATAGGGACTCAAATGGCAAATTCCACATATTCCACAAAAAACATGAACCTGGGAAGTTCTAAATGGGGCCACTGGTCCAGAAGTGGTAAAAAATCAAAGCAGCTATTGATGATTCTAATCCCATGGGCATACGATTTTTCAAATTAACGTTATCCTTGTTCTTGACATGAAGCTTAGCTTTAATTATGTAATTTTAGTATCATTTATCATTTGGTTGCTCTGTAATCTTAACACAAAGGTTCACCTAATCAAGGTTAATTTACGCAAGCTCTTTAATATATGAGGCCCAACTCTGATTATGAAAAGGAGTTGATAAAATTCAAGACAAAAGGTAGAAAACAGCAACACAAAACAGGTTAATCAACATAGAAGCTAAATTAACATAGATCCATGGAGTGAAGCAGATGAAAAGTAACATAAAGAACATCAATTTCAATAAGAGTAGACAATGAATAGTAAAAGAGTCGAATACAACCTAAGTACTTGCTTGAAACGAAACTGATTAGAGAAAATCTGGTTACTATAACTTTTTTCTTTTGGAGAACTGTGTTGCCTCTAATGCAATTCAAGTAGGAACAATATTCAAGTGAAAGTGGCAAAATCAAGAGCCATGAAACTCAGAATATAACTAAGCACAAAATACAATGGCACAACGAAAAGGAAGGCTTTATGTGAACAAAAAGCCGACGTAAATGCATACAGAACGCAAATCACACATTCACGTATGCATAAACACATAATTTACTAAGAACTTATACAGACAGGATATACCAGATGACTTTAAAATCAGGAAAGCAGTTAAAACCTGAACAAATGACTTCGAAAGCAATTCCCACCAATTTGCCTAGGTGTCAAATAAACCTCTATAAAGCTTCTGGTAACAAATAACCAGTTGTTGTGTAGACATGTCTTAGGTTATAGATGACATTAACCATTGTTGTTTTTATCATATAAAAATGTAATTAGAAAAGAGAAAAAAAAGGATGAAAACAACAGCACGGCTATGAAGTATCATAAGCAACAAACGGAAACTATTTGCAGGGGATGATTACACAGTCTGCACACAAACGAAACCGTGTTTTCTTTATATTCGAAGCATATATCTTGTAGTTAGAAGATGGCATACCAACCAATATCATATACATTACAGTCACTTATAATATGAACAATGATTCATTGATGTTTTTGTGCAGACCTTTATGATTTACGTATAACTTATGTTAGTCATTCCCACTTGGTCTCTATAAAATGACTTAACTCGTATGAACTTGTTACCCAAAAAGCTCATTGCGCTACAACCTAGTCTATTCCGTTCTTTTTGGTAATTCATTTGACTTTAAGGCGAACGGGTCAAGTGGGTTGAAAGTTCCCAAGAGTCTCTTTCTAACTCCTACAACCTTCCAATATTTTCATTAAAAAGATTAGAAAGTGAAAATGGATTTTAGATCCGATCTTATTTGCAAATATCCAAATGATATTACAACAAATATAAGCATCAAGCATTTTCCTTTTCATTAAATGTTTGTTCTGAAATCTACAAAGAAATATATGGTCTGATTGCAAGTTCAAGAGCAGGCTGAATTTAACTGTGTTTAGCATTTAGAACCTAAAAACGATTATATGATCGGCCTCATCTATATAATAAGTTTTTCTTAGTTAACCAATAAAATCAATTATCCAAAATAGCAGTTTAACTATTTACCATAAACTTTGATAGTAAAACTAATTACCACCCTGAATAGGTAACAAACACCCTATGCAATCCAACTTAGAGCACACGTCAAACCTTTAATTCTAACTTCTTTAACCTTTTTAGGATTGCCCGGGTATTCTTAGTTGTTTCAGATAGCCTAGCAGCCCGTGATTTTAACTAGGTTTAAGTTACCAAAAAGGCAAAAACAGGAATGTTCTTATTCATATATTTGATAAAGTTGCTACCTGAGGCATATTAAAGCTATAGTTTCTGGCACCTGCTCTTATTCGATTAAACTTTAGAGGCGGTTGGCTTTAATAATGGATAAATTTCAGTTGTTTTAGATATAACTTTACCAGATAGATACAACAATTCTAGCCATCCTAAAGTAAACTGATCAGAGGCTTTATTAGAAATTACCTACGGCTCTTGCAGGAAGATAATGGACAACGGTTTCATGTAGTCTTCGACCTGTACCGCTAAATTTCGGTCTTTCCTGTATTCAAACCAACACACAAAGCAAATAAACTGTGTTAAACATAAACTAAGGTCAGTTTTTATTGGATATATAGTGTAACATGGCTGGTAAAATGGCTGAAATCATAGAAGGATTCACTTATAAAAAGTCTTTTGACAGTACCTATTATATACATCTAATGCCTTCATATTTACACCAATTATGCCCACAATTTCATGAATTCTTACCAAAAAAAATTCCATTAATAGTCAGGTTCAATCAAGTCTCCATCACCAATAATCTCCACAACTACAAACACCGTCCTTAAAATGATGAAATCTTTTAGCATCTCTAACAATAATTTCTCTATATGTGATTCGAGATATAAACTTAATAACATTATGGCAATCGACACACACCCGTAAGTTCTTCATCACCCTCAACACATTACCATTTGAGGTGCTCAAAATCCCAAATGCTATAGCCAATCTTTCACTATGATAAAACAACATTTCCTCCTTAGTTTCCTCATCAACTTTTTCAAACACAACGCTTGATTCAGGAACATAACCTTCAGCTCTCATCTTTTCTTTTATATCCTCCAGATATCTGTAAATCGCTTTTGACATTTTATGTGATTGATCAAATGCAAGAAACGTGTGAATTTGGCCTGCAACTTCAATCGAGCTCCAACCCGGTGGTTTTTCCAACTTTTTTTCCTTCATATCTCGTCTCATTTTGGCTACCTGATCCCATTTTCCAGAAGTTGCATAGATGTTCGACATAAGTACATGCCATCCAGCGTTAGTTGGATCAAGTTTTAGAATCTCGGGCACAACTCTTTCCGCCATTTTGTAATTCTTATGAATCTTGCATGCGTTTAATAGCCCACCCCATATCTTGGAATCGGGTTTTACATACATGTTTCTTATAAGTTCCTCGGCTTGCTTTAACCGGCCAGCCCTACCAAGCATGTCAACCATGCAACTATAATGTTCCAAGACTGGTTTTACACCAAACTCATTGGACATTTTATTGAACCAATACCACCCTTTTTCAACCATACCATTGTGACTAAAACCTGCTAAAACCCCAACAAATGTCACAGCATCAGGTTTTAACCCACTGCTTACCATTTGAAGGAAAAGAGATTCCGAAAGATGGGCAAGACCATGCATCCCATAGCCACATATAATCGCTGTCCAAGTGACAATATCTTTCTGAGGCATTTTATCAAACACCTGGCGAGCCTCTTCTATGCTACCGCATCTAGCATACATGTTGATCAGAGCTGCACCTACGTAAACATTGATCCCCATTCGGGTCCTGATCACGTGGTCATGCGCCCATCTTCCCTGTTGCAAACCACCCAAAGAAGCACACGACTGAAGTACACTAACAATTGTCATGGTATCAGCCTTTGTTCCCAACTTATTCATCTCATTAAAAAGAGATAAAGCATCATCAAACCTATCATCCAACACGAACCCCGCCATTAACGCGTTACAGCTCGCGGTTTTCTTCACAAGCATTTCATCGAACAGTTGGCGTGCGAAACCTAGCTCGCCACATTTCCCATAAAGATCAATCAACGCAGTGATAACAAACTCGTTATACTCATAACCAAACAACAAAATATCATCATGAACTCTCCGTCCATCTGAAACCGACTTTAACCCCGCGCAAGCGGGCAACACGAAAGTAAACGTGAAGGCATTGGGTTTGTGGCCGCTGCGAACCATGTGATAATAAAGATCGATTGATTCTCTGTAACAACCGTTTTTAGCATAGCATTTGATGGTCTCGTTCCAGAGGAATAAAGGTGGGTTTTTTATAATGCGGGTGATGAATCTTTGTCCAACAGTGGGGTAACCGAATTTGAGGTAAGCGTGGGCTAAACGGGTCAACAAGAAAACGCTATCGGAAACGTGGGTCGTGATGATCTGAGCATGGAGTTGAAGGAGTTGACGAGTGGAGGCGCATGTTTGGAGCTTGGAGATGTAGAAAGTGAGCCCCTTTGGTTTCATCGTCAGTTTTTCAGATCATTTGAAATAGAAATCTGGAAGTTAAATTATTAATATTAATCCTGTTTGAGAGACGTCTTTATGTTTTGAACTATGGCTCGGCTCAATCAGTTGATGCAGATTAGGTCCATTGATGATGCGGTCATCGGGGATTTGAGCGGTGTATGTTCTATAATAGATCGGCATCCACTGATGCGAGTCAATGGTGTTGGAATTTTGGGAGAAAAACTAGTGAAAATGGGTTTTTTTTTTTCACTAAGTGTGAAAATGAGTTTTTCACCAACTTTGAACTAAAATAAAATACAAATAACATAGGTTGTTGCCTCTGTATTTAATGGGTTTGTGTAGTACGTTGTGAGGGCTTTCCAACGCATCAAACCACGTCCAAATCCAAGCTCGTATGAATGAGATATCGAAGCTCAAAGTTGAGGTCTCGCAACTTGTGAAGCTGCGAAAATTAGAGAGAAAAATGCTAAGTATAGCATGTTAACTCATCCCACATTGGTTGGGGATTGAAACCAAAAGTGGTTTATAAGGTGGGAACCTTACCAACTATTGTTTCCTTTAGTAGGACACATCCCTTGGACCCAAAGGGTCGCACCCCTAACTCGCACTCGCACACGCGCGCCGTGGGCGTATGAGGTGCAATGTTGCGCTTTGATGCCGCAATGTGGCGCTTTGATGGCGCACTTTGCACTTCGCCCGCTTGAGAGCCGCCTTATTGTTTTTGGGTTCAACCGGAAGGTGTTTCGGTTGAAGTCCAAGCGGACCTTTGTGGTCTGGGCAGAGAGGTTCAAGCGGAATTGAGTTGAACCGGAAAACAGGTTCAAGCGGAACTGGGTTCAACCGGAAAAAAATCAGCTTGAAGTTCAAGTGGAAAAGGAGCTCCGCTTGGAGTTCAAGCGGAAGTTGAACCGGAAGATCAGTTCTTCCGGAACAAGCTGTTACGCGGAGATTCCTCCGGATTGACAGCTGTAAACGCGTTTTGAGCTAATTAAGGTAATTCCGCGTTAATTAGAAATCAATTTGCATTAAAGACGTTTAATGCAAAGTTTGACTACGAATTAACTTTTGAGTGCTCAACAAGAATTCCCACCACTATAAATACAGCCTCATTAGTTGAGGTAAAACACACCAGAATTCACAAGAATTCTTTCTCTTTTAAAACTCCCTCCTTTTCTCAAACTCTTTCTTCCAATCTTCATCCTGTTCGTCAGGATCTTCAAGAACTCGAAGGTAAACTTCAAGCTTAGAGTTATCCCGGCCGTACAATACGGTTTAGGCGATTGTACCCTGGGAAACAAAACGGATCTTCGGTAGACCCGGAATTTGTTTTAAGGGACCCGGGTTTTGACCCGAATCCTTCGCCAAGGTTCCTTGGAACCTTTCTCGTTTTCTTATACTAATATCAAAAATTTTCTCAAATCTTTTTCTTGACTTTTAATTAAGTATTTAATATACAAAACCTTTTATCAAACTCCCTGTCTTTAATTTCTTTCCTTTAAGCTAAAGACATTTCATTTCATTTGTATTCTGATTTTATTTCATTGTAATCATCATTCATTTAATTGTATCGTATTTTCATTTTCGTGTAATCGTATTTATTTTCCCTGTAATTGTAGTAGGAGTAGAATTTCATTTCATTGTATTGTAATAGAGTAGATTTATTTTCTTTTGTTGTAATCGTACCCAATAAAATATTTATTTTATTTTAATTTTACGAACGGTTTTCCTACAAATGGTTCGGTATCCAGTTATAATGCATTCTCAGTTCTCACCAATGCAAGTTAGTGGATTGGTATGCAACGACATGTGTTCTCACTTATCAGTTCAATGGATCAGTATCTAGTAGTCGGTTCAAACTTGATTGTTCAACATACATGTCATGAATTAATTTGAGAATTTTGGTTACCCATTTTAATCCGTGTTAATGTGGTTTAATTTGTTTATTACACATTAAAATTGCATTTCGATTTCAAGTTCATGCTAGTATATAATGAACAATTTGGTTCATATGAGTACTCTCTAGTAGTTCCTACATATGCTTCATCTTGATTCTTTCATAAACCTTGACAACACCACAACCCTGGTGCAATATCCAATGTGAAAATTTTCTTTCGATAGTACACATATTGCCTCGGTTGTTGTAACCGAGAAGACAAGCGTGTTCGCATAAGTAGACGCGCAAATGTGTTTTAGGGACATGTGTTGAACATGAAGCATCAACCACCACTAAAGTTTGGCATGCGTGTGTGGATCTAATGGGTTTCATCCAAAACTGCCTAAAATCCACAACTGAATCAAGGTGTATTCTAACAACCTCCCAAATCTGCACTTACAGTTGCATGCTGTGATCCAACATTAACAAATCTAGTAAAGGTCAAGTATTGAATAGCACATGCAAAACTGTGATAAATTGAGTGGTCCTCAACAATTTGGTTGTGCCATACAAGTATTTATGTAGGTTGAAGACATAAGCCTCGTGTGTTTTCTAAGATTGGTGATCTCGGGCTATCGTCACGTCGCGCATTAAATGATGGTCACCGACACCGTGCCAAAGGGTGCACGGGTCGGAATCACCAACTACATCACGGGTCACAACCGTCTGCTGTCGTAAAAACAACTCTGGCAAGGCATACTTCTAATATCTCATACTGCTAACAACATGATTTCAACTATCAACAAAGTTATGGGCGAATCACCATTGTCCCACCCAAATTACAAACCACAGACCATAGAAATATGTACACATTTGCTAAATGTATGAACCTGATTACTCGAAAGCAAATACATCGACTGATTGTTCGGAAACCGAAGCCAACCCATGCATCAATCTACCAATCTCAACCGTGTCATCGAGATAATACTTGGCCTTACTCGGTTTATTCCCAACCGTGCACGCAAAAACTTCGGCTTTCGGAGAGATCAACTCCCCGGAGGCTACAGAACTAGTTATCACCTCAAACATGTCTTCATCTGACCTGTCGTCTCCTATGCACAACACAAAGTCGGGAATCATCCCTCGCTCTTGCATCGTTGTCAAGAGTCGTTTCGCCACCAGCCCCTTGCTTACACCCTGCATATGCATATAACATGTAGCATTTGTTTACTCAAAACAAATTAGTTTTCTTTTAAGTTTTAACTAAAAGTATTCAATTTGTACCTGCGGTTTGACCTCGACACAACTCTGCCCTCTTTTCACTGTAACGGGCTCGTTTGCAAGCACGCTTTCGAGATGATCTAGAAGCTCTTTGGCTTGACATGATCCAAAATCGGGGTCAGCGTCTTCGTAAGACCAGACCAGGGCGGTTTCTTTATCTTCAATGGTTGACCCGTCAGTGGTCTCGGTATAAAGGGTCATAACGGGTCGGGCATTCTGTTTCCAGCCACATTCTTCTATTTGTACACAAGTTTCCCATTCCTCGTCACGCCTCAGCCTGAACTCACCACACAAAATGTAATCAGTAGCTTGCAAATTTGACCCGCGTAGCTTAATGGAAAATAGATCAAACGGGTCAAAAGTCACTCTTACTGTAACCTTCTAAGTCATGTTATCATTACTATTTGTCAAAAGAAACCTATGGATTTTTTGTAGATTTAGACATTATTTGTGGATCAAAGAAGCCCTTTTTTCGGGTACCCAAACCTGCCATTGTGACCCAAAACCATTTTGACCCGTTACCCAATCCACCAGCCCATATTTCCACATATAGGACATGATAAAACAGAAAGTGCAAGTACCTAAGGAAACATCCATGCTCAGCTGCAAGCCCAAGTTTATCACAATCACCAAACCATTCCACAAGCGAGTCTCGGCTCTTTGCACTCACAACAAAGACCATATTGTTTTTATCTCGACACAAGATGTTGAGCGTCTCTATGGTTTTAGAAGTCGGGCTTTTATCGATTGAAGATTGAGGCATTAAAGTACCATCATAATCCAAAAGTATAGCTCGTGTTGTGGTCCGTTTATAAGCCGAAACTATATGCTCCATTGACAGCTTCCTGAAGTTCAAATCTAAGGCAACCACTCTAAAACTCAACCCGAATCCGATCCCCCAACACCTTCTTCTCACATGATCTTTACACGTTCGTTCCAAATCTTGAAAGAAACTATGCGCCCAGTAACCGACATCATGGCTGCTCACGTATTTATAATGTTTTTCGTGTCTTAACTGCTTTTCCGGCTCACTTAACTCCAATGCGCAATCCATCGCATCTGCAACCGCATCAATGTTCCATGGGTTGACCCGAATCGCCCCACTTAAAGATGGGGAACAACCTATGAACTCGGAAACAACCAGCATGCTTTTCTTCGGTGCAGAAGGTTCTAAACCGAGAACCTTATCAAGCCGCTCGTTCCCTTGACGGCTGATAACGTATTCATACGGTATAAGATTCATCCCGTCTCTAACAGCCGTCACCAAACAACACTCGGCAACCACATAATACGCGACACGTTCATAAAACCTAAGCGGCTCTTCAATTAAAATAACAGGAACATACCCTGGCCTACCAAACGCCTCGTTGATCCGTTTCACCGTCGAGTAAGTCTCGGTCTTGACTTCCTTCACATCTCTCCCCGTTCCTCTAGCCGGATTCGCGATCTGGACTAAAACGACTCGCCCTTGCCACTCGGGATGCTGGATCAGCAGCTGCTCCATTGCCAGCAGCTTCAAGCTAATCCCTTTAAATATGTCCAAATCATCCACACCTAACAACATTGTCATCCCCTGATCTTGGAACTGTGCGACAAGCTCGGAAACCTTCGATTCGGTTTCGGGAAGGTTCAAAACAGACTGAAGCTGGTTCATATGAATCCCTACAGGCAAAATCTTGATCGTAACCGTCCGCCCGTAGTATTCCAAACTTATATACCCCCGTTTCGACTCGTAACTAATCCCCAACAACCTACTACAACACGAAAGAAAATGCCGGGCGTAATCGAACGTATGGAACCCGATAAGGTCCGAATTCAACAGGGCTCGAAGCAGCTCGTCTCGAACCGGCAAAGTTTTGTAAATCTCCGATGACGGAAACGGGCTGTGCAAAAAAAACCCGAGTTTCACCCGGTTGAACCGTTTTCGCAAAAAAGTAGGTAACACCATAAGATGATAATCATGGATCCAAACATAATCGTCTTCCGGGTTAATAACCTCCATGATTCTATCTGCGAAAATCTTGTTAACGGAAACATAAGCCTGAAATAAAGAGCGGTTAAACCGGCCACCGAGATCCGGTGACAGGGGTAACATGTAATGAAATAACGGCCAAAGATGCTGCTTACAGAACCCATGGTAAAATCTGGTAAAAAGTTCTGGGGGTAAAAAAGTGGGCACACATTTGAAACTTTCTAGAAGGGTTTGGGAAACTTCATCTTGTTCGTTGGGGTGGATTTCTTCTTTCAAACAACCGACATAGATTACATCGATGTCTTCGGTTCCTAAACCGTCTTTTAACTGGAGGAGGAGTGAGTTTTTGTCCCAGGTGAAAGTGTAGCCTTTAGAGCCGTCGGTTTTCCGGTGAGATTTGATCGGAAGTTGGTTGGCGACGATGATTAGGCGTTCGTGGTGCGCGGAGGAGGAAGATTCCGAGCGGTCGTCGTCGATGTCGGAGATTATTCCGGCGACGGTCATGATGCGGGGGATTTGTCGGGTCATGCGGTTGAAAGACGGCGACGGGAGCTCGCCGGAGAGCTCGCCGGAGGCGAGATCTAACAAGTTTGAGTATGATCTTGACACCATTTTCAGCTACACCAAAAAAAAAAAAATACAACAAATTTGGTAAGTTAAGAAAAGAGGGGTGATTTAGGGGGAGAAAAGTTGGGTGAAACTGAAAGGGAAGGAATTTGTGAAAATGAAAGAAACCCTAGAGGGGTTTTGGTTTTTTTAGATCAGGGAGAGTAGGAAACTAAACTACTAGCCTACCCACATGGAAAAGAGGGGAGGAAGATGATGGTGGGTGTCATTAATTGCAGTACAAACAAAAAAAAACATATGAGGAATTTTGAGGAAGAGATTAGGGGGGACGGTATGGTGGTGGTTACCGCGTCGCGGTTCCTTTGGAGCCGGGCGGTTCCCACGGGCAACCATACCGCCCTAGGCGGTTCGATGGCTAGGCTCCGGATATTTTTGGTCGAGCGGCAATATGGAACCGAGGGGAGCCGGGTAAAATTCGAACGTTGGGGCTTTTGACCGTTGCCTCCAACGGCTACTTTCCTTTTTTTTTTTTTTTCTTTTTAACAATTTTACAACTATAAATTCTACCCCTTTTATAACATTTTTACACCATCTTCTTCACCTATCATCTCCCTCTTTCACATATTTTATATTCTACTCACCATGGATCGATCAAAGAAGAAATCACCCGCTACCACGAAAAAATCCACCGCTCCCACCAAAAAATACAAACCGAAGGTTCGTAATACCGGTCAAGCCTCCAACGCAAATCCTCCACCGCAATCACAACCGGCTTTTTTCGCACCACACCCTTCTCAACATTCGTTAATCGATCTCCTATCCGGTCGTTATGGGGCTCAAGGGGAGTTATTTCCCCCACATTCTTCCCAATACCCGTCTAACGTCATGTACCAAAACAAGCAATTTCGAGAGCCACGTCGTCAAATCGATTCCGAGTCCGAAGAAGAAGTTGAAGAAGAAGGAGGAGAAGAAGAGGAAGAACATGCGGTTGAAGAAGAGGAGATCGAGGTGATGGACGAAGACGTCCAAGTAATTACGAAGACGAAAGCTAAATTTCCGGGGAGAGCAAAATGTAAAACTTGGACGTCGGAGGAAGAGCTTAACTTGACAAAAGCTTATATTCATTGTAGTGAAGATGGGAGAAAAGCGGATCAACAATCCCGCGATTCGTTTTGGGCTAAAGTTCTTGCCCACTTTGACGGTTTGATGGGTGCACCTAGTGGGCGATCTAGGGACCAACTAAGCTCAAAGTGGAAGAAGTTGAACACAAAGTTGTCGAACTTTAACGCCCTCTACATTCAAACGGTAAAAATACATTTATTTTTTTTCTAACTCGATATATGTATATATATATATATATATATTTATTAACTTTTTTTTTTAAAGAAAAATACTTGGGCAAGTGGGTGTGCGGATGGGGACATTTTGGTGAAAGCCCAAAACTTGTATAAACAAATATACGAGAAAAATGGGTTTTCTCATTTGGCGTGTTGGGTCGAGATAAAAGACCATCCCAAGTGGGCACCGGTTGAGAATGTACATGGTGAAATACCGGAACCGGGTAAAAGGACGAAGACGTCCGAGTCGGGGGACTACACAACTTCAAATGATGTTGGATCGACTCAATTGCCCGATCTCAATGAAGACTCGACCCCTACATACCCAAAAAATAAAGGGAAAAAGAAGTTGGGCGAGTCTTCGTCCACCGCAAGAAGTTCGGCATCGGAAAAGGCGTTGGAAATGATGTCGGATTTTCAAAGCAATTGGATCAAAGAAAGGGAGCTTAAGGCAAAGCTTCGGGACGAAACCTTTGGAAAGAAGCAAGCGATGTACGATGCGGTGAAAACTACAATGGAGGCTCAACGTCGAGTGATCGAGTTCAAACAAGCACGTGAACGACAAGAGAAAAAAGCACGTGATCTCGAGATATTTATGAAACCGCATAATGATGTTGATCCTCAATTCCTACCGCTTGTTCTTGAACAAAAAAGAGAAATCGGGGAGGAATACGGATGGGATTGCAACTTTTAGTTGTTTTTTTTTTAAATTGTATTTGTGTTTTTTTTTTAATTTCAAGTATTGTAACCGTTTGATTTCGTAATGCTAGTGTTTTTTTATATAAAAGTTGTTTGTTTATTAAAAGATGTTAAAAATCAAAAAAAAAAAAAAAAAGTTAATTTTTCGGTGGCTTCTCCAAGCCACAAGGCAACCATACCTTGTGGTGTGGCTTGACAAGGCTTCAAAAACATCCCAAATGAGTTGGCACATGATGATTGGTTGGGGAGCATGGCTCCTTGAAGCCACAAGGCAACCATACCCCCTCCCCTTAGAGAAATTACCAGGTTGTTTTCTTGTTTTGTCTTTTGACTATTTTTAGTTTCAGGAGAATGGTGAAAAATAAAGCCCTAGAGGAGTGAATGGAAAGTGGATATGTGAAAAGACCCAAGTGTTCTTTTTAGTGCTTTTTAGTTGGAAATAGAATATCTCCATTTTGAAGCCAAAGTATCTCATTAGTCATTAGTGTTGCTCTTTTTATCTTTGATAACATTATAATACACTTGAAATGTGTTACAATTTTATCATCTCCATACTCTACTTTTTAAGGAGGAATTTGTTTGGTATATATGTAATATGTTGTGTTGTTGGTTAGAATATCTCGACTGCGTGTCCATAAGGGCCGGTCAAGTGACATGATAACCTTTGTGTATTGGAGGAGAAAGCCCGTGTGCAAAAATACAACCAGACAAATTCCGTGAAAGAGAAAGAAAAGAGAGCCTCATTTCACTGGGGAGGAGTCATGAGGTTTTTGTAACCAATGTAAAGAACAGTCAAAGGTACGTGTGCCTTTAGGAGTTGAGTTGAGATGATTTTAACGAAATGCTAAAAGTACCAAATGATCCTTCATATAACCTATGATAAAATTGTGTCTTATACATGGTGTTATACTTGTCGATGTTTATTTTAAAAGGTGATATAACTGATTGTAACTTTTTAACCGTGTTATCCATTAAGATAGAGGTGGATATTGGTGCAAGATTGACACAACATTTACTAATCTAAAAAAGAGTCATTTGTTTTGAGTAATCTAAGCTCAAGAAAAACTATCTTCTTCTTTTTCTTTAAGTAATTGGTTCTTTTATGACTAGGTTATTTTTTTCACTCTTCTGAAAGTCAAAGTATGAACTACACAAAAACGATAAAAATATATTTTCTCAATATCAAACTTCAAATCAACATAATAAGAATTAAATAAAATTAACAAAGTCCAAGATTTAAAGATTTTGATAGGATCTAGTTAAACAAGTCATCTTTACCAACCGTGGTTTATGGGTTGATTTGTTGATTTCTCTTATTTTTATAACTTTAAAAAGGTATTTTGTTTTAGGAAAATTGGATTTTAATAATCCAAGTTATTATCAATTGGCCAATATTAATCCCAATTTCAAAATTGGCCTACATTAATCCCAATTATTAAGGTGTTGGATTTCATTGGACCCCCGTTAAGTTTTCCTTAACTCCGTTAGTTTTTTGCTGACGTGGCAGCCACGTGGCTTTTATTAATCAGTGTCACGTCAGCAAAAAACTAACGGAGTTAAGGAAAACTTAACGGGGGTCCAATGAAATCCAACACCTTAATAATTGGGATTAATGTAGGCCAATTTTGAAATTGGAATTAATATTGGCCAATTGGTAATAACTTGGATTATTAAAATCCAATTTTCCTTTGTATTAAATCTTAAACTACTCATGTCAAACTATATCATCAATTAAAAATACACGAACCTTATGTTTTGTCACTTACGCGTATATGTTTTATGCATTTGTGTCCTTTGAGTGTGAATAGAGTTGTAATACGTAGAAAAATATAAATATAAGATTATTATATTTCTGTCATGAGATTTTTTTTCTAATAATATCGATAAACATTCTCAACCAAGTGATGATGATTCGAATATCATTATTGGTATTTAAGTAGACTTTTTGTGGTCTAGAATTAGGTTAATTGCAATGGTTTCCCCATTTCCCCAATCCCCCACTCCATTTTTGGTGCCACCTCATCATTCCCCACCCCTTCCCATTTTTCCCCATTTTAATTGCAATGGTTTCCCCACTCTCCCACTCTCCCAAACACCCCATAAAAACCTTCTCAATCCCCACTCTCTCTCTTTTCCCCGTTTTTTTCTTCTCAAGGTCGGGACCCCAAACCCCTTCCCCGATCGGGGACCCCGAGACACCCGCAATGGTGTTCCCGAGCACCCCGATCCCACCGAACTCCCCCGAACCCTCCCCGATTCCTCCTCCCCGAAACCATTGCAATTAACCTTAGGAGGTGTGTTAGCAATCTAAAAACAAATGTCTAGTTTTATAGGCAGATATCGCAAAATTGAAAGTTAGTTGACTATAACTGCAAGTTGTAACACAATTAAAGGACTATTTTTGTAACTCACACAAAACAAGGATGCATCAACATAAATATACAATCAATTTCCAACGATCTTAGTTTTTTAATCACTTGATTCTTTTTTATATTAATAAACGTTTAAACAAAGCTACTTATATATATATAATAAATAAACTTATTTTGTCAACTTAAAAGATAAAATATAATACATCGGATGCTTAAATGATTAGCAAATGTTGAGGGACCACTCATCAATGTAAGAAAATTCAAAAAAAAAATTGAGTCATCATCGGTCATGATTATTCGGGTTCATATAATAATTCTTGTACGGTGTATGAAAATTTTCTATTAATATTTTATATTGTATATGTTTTTGGGTTTATTCCTAAGGTAGTGTGGGTCGTTAGACGTAGGACAACTATTGGCGATTAGATTTAATATTTGAGTGTTATCGTAAATATAAGGTGGTGTATAAAATAATTATATTGTTAAATAATAACGCAAAAAAACGAAATACAAAAAGATAATGTAATAATATTAAAATTAAAAGTCAAACATTAAAATCTAGTATCTAAAGATTATGTTATACGATTCCACCTATTACACCACCAATTCATGTATTAAATTTGTTGCTTTTAGAAATATAATTTTTTTAAATACATGATGGGTGTCACGTGATAACCACCCAAAGGTGTCATATGAACCAATCATAAATATTATTCATATCCACTTAACTTTGTATAGTAATTTCAGTTTATTTGATTATAAAATTGTATGATTGCTTCTGAGGACCTTATGGATATGCTTTTGGTTGTTTGAGTAAAATTTTCTCAACATGCCACCAAATCATGTACTGCTCACACTCAAACATGTTAATTGTGAACTTTATCTCTCATGTACACCATGTTTTGGATGCATTGATTGTTTATGATAGGAGAACACAAATGTTAAGGGTGTTTTAATGATAGCGTTCTAGAGGGATGTGACCCACTAGAGAGGTTTCACTCAAACAACCAAAATCACATATGTGGCATCCTTGTAAGCAAAACGAATAATATTAATTGGTATGAGAGGTCGAATAATACATGTATCTGGGTGCATGTCAAATGTAGTAAACTAATCAATGAAAGTTCTTGGAAAAGTTAGACATTTTTAAGTAGTGGAAAGTGTTTACATTTGGATAACGTTTTACTTGTTCCATTAAAAAGAGTCTATTGTTGGGTATTGTAATAAACTAGATTTGTTATTCATGCATTGCTACGGGAATAACGTCTGCATACAAAACTGTCGTATTGGATAACGGTATGTAAATAAAACAGAAATTAAAACAAAATGTGTAACGACCAGAACACTTTGACCAAAAACTATGTTATGCTACTATACATAAGAAAATATATGTGTACCTATTACACCACCAAAAAACCAACTCCTTTCACAAAACTCAAACATCTCAATCGCATATAGAAAAAGACTATGTTACATAGTTAAAATTAAAAAAAAAAACGAATGCTTAAAGTGTTGAAGTTATGACCAAAAATGAATTTTAAACTTTGGTATATCAAAAACGATTTTTTAAAGTTCGTTACTCATAATAAATTTAATATATTTTAATAGTCTAAGGTTGCAGAAGTCGTTCGGCGCTATCAGGTCGGTCGACTGGAAAGTTACGAGTACTCAGGTCTAGGCGGGGAGTTCTCAGGGAGTACCCGAACATGGTAATTATAAAAAAAATAAATTTTTAGAAAATATATTCATATACAAATACTAATAATTATAGCAAAGTATATAAATATTAATATATGTTAATAAATGTTAAGCACATTATCAGTTCTGCATTGCAGAACCAACTTTTTATTAAATAAAGTTCACGATATAATGTGGATTTAACCTGCTTATATCTGTTGTTAACCGTCTACCACAAAGGTTGACCAACTATGTCTACCTACCCTAAACGGATTATAGCAAAAACGTCTCGATAACCTTCCATCTGACGACTACTCAGAAAGTACTCGACCGTCTAAAGCGATTTTTATAACATTATAGACTGAAACTTTATAAACGTAGTAATTTAAAAAATATTTTAGTAAAAGAGCCCGCAAAATATATTTTAGTAAAAGAGCCCGCTCAATTTATATTTAAATCCAAATCAACTCTTTTCTAATTTGAATTTGCATTTGGTGAAAACCCATTAAAGTGTTGATAACATGGGATTAGAGGACACCGTCCATTATTTATTTATTGTCTCTTTTCATATATGTAAAAAATGCCACAAGACTAGCAATAGAACGCAAATGGCATTTGTAGACAAAATTCGACTGATGACTCACATTTGCATTTACATTTGTATATGAGGATTGATCACATGTGTTTCATTGCGTTTGGCACTATAGAATATGTTACATATTCTAATATTCTATGCCTTTGGTATGTTTTCAGAATTATGGATATGATCATATACCAAATCGTAACACGTGTGTTCTTCTCACTAATAGCCTAATAGGCATTAAAATAATTATTTTATAATTTTTCTTAAAGATCTAAGAAAACACCCATCCACCTCCCATTTATGTTTTTCTTCATCATCCTATACTAACGTTTTAAACGAACTCCAATACTCCATTGAACTCCGTTTTAATTCATTTATTAGAGCTGAAATTGTTTTATAAAATCATTACTGGTTTTAGCTTTTTGAGTTTTTAGCTTTTAGGGTTTAACGTTAGAGATTAAGATTTTGGTTTTAATTATAGGATTTAGATTTAGATGTTAGCTGTAAGGGTCTTTAACTTTTACAGTTTAACTTTAAGGGTTATATTTTAGGTTTAGCTTTTAAAATAAAATAATAATAATAATAATAAAATTTGAGTTGTCAAATTGTTATCTTCTAAATAGAGCCTACTTGGTTTAGGATGGGGCTCGGCAAATCTCGGCAACCTTCGGCATATCCTCGGCGACCATATCCTTCCACAAGGCATCTTGATTTTCATCAACTGGCTCTCCCACTTTCGGCGAATGTTTGCCGAAGAAACAACCCACCAACTAGCCTTTTTTTCGACCGTTGCCCTCCTCAACAGCTAGTTTTTGGTTTTTTTTTTTTAATTCATCCACAACCCTATAAAACTCCAATAACACTTCAATATTTTTACACCTCTTCTTCTCATTTCTCTCCACAAAACTAAAAAAAAAAGAATCACTCTCTCATGGAATCAAGGAAGAACAAGTCACCGGCCACCGGCAACAAGAAATTCCGGCCGAAAGTGCGGAAAGATAAATGTGATTCTTCCAACATTCCTCAAACGCAACCACACCCACACCCACAACCCGTATTCTACTCACAACCACCACCTCCACCACCATCACAACTCGGTTTCTATCAACAACAATCTTTTGTTGATTTAGTGCATGGTCGATAATTTTTTTATTTTTAGGACTTTGTAACGTTTTTTTAATTTAATGAATTTTTTATGTTTTTATTTTACAATGAATGTTTTAGTTTAATTTTATATGTTTATTGTAAATAGAAAGTTAAAAAAAATAAAAATAAAAAAGTTTGCCTAAACATTTAGGTAACCATACCTACCTTCAAAACATCATTTAGGCAAATTTTTTCTCTCTCCTGTTGGCACAACATGGTTGCCTCTATGATTCAAATGGTTATCTTAGGCAACCATATTCTCCATCCTTATATGATTATGACTATTATATCCTAAAAATAGAACCTACTTAGTTAATAAGATTATCCCCAAACCCACCCCACACCCCCACCCCCAATTGGAAGTATGGGATGAGAACTTAATCTAGAATAAAAAGTAGATAAAATTATTTATTTTTTTTCAAAATATGAGAATGAAGATGCAAATGAGATGTTATTATGAATAGTTTTAGTTCTTATAATGTATCCTTAGGATTAACATAATCCGGTTACATAGTTGGGGCAGGTTATAATTTATATTAGTGGAAAGAATCAAAACCATCCCTCATCTTCATTTTTCATTATTCATCATATTTTATAATTTATATTAGTAGTTGTGTTAGTGTTTAGGAGAGATGCAATTAAGAATCAAAATAAAGGGTTATTCATCATATTCCATAAATTATATTAGTAGTTGTGTTAGTGTATAGGAGAGATGCAATTAAGAATCAAAATAAAGGAATATATGTAATTCTTTAAAAAAAATATTATCTATTTGAAATTTGATAGATATGAAAAATAAGATATATAAAGCTTTAAAAAGTTAATGGCTTTTAGTTAAAATAATAGAAATGTGGATGAAAAACCTAATATGAATGATCTAAGTTTGGCCGGTCTCTGTATCTATTACTCTCAAATTAATAATCCTTTATATATATATATATATATATATATATATATATATATACTATTCAATTAAATAATACTTTATTATTCACCATATCTATCACTATTCAATTTATATGTCATTTTCTAAAATCTCACGCATCTCATTTCCCATATCTATCACTATTCAATTAAATAATACTTTTTATTTAATTTTCTATTATTTTTTCTTTATATCACTCATATCCATTTACAAATAATATGAATTTGTAAATATATGACTGAATAGTGCGCATCAAATTCGAATGATGATTTTGATTTCCCCAAAACTATAAAATTAAGGTGTAGTACGGGGAATAAGATATGAATGCTCTAAGAGCAATCGCATTCCACTCCTCGTCTCCGTCCTGATCCTCAGTTCTAAGAGCATTCACATTTCATTTCCCGTTCCCCATTATTCTATATATATACAATAATAAATGGGTGGTCCACACTCAAAATTCACTATTCATATGATGACCAATAGGAACATGACACGTGTCATGTTCGACCACTAATAACATGACACGTGTCATGTTCATTCAATAATAGATTGGTTACGTGGCCTGACACGTGTCCACGTGTCATATGTAGGTCAATGATTTTGCGACACGTGGTCATGTGTTATGTCACGTATGACGATACGTGGCTACGTGTTAGGGCAATGTTTTTACGACACGTGGTTAACTTTTAATTCACTTTTAGAGTTTTCGACTTTGACCATGGCGTTTCGGAAAATGGGTGGCCCGCCGCGAAGCGTCGTTAAAAGGTGACCCGCCGGAACGCGCGATGGTCAACTTTTAGGCCACTTTTAAAGTTTTTCACTTTGCTCACAGTGTTTTAAAAAATGGGTGTTAGGCCGCGTGTCATGTACATGTGGTATTTTTTTTAGATTTAAGCGCAAGTGGTCAACTTTTAAATCACTTTTAGAGTTTTCGACTTTGGCCACGGCGTTTTGGAAAACTGGTGGCCCGCCGCGAAGCTCGGGCGGGTCACCATCTTGTTATCTTTAATTTAGAAAGAAAAACACTTAAAAGTCATTTCATCTCATCCCCCATCCCTATACCCATCTCCATATATTTAGAAAAGCTAAACTCAACCCTGAAATCTATTAGTTTATATTATTTATAAGTGAATGTGAATGGTGAAGAGAGAAAATTAATATAAATGAGAATAAAGAAGTATTCTTTAATTTAATAAAGATAGATATGAGAATGATGTGTGAAAATTTTAAAAAAATAACAAATAAATTTAGGAAGTAGATTTTTAAAAAATATATATTTAAAGATTAGGATGAGAACGGGCTATGAATGCTCTAAAAACACAAAATCCACAGCAACCCATTTAGCATATTCATACCCGATCCCATGTATTTAGGGAAAACCAAACTCAATCCCCAAATTTAATTTTCACCATTCATCCCCGCAACTATTATTTTATATAGGAGTGTTAAAAGAAACTAGATTGTCAAATTGTAATCACCAGAATAGAGCCTACTTAGTATCTAGGATTATGACAAATTAACCAATATGTAACCGGATTTTGATAATCGTTAGGATAAATAATAAATACAATAATCTAAAACAAACTCTATGTTGGATATTTTGGTGTAGTTTAAGATTGAGTGTGATCTTCAAACAAGAGTGTACGTTTGTTTGAAGTTCATCAGGACTAACAGGGGATTCAATGAGGCAGCATCCTCGAGAGAAGTGGTGTCCAAAGGGCAGAGTCCCTGACTGGGGTCGAGCTTATTAAATTTATGAAAATTGCATCAAGTTTTAATTTGGTCCGGATATGCACTTATTAAATTCGAAATGACCAAAAGTAAAATTTGTTCAAGATCCGAATTGAGATAGCTACTATCGCAATTAATCTAATACGCTCCTCTCAAAAAACAGACTTCATTTTGGTTTATATGAAATTCCATTGGCAAACTGAAAATCCATACGAAAAATCTAGAAATCAAGTCTGAATAATTTTATCTAATCAAAATTTTGAGATATAATCGAAATTGTTTTGATCTATAAATAAGTCATATACGACTTCAGATTCTATCCAGTTTCTATATCAAATCTTGAAATTTCCCAGCACTTTATAAATAAATGAGATTGAACTCGTGAAAAAATTCCAACTCCTCAGTCGTCTACATCATAACATTTAACCCACCCATGGCTAAGTTCTCACACACACACCGGGTAAGAATTCATTTGAAGCATCTTTTTAAGACTATCAGAGAAATACCACCCATTATGTACCTCAAACACGTCTTTCACGGATAAGATTAGCGAAGGAGGACCATTGCACCACCGAAAGACCAAATCCAAAATCTTGCCCGTCCAATTACTACTAATCTACAAATGGTCTGCAGTTTTTTTTAACTTCTTACAAGCCGTACATACCATATCCACCAAAATACCTCACCTAAACAAATTAGATTTAAAAGGAATACGATCCAATCTAGCCTTCGAAGCAAAAGCATTCATCTCAGAGGAATCCATCAACCAATGATTGTACCTGGAGACGAATGTGATTAGTTAAAGGGTCAGGATCGTCTGAATAATTATTAATCAAATGAGCTATTTTTAAAATACAATATTAAGAACATATTCTTTAATAATGTTATGTATAATAACTATTAATGCATAATTAACAAATCACCTTCCGATTAGAAAAAGCAAACAAACCACTACCCGATGGATAAAGTTAGCAGGTGTCTTCACGTGAACACACGTGCTTATGCACGCTACCAAATGTATTTCATATAAGATAAAATTACACAAATGTGTACTACCCTACATAATTTAAAATAGTGTTAACCATCAAACTACACAAATTAACAAACCGATCATGGATTGATTTTAGCCAACAACACTTGTATATTATTTTGATTGATTGGTTGTTTTATGAACCCCGTTAACTTTTCAAGATTGATTTCAATCAAGAAATTAACAAAAATGCTCGTTCATTTTAGTCGGAACACGCATGTATTGTATTATTTTGATTGTTGTTTTCGTGAACCCATAAACTTTTCTAAGAATTTTTGTGTTTGCTAAATTCTATATCATAGTCGGCGCCCAACGGTGCTTATTTGTCGAATATTGAATATGTACACAACTTTATAAATGTTGAGAGTCAATATTTATTTATAAATGTTGAGAGTCAATATTTATTTTTGTTAGCATTTGCCTCAGTGGACGTTAGGTCGTTTCGTGACTGAATGGTCACCCGTTCGATACTTGGAGATGATAGTTCTGCTCCCAATTGGTGCTACTTTCAAGTGTATCCGAGTATGAACCGGACCTAAAGGGGTTTTCACTCCAACCAAGTAGGCCATGGATATCCAGCCTCGATACTTGATGTGGGGTTTCCTCCTAAACTAGCGTAACCATAAACATGATCAAGTAGGTAGCGTGACATGTCCCGTCAATGATCCAAAAACAAAACTATTCGAAAAGAAAATTTTAAATCAAAATGTGTTTCTTTCAGGTGGGGTTGGATCCATTAGCAAAGCCAAATGAATTAAAGTGGTGAAGACGGGTTCAAATGTTTGAGCCCCAATTGGATGATTTAGCAGTTAAAAGTAATGTTATTTCTTTAAAAATATGTAATTTAGAGCTTAAGCCTAGAATTCAAAATGCCTAATTTGATTGGTTGTTGGAAGCGTTTAGGGTGTTGGCAAGTCTTTCTCCTAAGGGGAGGAGGTATGGTGGTGGTGTGGCTTCAAGAAGCCATGTTCAATAACCAATAGAAAACCGCCAACTCAAATTCCATAAAAATGGAGCCATGTGAAGCCACACCAAATGGTATGGTGGTGGTGTGGCTTCAAACCCAAACCGTGTTCCACCTTTTTTTTGTTTTTTTTTAATTTAAACAACTTAATAAAATAACAACTTTTAATAAAAACCAAACATTTAATACTAGGAATTAATACAATACTTAGAATTAAAAAAAAAACCACTAACATTAAGAAATCAAACGATACAACTTAAAAAAGTTTATTTTTTTTTCTTTCATTACCTTGTCCCATATTGGTTTGAGAACAAAATAGTCTATTTATTTTTCTTTCATTACCTGCGGACACGAATGCAGCTCCAAAAACCGGGGTCGAGCACAAGATTAGTTTTTTGTTTCATTCCCTCTTTTTTTATTTATTTATTTTAGAGGTGTGATTTAATAAAACGTTTTGTTTCATTCCCGAGCATTCCCTTTTTTTTATTTTTAGAGGTGTGGTTTATAAAACATATATACATGTATATTGGGTGTGTATTAAAATGTTAAACAACAAAAAAAAAGGGGGAAAGAGTCCGGCTTAGCCGGCTCGAAGAAACCGCTCAGAACCGGAGAGGGAGAAGCCGGCCTTCAAACCGCGTGAGATGGTATGGTGAGCTAGGTGGAGCAGCCCGGCTCCCTTTGGAACCGGGTGCCGGTTTCACTCGATACCGCCTCCCCTAAACGAAAAATGCTATACTAACAAAATCAAAAAAGACTTGGCTGCAAAGCATCAAGAATGATCTTAATACAGCTATAATGAACAAACACATGGTGAAGTAAACTAGACTTGCCCTGATTTGGGAAGATGTAAATACTACAACATTAAAAAAAAAAAAAAAATAGAAAGCAAGAAACTTAAAAAGCATGGAAATTCTTCAATTTACAGAAGTACATATAATAAGTCACGATGTGCAAAAGCTTCAAAATTTTATCGACACGAGTTAACAATTTCAAGTCCACACAAACGGGAACGGCCCCAATGTTTTCAAGAATCACTTCAACTTTTCCAATCATAAGAAACACATGAACAGGTTTAGTTAAAGCCTTACGAAAACAGTCAAGTGCTGCTGCTACCCCTTCTTTGAACCGGTTTATAGAGTACAACGTTCACGTATTTGGCACGAAACCGATGAGAGAACCCAAGGGCCACTACTGACCGTGGGGCCTCTCGGTTTTCAATGTAGAGATGGTTCAGGACAACGTGTTGAGGGTCGGGTAGTGGGGCAGAAGGGCCCCTGTTGGTGGGGTAGCTCAGTACTGTGTGTTGGAGGTGTTGGGGAACTACAGGTGGGTCCCGCCCGTCATCTTCGCTTGCAATGTAGATGTTGTTGTAACTTGCATCGGGTGATCTTGGGACTTCAAAACCAGCAACAACAGGAGTTTCCTACGACAGGAACACTGATTAATAGAATGATCAACAAAATCTTTGAATGAAATGATTTGGAATAGGAGGTCATATGCAATTAAAATACACTTCTCATCATTTTTCAACCCGTTCCCATTTTAGTTATAATACATTTGCAATAAATCAGCCCATTCATCAGTATATTACTCAAACTACCACATTTGGTAATTATACCATAGAGAGCATGTTTTGGTTAGAGACTTACTTGATCTTGACCACGAGAATTGTTCATATTGAAAAAGAAATGCAGATTAAATTATAACTCCAAATCATTAAAAGGGTCCCACTCTATCGCTTAACCTGAAAGACAACAGATATTCAATTATGTTGTAGCATGTTATCAATAAAGAAAAAATAGAATTAGAATTTAACATTATACACTTTTTAAAGTGGTTCACCATTAGGAAATCGAAGATCGTGGGCAACTTGCTATGATTCTAAAAAGGTTCAGCTGTTAATTTTGTTAATTGAAATTGCACTTATAAGTTTGTGGAATGTTGTTCGGTAGCTTACTTTCATGCAGCATTAAAAACGACAAACTCAAACCGTATGATGGACTAGGGGCAGTATTTTATCTGGAGGTAAAAAAGCATATACGTAACATGTTAGGAATGTTAATCTATTAATCCAATCTAATTAGCATCACGATAAATTGTGTGATGACTGATAAGTATAATATTTAATAAGAGCTCACAGATCCTCAAGAGGAAACTATTACTGCAGCAATAAGTTGATAACTTGAAATGCAATATAAACTTTGTTCACCTACAAGATATGCTACACCATCACTACAAAGTATGGCCAATGTTTTAAAAAAGGAACAACATGGCAACGCCTAAAATAGGGTTAGGCTTCAATGACCTTGAAACTATAACTTACATAAAGCTGGGATTTTTTATAGCAGTTTATGGTTCGGTAACTAGTACTTGACACCGCATTAAAAACCTACTAATGACAATAAGTTGATAACTTTGACCATCAATCCCATATATCTAAAAGTTTCCACCAAGTTAAAACGATCACGTTAGTAACTCGTGATCATGTCACAATCAAAAACTCATCACCCAGACACCCACATAAAAATCTCTCAAGTGCACAACCCAGACATCCAGTCAAATATCCAACACATCTATGCACTTATCCAAAGTTTGCTGTCAATTGTGCATATAATCATACTTCGCTATCTATCCTGAAAAAAGACTAACTTTTATAAAGTTACAGTGTAATTTATTCCCACAAGTCACAAACATTAGATTTGCAATCTCACTTCATATCCTAGGGTTTGCAGAAATTGACGTCCTAGAAAATTCAAACCAAACATCAAGCAATTACAATTCCTCCTGCTCAAAAGTTCGTTTTCTAATCTAGTAACAAAAGCGAGACTCCATGATTTTGACGTAGAAAGTCTAATCCATTCAATCCATTAAACGCCTTAAAAACGATCAATTACTCGAAAACTTTCTTATCGTATACAAGATCCGAACAATATACATCATTCTAAACAATTCTGAGCGCGTATTACTCGAACACATATCAGATTAACAACAATACAGAAGAAAAAACAGGTATAAAATTAAACGAGATGGAGAAATCAAAACCTGTTGCCGCAATAATCGTTCGATCAGGCTTTATCAGTATCTTTCAATCGGTTTCCAGGAATCTAACTCACGCAATCGAGAAATTTCGAAAGGATTACTGGAACCCTAAAAATCGCGAAGAAAAAAAAGGGCAAAAGTAGAGGAACGAGATACAGAGAAAGAGAAAATAGGGGAGAACAGAAGGAGGCTAGCTGGCTTGGCATTTAACGGACCAAGAATTAGCCCAGATTTGAATGGGCCCACTTAACTTCAGGCCCACATTCCTGGCCCATTTGATTTGGAGGCGAACTACCTAAAGTTTTGTACTTTGTAGTCAAGTGATATTGAGTTATTGACCTCTAAAAAACCTTCTAACTTATTGGTATCATGATATTTTTAAGGTGTTTCTTTTTTAGAGTTCGAGAGTTAAAGTTTTATAGTGAATAAATACTATAAAATAAATCTCTATCAAAAAGTGACATTGAGAGTTGACTCTCTAACTCTCTATTCTTAAAAAAGAAGTTATACATTAATTTTTTTAGAGCAATCAGAACTCAATCTTTACAGAACTCAATCTCTACTTACATCTCCATCTTTAAATTTTAGATATTTACTTTATAATTTTTCTTATTTTCGTAATCTTTATCTCCATCTCTATCTTCAAAATATAAAGGTTTAGTTTAATGAAACTCTATATATGAAGAAGCATATTCACATATTTATCTCCATCTCTAAAATATAAAGCATTAATCATTTGTATTTTTAGTATTCTCGTTTGTAACTTAAAACTAATGAGAAAAAACTATAAAAAATAATATAGAGATACAGATAGAGAACGAGATGTGAAAGGTTAAATAAAATGTTAATATAAATTTGATGAATAATGATATTTTAGAGATACGAGATAAAGAATAGATTATGAATATTTTAAAGATAGGAGATAAATCGAGTGAATAATATATTCTCCATCCATATCAGTATAAATTAACTAAATAACACTATTGTATAGATTTATCACTCATGTTTTAAAAAGATCCCACATCTAACATCACATTCCATATCTTTTGGGAACAAAGACTGTTTGTTGAGTAGATAACTTCTCGAAAGAAAAAAAATAGAAGGTTTGATGAATTGCGTAAAGACGTGATCAGATACCCTCAGCCTAATATTTAAATGTTAGGTATAGATCGGAATCGGTTGCACACACTGATCAGGAATCACACACGCTTAAGCAAGAAAAGTAAGAACACGAGATTTACATGGTTCGGTCTAAACTGACCTACGTCCATGAGCTAACTAAAAAATGTATATTTATGTGCTTAATAAAATTGTTACAATTACATCGGTATATAAAAGAAAAAAATATAGGTCATTCCCGTAATGGGTCGGGCCCAATACTGTAGATGTGTACCGGACCATCATACCCAACAGTTTTCCCACTTGCTGGCCTTGACATCTTCAACTCTGTTAGCCGATATCTTGTAATTTCTATAAACGCCTTTCACCATTTTAAACCCCTATTTGATCTACCAGTCTTCTTATCATTCATTTCTGAAGGCCATTTGAAGTTACATAAAACTATAACTTCTCTACGGTAACAACCTTAGTCTACATGGCTGCTGGATTTTTTGTTCCTTTGATTTTCTCCAGCTTCAAACTGCTATCAGTAATCAAATTTTTTATAAAGTGATATCTCAGCTGGATATGCTTGGTCATTCCATGGAACACACGGTTCTTGGCTAAGTGAATAACGCTCTGACTGTCACAGTACAACAAATAGTCCATCTGCTTCTTACCAAGTTCTTTCAGAAAATTCTTCAACTATATAAGCTCTTTGGCGGCTTCAGCCACTGCCATATACTTTGCTTCTGTGATTGAGAGAGCAACACTTTTCGACAATCTGAACATCCAATTGATTACCGTTCCTCCCACTGAAAAAACATAACATGTGGTGCTAAACTTGAACTATAGGATTGATTGTTAGTATGCTAAACCGGAACTTTAGGGATCAAACTTGACAGACTCCTAAACTTAAACTTCTTCGTTTCTACTTTCTGCGACGGTGTTGATGAAAACACGGAGACGAACATGTGACTCGATATGATCTTGTGCAAACCACAAGCTTAAAACTTTGATATCGCTTGTTACTTGTTGGGGTATAGACAGGAATCGGTTGCACACACTGATCACGAGTCATACACGCTCAAGCATGAATAGTAAGAACACGAGACTTACTTGGTTCGGTCTAAACTGACCTACATGCATGTGTTAACTAGGATTTGTATATTTCTATGCTATTAAAAGTGTTACAATTACATCGGTATATATAAGAAAAAATTTGAGTCGTTCCGGTAGTGGGCCCGACCCAACACTATAGATATATACTAGACCACCGTACCAAACATTAAATTGACGCAACTCCCTAGAAGAGTTTGATTATTTGAACTCCATCTTCACTAAGCACAAAAGCGTCTTGTAACTTACATTGCAAACAATTAATTTTGTTTTTTATTTAATAACTTGTGCTTGTTAACTTTATAAAAAAAACATAAATACACATGATTTTCTAACATTTTTTTATAAACATTCCGGTATATATCTGATATAACTAAAAAAAACATAAATACACATGATTTTCTAACATTTTTTATGAACATTTCGGTATATATCTGATATAAAAACGAGTTAGATTCAAAATAGTTTAGTCTTTGGTTAGTAAAAGCTTTTGATGTGTGCTTGTATCATGCTAGTGTTAATACTAATATTACTAATACTAATACTAATAATTATAAAACTTTAACTTATTAACGCTAATAATCTCAATTAAGAATATTTTTACGACTACTCCCAACTATCGTTAACTCTTACGTAACATATATATACAAACTTTGACTACACAATGACAATCATTATTAGTATTAAAATTTTTACGTTTGCTTTTTTTTCCAATTTGAAGTGACTAACTTTTTATTAGTATCAACACTTGGGGTAAATAGTTTTAACCGTACATTAATAGTATTTACATCTATATCATCTAAAAACATCAATATTATTATATGAGTTTAAAAATAAAATAGTGCGACAATAAAAACAGTATGAGCAGGAAAAGTAAAAACCACACCGTACCAAATGAAGATCCGTAAAAACTCATCTGAAGTTGATGTGATGGTAAAAATTCGATGTCCAATTTAAACCATATCATAAGAAGCAATTTCCCTTCAGAAGAAACAAAGCCCCAATACCAATATCTAAAGACAAAAGAAAATACAAGCAATAACAAAGTAGGCATTTACCACCCCTGCACGGCCTTAGCCATGCCAAAAGCGGCTGCAGATGCTATGGCGCCAATCAGGGCCGTTTGCAGGGCGCTCCAAACTGGTTTGTTCCCGGTGAAGTAACCTTTGGCAAATCCAAAGATCAAGAGAGCTAATATGGTCACCATAATAGATGCAACCAAAGCTTTTCGAGCCACCGCAATGAACACATATGGTAGAAGCGGGACCAATCCACCCAAGACATAAGCGATCGCTATTGTTAGTGCGCTTTGAAGTGCTCTTTTCGGGTCGGGCTTTTCAAGTCCAAGTTCAAATCTGAAGAATATAAACAGGGAGTATTAATGTATTATCAATTATGATCATTTGATCAGAGAGGTGGAGACTACAATTCTACAAACACCATATCCATTATATTTTCTAAGTGTTAGCCTTTTGAATTCACGTGACAAACTGAGGAGGTTACGGACCAAAACGGTTTAAAGTCAAAACAACTTAAACTTGTACACTCGGGCCGGGTCAGGTGGAGGCTTAAGCTGACCCAAAACATATTTTTATCCAGGTTTGTTTTTATAAATAATAATCCAAGTGGTGCGTATTAAGATTACACTTTGGACAGCGGTCAACTTCGTTCGACCAGTTTCTTTATAAGTTCTTCTGATTTTACCCAGTTAAAAGATATAATATAACCTAAATTGCTCGCTTTTATAAGTAAATGGGTAAAAATTGATCTTGAGAAAATGCAAAAACACACTATTGTTTGCAAGCATGTACATATTAAACAGAAGGCCCCAAGGTATGCAACATCAATTGATTTGTACACCATTAAAGTTTTTGTGCCCTATGCTTTTAATACCGTAGTTTAGAGATGTACATATCAGTTTTAGTGTTGTTTGTGTAGTAGTGTACAAATCACATTCCACAGATCTACTTCTGCAATATTCCATACAACTCCTTCTGCTAAAAGCTTACCATGATGACGACATCCTGTCTAGAATAAACTTGATTTGTTTTGACCTCCATAAAGTGTGGTTAACATGCTAAAACAGCCAAAACTTTACACATCAAATACAACTTATGAATCTTATGATCAATTTTATATACCTAAAACTCTAAACAGCATCCAGAATTGTTTGTAATTGTTCAAATTTAATATCAGATTGCTTCTGGTTTGCTACACACCACATGCATAAACATTCTTAAATAGTAAAAGACAAGACATTGTCAAGAAAGACAAATACAAAGACGATGTTTAGCTTACCGATGTCTAGCTATCATATATGACTTCAATAAACAATCAAAAGTTCCCTAATCATGTCCCATTAAGATTCCATTTGTCTAAAATCAGGAAATATGTGGCAAATCTACTAACCATAAGATCAAAGCCCCTCAGGAGTTAATTACTCTGATATAAAAACAAATGGTTTTACCAAGAATTCGGTTTAACAATATTCTAACAATATGAAATGTAGTAAGTAGTAACACTTACTTCATCATGAAATCAAGCCATGCTTGCGGGTTCTTCCTCAGAGCATTCACCACAGGCCCATATTCATGTGGCTCCACTCCATACTCGGCTAGTATCTCTGCCACTTCAGCCGCCTCTACAGTTTGTATAACAATCAACTCACCAATTAATTAAGCGATTTTCAATGTGGTTCTGCTCTATAGAGTATTACTATGTACCTAATTTTTTAAAAAAAATTAAGAATTAAACCTGTATCCGGTATGGTATCGATTTCTTCTTGTTCTCTACGTAGCTCTCTAGCATAATGATCAGCTTCACTTTTTGCAGCCAAATACCTAGTCATTAAAAGCTCATTTCAATAGGCACACCAGAGAGTACATAATCAAAGTGAACATGTCATAGATCATTCGAATTATTGATCAGAGTTTGATAAGTGCATCAAATCATGACACAAAAACAAAAATTAAGAACTTATCGCTGCTAATTTTTACATAAATCCATATCAGATAATCAGATATCGAGAATCAATAACATTAGGTTTAAGCTCAAAAGCTTAATTCTATAAGCTAACAGGCGACAATAGTACAAATGTACAATACTCGCATGCAATTTGCTATAAGCAATTATAACGACTAGAATTTTGATTTTATCCCAAATTCGTAACGAAATGAAGCGATTAGGTTATCTGCTAATAAAATCAACCGATTAAACCTAAAACTACTGAAGTGAAAGAGAGAGTTGATTTACCCTCCGAGTCCCATGGAAATAGCACCGGCAGCTACCTCCGCTATGCCGGCGGTGAGGATGATGGAAGACGAAACATTAGCACCGGAAAGGCCCGCCGCTAGAGCGAAGGGGACGGTAAGGCCATCGGAGACGCCAATGATGATATCGCGAACGATTTCACCGGCGGTGAAGTGGTTCTCCTGGTGCCGATTGAGTAAATACTTGTCCGATTCACCGATGCTGCCCATTGTTGACTTTGTGGTGATCGATTTTACTCGTGAAACTACTGTGTGTGAGTGTGAGTGTGTGTGTGTTCTTGTTGAATTTAAAGCTGCTGCGGATTGTATTGGTGATGGGAGCAACTCGAAAACCTTTTTGCTGCAGGCGGTTGGGTTCATACATGTGGAAAAGTTGGCACGGGGATTTGGGAAATATAAAGTTTCACTATTAACCCTTCTAGTTTTGTAAATGTTACATAATAGTCCTAAAAATGATACTGTTATTTTCTTTACGACAATCAGTCGACTCGTGAGTTCAACGAGAAGTTGAACTGTGTGACACCATCTAGAGTCACTAGTTTCGGAGGAAATCCACCAACTATGGTAAACCCTAACCCCCAGAGTCGAGATCGAACTTAAGACCTTTCAACCACCCCAAGTTCTTTCCTCCATTTCCTTACCATTTGGAAAAATGACCGATGGTATGATAGCTCTAAGATATCATTTGATGAATTTGTGGTACTTCCAAGTGTTATTAGGCCGGATGTAGCATTCATTGTAAGGGGTGTATGATGGTGATCACGCTTTAAAACACCGCCTTTTTTTAAATAAAAATTCACAGTCACACAACCATCATACATATAACTAGCCACTTACCCGGGTAAATACCCGGGGCTGTAATATAAATAAACACCAAATCTTAATCTGATTGAAATCAATATTTTATATTATGACAACTTTTCTTATACATGCGAACTCATATTTAACATTTAAACTTTCACCTATTACACTACCAACTTTAGAAAACATGTAACGGCCAAAACTATTTATAAAATTATGACCAACTCATATTTAACATTTAAAAGTTTACCCATACACAACCAACTTCTTTGCTAAACTCGTTGCGTTCGGATAGAAACAAAGAAAACAGAAAAAGTAAAAAAAAATTATAAAATCAAATAGAATTATAATGCATACACGTTACATATAAAAAATTTATAATCAATGTATTTAAATAAATATAGGTTTATTGCAAAGAAACGACTAACTTTTCTTTAAGAAAATAGGCTTCAATCTTGTGATTATTGTTTGCTTCAGTACATTGTTCATATGAGTATTTGCAGAATACCAACTTTTTTGTTGTTGATTAGTAATATATTGACAAAATGGTATGGTTTTAAAGTCTTTTAAATTGTTTTTGGATTGGTACTTTCATAATATCAAATTTAAATTATCTAAAATGAAGAAATCTAATTACTCAACATAATTGCTAATTACTTGACAAACTTTTAACATAATTATATGTATAAATCTTATTATATTACCATATCTGATAATAGATATTGAAGTCTACCATTTTCCCGCCAATTTCATTTTCTTTGTATATAAGCATGCTGATGATTTTTTGTTTCAGTACATTGTTGCCGAGGGTTAGTTGCAGATTACCAATTATAATTATAATAAAAAATATCTAAATCCTCAATTTATTAACAATTTGGCTTTTAATAAAATTGGTCAATGCAAATTTTAAAATTTTGAACATTTACTCAACTGTAAGTTTATATAACTTTTCAAATATCGCAATTTCAACTTTAGTTACCAATTAATTTTTCCGAAAATTGTTTATAATTGAGATCAAAATTATAAATTATTTTACTAAAATAAACATTATCTTTAATATCTTTAGTTTAAAATTCAAAAGGTTAATATTTACAAATAGCAGATTTTATTTATTTTTTAAATTATACTTAATTAGAATCTGTTTTCAACTTATTATAGAAATTTTATTTACCAATTAATGTTTTTCAAATTACGTAATCTTTGATTTGAAATTTAAACCATCTTCATTTTTCACTTTAATCCAACACTTCATCTTCAACTGATTGATGAACCCCTAACTTAATTTTTTGTTCTATGTTTATTTCATGAATGTTGACTGTTCTCTTGTTTATTTTTTATTCATAGTAGTTCTCAAGCCTAATGTACCATATGTTGGAGAACAATCGGAAACAACACACAGGTAGAACCGACACCAAAATTAACAATTAACAACTCAATCTGTTAATCACAATATTTGATGGTGTTCTTAAAATAAGAACCGAACATGCATATATATAATGCTAACAATCCTACTCTTATCTACCTTAAGATATAATCTGAATTCAATTACCCGTGTAGATACATTAATTTTTAATATAAAAAACATGTAAAATCTTATTGTTACTAAATTCAACCATAAGGTAATTTATGATAATCTTAAATGAATTTCAAGTTAAAGATTAAAAACAGATTATTATTTTGTACCAATTCATCAAAAACATTTTATCTTGTGTTTATATCTACCAAAAAAAAACCAAAACCACGCATCCAAAAATGTGCACACAAGATCTGAGTGCAAAACCGAAAATCAACAATTAACTCCAAATAATATCTTGGTGAAGCTAAAAAAATAGCACGAAGATAAACATTTTCAAAAGGACTCATAAGGTAAAAATATTAGAAGCTAATATTTTTATTTACAAACCTAAAGAAAAAAAAAAGAAAAGAGTAGCACCTAGATAAACATTTTCAAAAGCTCTCTCGATTCCAAAAGATAAACCAACATGCTCGTTGATAACCCATCAAACTCAAAGTAAACCAAGAACATGAGGCTTTACGTCTTTTACCTTCAAAACACATATATTCAGTATATATAAAAAAAATACTTGCAACTTTAAAGAAGTGTATCATTCTAACTACAACAAAAAGAGACACACTACTTCAGGAGATTAAAATTTAAAAAGGTTTTGTGTATGTATGTTACCTGATAGTAGCTTGTGCTTTCTGAACCTTGTATGAAGCTGATCATAAGTTATGAAGACTTGTGTTCCCTGGTAACTTCATAAACCATATCACAGAGATTAAATAGTGACTCAAATTTTGACAAAAAAAACTCGTCATCCAATAATCAAATCATATCACAACTTCATAACCTATCTCCCAAATATCACAATGATTCAGTCTTGACTCAATTCTTGAAAGAAAAAAAAAAGATCAAGAAACAAATAACACCCCACCACCATTGGGCAAATACAGAGGAATCGAACATCTAATCCAGAAACACAGAGAATGCCCCAAAAACACATAACCAATAAACATAAACCTGTAAAATCTAAGTGAGGCTAACTTGTAATGAAAAGAAAAACATCAGAAAGAAGGAAAAAAGGTATCCTCTCGAAAATTGCAAACAGAAGAGTAAATATTAACGTATTAATGAAACGCATAACTAATAAGATAAGGAACATTAAAATGCAAGTAAATTAAGAACAAAGATTAAGCAAATGATGTTTATCCAGATTCAATTTAGCATGCACATGAACAAAGAAATTGACAAAGAGTATATAGATCATTATCTCTTGATAATGAAATTGTTTTCTCTGGAATTGAATTGGTTCTTCAATTGCTCCCACCATCTCGATTCCTAAATCAAATGAGAATTGTCAATGCTCGATGGCCTTTTTGAAGTACTTGAACCGATCTGAAGATGATCCCTTGTTAGTACTAATTTTCTTATTGTAAGTCACATAAGTAACCCACTGCTCCCACCATCTGCCAAGACAAAGTCATAAAATTTATAAAATTTAAATGATAGTTTAGAAGCTACTAAGGAAATCAAAGTCAGAGTTGCATTATAACATGATTATGGCAACACTATTTTATCTTTTACAGAGGAAAACCTTTTACCAGCCATATGCAAATCCCAGCAAGAAAATTAACATAGAAGTAATGACCAGGATCAATCCTTATAGCATCCGAAGCTACTAACACATAAACAGGTAGACAAAATAACAACTGCATTCAATAAACGAAATTGCAGTACCCTGCAAGTTCCTAATAGCATCCAAAGTTATAATGGAATTGTTGCAAATAAGATCTTTAGAAAAAAGATACCAAGTAAAAAAGTCATATATGACCTTTAATAAACAATTTGATAACATGTTCCAATAATAAACCAATTAACCAGTTTAATTTAAATTTAATATTAACCAGATTTGACCCTATAATATTGCACATCTACATTTAATTTGTGATGTATTTATGGTAAGATTTGACCCTATAAAACAATCTCTTAATTGTCAAATTATGAATTTATGTAAAAAAAAAACCAAATTTGTGATGTATTTATGGTAAAATAACATTTCAATTTAAAATAAAAGTTGTAATTGACTAAATCCCTAAATGAATGGGATTGTTCAAGCTAAAATACTGAATAAAATTTTAAAAGTTAATTATGAGTCATAAATTTAGAATTCAAAAATATTTAAAATTTAAACTTAAGTAAATCCCGGTTAGGGATTAGTTCATTAAAAATCCCGAAATTAAGGCTAATCTAGTGGAAAAATTGAAATCTGTAATGAATATCGTCATCATCATGCATCATGATCAAAGGTATAATAGAATAAGTTAATAAGTTAATACTTAATAGTGGTTGAAAATAGTATAATGTAAAGGAAAATTGGCTACTGATTTGTGTCTATCAATTTTCTAAAGAGAAAACATGTTATCAAAAACGTGTGAATCAAACAAACCTAAAGATCTAAACCTAAAAATACCAAAAGCTTCACTCTATATCATAAGAAACATATCACAACTACAATAAAATGATTCACACAACACACAGTGGAACCATGTTATATATCTTCTTTAATTCCGCATCATGAAAGCGTAAAACGAACCTACACCAGAAACAAACACACATACAGATTGAAGTCGTAAAACATGAACAAAAAACGTAAAAGTGATTGTCACATACCAAACCGGAGTAAAACTCACCGGATTCGCTGAAGAGACGACGACGGAGATCGAGAGAAACCAACCAGAACCCTAATCTAATTCGTGAAAAATGAGAGGAGGGTTTCGAAAATACCTTATATACTCGGGTCAAAAAAAGAAAAACCTAACTTTCGAGATCAAAAACCCTAATTTACACTGATGTTAAGATCAGTTATAATCGAATCTGTGATCGGAAATTACTGAACAGCAACCAAAACTTTCGTTCTGAAAAACGCACTGAAGAATTAGTACGAAAAACTTACGTCTGGAAGAAGGATTACGCTGAAGGAGACGCGGAGAGAGAGACTTCTTCAAACCCTAAAAAAATGTTCGATTGAAAGGGGCTCGCGTAATTGAAGGGTTATACAACACAGCGACGGGTGATGGATACTTGCGAAAGGGAACCGAAATAGTAATTGGATCTTTAATATCTGCGACATTTTCAACAAATTTTAACAAATAAATATGAAAATTTTGTATTTTTGTTAATGTAAAATGTTAGAAAATGACACCTCAGCATGATTAATATTTCTAGAGTGACACATAAGCTTTCTATAAATGAGGACACACCCAATGGGTGCCAACTGGGATCGAAAAGCTTTGTTTAATATATAGGTAGATTATCGTCTGGACTATCTGTGTGATATCATTTTTTTCCTTTATCACTATCACACACCTAAACCACTACGGATTACCTTATGGACAAGCATAGAGCACCGTAAAATCATACTATACCTAAATAACTTGATCAACTGAAATATAGATGCTTCAGTTATGATTTTTTTCGATAGCCAAGTTTTATGGTTGGATATTGTTGTGTGTGTGTAAATAACCGAATTAATCGAGTATACATTAAAACCTTTTATATAATTTATAATGTTGAATATTAAAAAAAAATATATTTTTATAAAAAGATGTTTGTTGTTTGTTAATTTTTTATTTGGTCAAAATATATAATTAGAATTATAAAGAAAAGTTAATTTGGATACACCTATGTTCAAAGCCACGCTTAGTAGATTGTTTAATCAAATTAACGAGTTAATTATATTTTGCATTCCTGTGGTTTGCTGTTTGTTGCCATAGGAGTTCATTTTTTAGATTATTAACAAATCTCGTATAAGGTTTACATTATGTTGCCAACTAAGTCCCTGGAACTAACGGGGTTAATTTTTTCTGTTAAATTGAAGGACATATTTGTCATTTTCCACATCAGGGGCTAATTATGTAAATAGAGGGACCACTCCTGTAATATACATAAACATGTTATATATTTATTATTAGGAAAATTAGAATTAAATAATCATATGTTTTGACTATTGGCAGATAATAATCCGACTTTTAACATTGGCAACTAGCAGTCCCACATTTACACTTATTTGTTTTCACTGGTCCCTCCGTTAAAAAAAATAACTCCGTTAACTTTTTCACTTTCCCAACCCCAATTTTTGATCCACCATAACTTCTTCAATTCTTGATGAAAATTCAATCCGTAAGTGGCTATGAACTCGTGATGAAAAATCGAACAAGACTAGATCCATATTGCCTAGGTTTTAAATAGGTTATGATGATGAACAAAAGCATCAAAGTTATGACTTTTTCATGACTTTGAATAAAAATTTGAGCATCAAATCCATTGTGTTTGTGATATTGATCGATTCCAGCAGATTTGACATGTTCTCACGAGTCTATAGCAAGTTACAAAATTTATTTTCATGGAGTTTTGATTGGATTTCAAATTTCACAACTTCATGGTTTTCATGAAGCTTCAACAATGGTAGATTGATCAATTCTCAATGGTTTTCAATGATTCTTGTTGCTATAGATTCGGTTTATGATCACAAATGTGTTAGTGAAATCAATTTTGAAAACCATTGATAATTGATCAACCCACCATTGTTGAAGCTTCATGAAGAACATGTTCATAATTATAATCTATTTAAAACCTAGGCAATATGGATCTAGTTTTGTTCGGTTTTTCGTCACGAGTTCATAGCAACTTACGGATTGAATTTTCATCAAGAATTGAAGAAGTTATGGTGGATCAAAGATTGGGGTTGAAATAAGTTGGATGAAAAAGTTAACGGAGTTAACTTTTTTAACGGAGGGACCAGTGAAAACAAATAAGTGTAAACGTGGGACTGCTAGTTACCAATGTTAAAAGACGGATTATTATTTGCCAATAGGCAAAACATGAGATTATTTAAATCCAATTTTCCTTATTATTAACATAAATAGTCATACCCACCCCATTGGCTACAGCTCAGCAACGACCACCGCTCCTTCACTGCCATCATCGGAACAACCACCGCCCACCCTCTCTCTACATTCATAACCCACCGCCGGAGAAACAGAGTTGTTCCTTTTTTTTATGGTGATAAGAAAGGGTCATAACCCACTGTTAATTATTGGCAAAGACTATAAATTGTTGTTCCTTTTTTTATGGTGATGAGAAAGGGTCGTCGGATTTGGCTGGAGAAAACAGAAAGAAAGAGGTGTGCACTCATTGACCACCACTCGACTCCCGATGAATGCCACCACTCGACTTCCGGTGAGCTATACCTCCCACCCCACGAGCTCCAATCGACCTCCCTCTATCTGATTTGGAAACCCCGGTCGCTTTTAAATAAATAAGTCACACCCAAATAATCGAAGAACACTACAATCGAAGAAATTGGTTGAATTCATCAGGTTTGACTTTTAAAAGTCAAACTATTGATGTTTAAATCGGAAATTGAGCATCATTTCATGTTTGTTTGTGCTATTGATTGATTCCATAAGCTTTAGCATATCAATATGGATCTAATCCAAGTTGCAGAATCAAATTTGGTGGAGTTTTGAGCAAAACATGAAAATCACAGTTCATGTTCTTCATGAAGTCCTTCAATGGTGATTTCATCGATCCTCAATGTTTCTGAACAAATCTAGTCACTATAGGTTCGATTTGGTCTCACGAATTCACTGGTATACTCAATTTTGAGTTTCGTTCTAGATTAGATCGACTTTAGAGGTCTTGTTCATCGTTTTTTTTAACAAAAATGGCGCTACTGCTCTTGCTCTCATTCAGTCCTTTAATCTGCACCAAACCACAAAGATTATGATCCATTCTAATCAGATTTCTTTTGTGCAATTTTGATGGAGTTTTCAGATTTAAGTTTTGTTAAGAACTAGATGAAATCGAAATTCTTCATGGTATAGGATGAAGATGCGAATTAAAAAAAATATTGGGCTTCTCTCTCATTCGTACGTACGAGAGTTTTTGGAAGACGATGACCTTTCTCTCTCCTAAAATAATACATAACTAGTCCCCGATATATAAAATGACTGAAATACCATTCAATATAACAGAAAAATTTAACCCCATTAGTTCCAGGGACTCGGTTGGCAACAGAATGTAAACCTCATACGAGATTTATTAATAATCTGAAAATTGGACTCAAGTAGCAACAAACAGCAAACCACAAGGACGTAAAATGTAATTAACTCTAAATGAAGCGAACCATCTTTTTCGATAGTCGAAATGAGAATAACAATTATCAGTCGGTTGTTTTATCTTAAAAAACATATAACCCTTGGTGAACTTGGTTTTGAATTACAACCGAATCAAACCGACTCACACTGACAAATAGTAGAACACGTAAGCAACATATAATAACAAGTATCAATGTTATTGTTATAATAGACACTAAAGATTAGGGTGTCGTATGAAATAGATGTATAGTACGAGGGTCTCCAATTCATAATGTAAAGATGAAAAAATTACGTCCTTTTGAAATTTGTATAAACATAACTCAAGATAATATGTATCTATTTTAAGCATTCACAATGGTTCGATCTTATCAAAAATGAAATTGTTTGAAAAACAGATATAAAGGGTTTTTTGTTGTATTCACCAAAATAGTAAACCGTTATTTCCAAAGAGAAAAAAAAAAAACTTTTTCAAAGTGTATCACATTAATTAGACCATCTAAAATTAGGGCGTTTAAAAACACCTATAAATATGTTTAGTCACCTATCAAATTATAAAAATATCATTTCCCAAAAAACAATAAACCCACTCCAATAAAATACCTAAAAACGCCTAAAAAAACATTGCTCCCTCATCACTGTGTAAGAGATTAAGAGGTATGATGAAACAAACCCCGTCATTTTTAAAGACTCATACTTTAAAAAAAATCATATCTATATCTATATATTTATAATAAAAGAAAAGTTTTTGGCACCACAATTTGTCATGTGACACCACCACATTTATCCTCAACAAAATTTCTCGCCAATAAACATTCACAAGCGAATCTTCTAATTTTGGATGTATATATCCACTATTTGTTTATTGTAGCGGATCTTTTAATTTTGGATATATATATCCACTATTTATTTATTGTCTTCTAAATTATTTAATAACCAATTATTTAATTACTTAATTTAATATATAATATAGTTTAGGGTTATTGGCTTGTATTAATTCCAACTATCACGTATTGGCCGATAACACTCTCAACTTTACTCCTTCCACCTGCCACCACGAACTATCATCATATTTTCCTCCATCACTCCCTCAGTTAAATTTACTTAACGAGATTGGAACTTAGGTAAACTTACAAAACATGGAATTCAAATGGGGTTAAGTAATTCACGGGGGAGTGATAAAGGAAAATATGATGATAGTTCGTGGTGGCAGATGGAAGGAGTAAAGTTGGGAGTGTTATCGGCCAATACGTGATAGTTGGGATTAATACAAGCTAATAACCCTATAGTTTATTAGGTTACATCTATCTATATCTATCTATACTATATCTATACTATATAATAAACAAAAAGTTTTGTCATACTTTACTTAGTAAAAAATGACACTTGTCATCAACAAATATTTTTTGGATTAAGTCAAAATTCTAATAAATAATCATCCAAATACTAAATTTCCATATTAGTATTAGGGTTTTTTTTTTTTTTTTTTTTTGAACGGCAAATTTGGATCACTGACGGGGGCATTACCCACCCACCCGATCATCTCCAACCCCCATCAGGAGGAACTCACCACTGATGAGAAAACCCCCTGGCACAACTTGTAACCCCCATTTATTTACTTTTTGTTACAAGTAGGACTTGAACCAAAGACCTTCCATTTATAATGTCTTGGGTACCTCCATCTAGCCAATTGGGTTAGAGATCATTGGTTTAGGGTTTATTTAGTTCAAACTTTAATAAGTAATTATCCAATATTTTAATAATTCAAATACAAATTTTTTATATTAAGGTTACTAATTATCCAGATACTAAATTTTAATATTAAGATTAATATTTTATTGCATATATATTATATTTTACTAAAATAATATGTTTTTATTGCATATACTTTAATACTTTATTCGTAATAATATATTAATTAAATATTATACATGTAATATAAAATATTTTATTCTATTTAATTTTATAATTATTTATTTTAATTAAGTTTAAAAAAAATTTACCAAGTATTTCATTTCAATATAATAAATAAAATCTGTATTTTTCGTGACTAGATTTTTGTTAACTGCAAACATCCGATTACCAGGGGTCTCATCATGGCAAACGATGTTACCCACGACACGTTACGACTGCAGGCCGTGCGAGTAACCAAAACTCTTTGTGTTGCACATCCATCCCAAAGGAAACACACCACCTAAATGTCCACTGTCGTAAAACATTTGACATACCTATAATTACTATAATTACTGAGAAGTTTTTAGATAGTTATAAAAAATACATAACGGTCGTAGATTATGATTGTATTTATAGTTTTTTAGAACTCAACCGTGTGACAAAAGTTTGGTCATAATTTAATTAATAAAAAAAAAACTTGACATCAACACAAAATTTTGAATTAACCCTTGTAACACACAGAGATAAAAAACTAGTATATATATATATAATTAAATTTTAAAACCTAAACTAATAAAATAATCTAATTTTAAAAAGATCGCGTTATTTTATATTTAAGCATTTAGGACCTAATTTCAATTAAAATATAATTTAATTATTCTATTATTTAGGCTCATTGCTATAACATATTTTTTTGTCTTTTCTAATTTTTTTTTTCATCAAAGGGTATTTTCCCCAATGGTATGGGGATGATAGATTGATAGCCAGAGCTTAAAGACCTTGAGGTCTTGGGTTTAAAACATGACTCAATGGGATTTTTTCAGATATGGGTTTCTTTCTTGATGGTGTTTTTGGTGAGTCAAGCCTGGAGTGTGAAATCGAGTATGGACGGTTATAATGTCGTCTCATAAAGGCTCACACGGGTAATGGAGATTTGAGGGTAGTTACAAACGCCGTTCAACAAAATATACAAATATTTTTCGAATATGACCCATTTTCTAAGTCGAATATGACCTCTAAATCTTAAGACCAACTTTGTTCATATCACCCATTTTTATTTTGAGATGCGTGTTTTCTCGAATCATGAGTACTTATTGAGAATAATATATTACTTACCATTAGTATTTCTACTTTAAAATAATTACATGTATTGTTGAAAAAGTTAGTTATTTTAGAAGGGCCGAAATCTATTTACCACAACTAGCAAGATGGTGTTTTTTTAGCCATTCGACCCAACTTAAGCTTAGCTTTCGGTTCTTATTAATAATTTTTGGCCACTCGACTCAATTTAAGCTTAGCTTTTGGTTCCTATTAATAATCCTGGGAAAGCTAGCTCTAACCAACGGGCAATCACAACCCATATATAATCGACAGTGTCACAAGACCCAAAATAATAATTTGTAATCTCCGGCTCCTTATAACAACCCGTGCATAGAATCAGAAGGACATCGATCCCCTTTTTATCGATATTAACACACATAAAAATAAAATTGATTAAGATCATTCAAACAATGATAATAACCTTTTTAGAAATATATATCTAAACTTATAATTGTATATGTATCTAAACTTGTTAGTGTGTTTTTTCATAAAATAATTATATTCTATTAAAGGCACTTGTATTTTCTTTAACTATAAAAACTACTTAAATTTTATTTGTTATTGTAAACTTTTTTTTAATGTTCATATTTTTTTAAATCGAATAACTTAAATGATTATTCGTAAACCTAATTACAATTCGGCGATTATTATATTTATGTTTAGTATGACATATGAGTTAACTGTGAGAAAACATATATACCAATTATCACAAGTGATACTTAAAAAACTAATGATTAAATAGTATTCCAGTTTTATATATGGTTAATTTACATAATCATAAAAATTGAAACTTTAATGATTTGAGCAAACAGCTTTCTTATACCTATCTTTATAATTTATACCCTTTAATATATATATTTTTTTTCGATTTCACTCACAACCACAATTAAATAATATTTTTGTATACACTTATCATTACATTTTCTCTGACATTAAACCTTAAATTTTACTAAATCAATAACTTTCATAAAATTTACAGATGACCAATAATTTTTTCTCCCTCTTCTATCACAACCACTTACAACCAAATCTCAAATTTTTAAGGTTTTTACTCACACAATTATAAAAGCATTCACGGTAGGTTCCTTAAAAAATATGTGAGTGTAAATCTGTATAATTTAAGGTTTGGTTGTAAGTGGTTGTGAGTAGAGGAGAGATAAAAACTTTACAAAATCTGTATATTTGACAAAAAGTTTGGTGATTTACTAAAATTTGAGGATTGGAATAGAGAGAAAATGTAATGATAAATTTATAAAAAGTAGAGTAAATTACGGATTTCGTCCTTGTGGTTGTCGAAATTTCACCTTTTGTCCCTACTTTTTAAAAACCTTTTGTCACAACCACTTACAACCAAATCTCAAATTTTTAAGGTTTTTACTCACACAATTATAAAAGCATTCACGGTAGGTTCCTTAAAAAATATGTGAGTGTAAATCTGTATAATTTAAGGTTTGGTTGTAAGTGGTTGTGAGTAGAGGAGAGATAAAAACTTTACAAAATCTGTATATTTGACAAAAAGTTTGGTGATTTACTAAAATTTGAGGATTGGAATAGAGAGAAAATGTAATGATAAATTTATAAAAAGTAGAGTAAATTACGGATTTCGTCCTTGTGGTTGTCGAAATTTCACCTGTTGTCCCTACTTTTTAAAAATTATGGATTTCGTTCCTAACTTTTGCAAAAACGTTACGGATTTCGTCCTTTTGTTGGATGACCGTTAAAAAATTCTGTTAAGTGTGAATAAAAAAGACAATTATACCCTTGTATCAAAATAATAAAAAACCAAAGTAAATATAAAAGAATATGTCCATCGTTTAAGCCTCCAGATGCCCTCCACCACCGCCCGAACCGGTGGTCACCGGCGCAGAAGCTAAACCCTCGTCCGGAGACGGCGACTGCTTCCTCGGCCGACCTCTTTTTTTCCTCACCGGCTCAATGTTAAATCCACCAGCCCTAAACCCTACGGGAGGCGACGATCCGTCTCCATACTAGTCCAAATCGTCTAAATCGAAACGCTGCTGCAATGATTCGCGAGTTATGATACTGTTGTTGTTCGCCGGAGCGGTTGTGGAGTTGTTAGGTAGGTGGTGGTGGTGAGCGGCGTAGTAGTTCGGCGGCATCTGGTTCTGCTACTACTTGTTGTTTCCTATTTTTGATTTGGGGGTTTCTATTGATGCCTCCGACGTTGAGTGTTGTTTTGGAAATCTAAAAAAAAATGGCACTTTCTTAAAAATCCTTGTCGATTGTGGACGAAGGATAAGATGGAGGATTACATGTGCGCAATTATCCTATTGCACAACATGAACAAAGAGGATAAGGGTATTGCGATATGTGCCGACTTTCGACCCGAACACATCCAAGAAGAAGAGGGTGACGATGAAGAAAACTACGCGATGTTGCGTTCAAGAGAGATACATAACTCTCTAAAAGCCGATTTGGTTGAACACACTTGGACGTTTAGGCCATTTAATTACGTGCCCCCACCCCCACCGGTTGTGCAACAAGAAGAAGAGGATGACGATGAAGAAAATGAAGAAGACTACGACAACGTGCAATCCGATGATTAGTTGTAATTTTTTTTTTAAAGTAGTTGTATGTTTTATTTTAATTAAGTTGTAATATTTTTTTTTAGTTTTAATATTTATGAAAGTAGTTTTTTTAAAAAGAAAAAAGTAAAAAATAAATAAATATAAAGTAATGATGGTGAGGCTTTATTGGGTTTTATCCACTACACCATAAAGCCCATAAAGCCCCTTTGCACAGTCAACGTCCATATGGCGCATAATGCCCCTTGTGGGGCTTTATGGGGCTTTAACCATTACACTTAGCCTTACTAGCTCAATGTCTATCGAGTATTGTTTAAGGTATTATTTAAGGTGTTTCTTTTTAAAAGGTCGAGAATTTAAACCCCATAATAAATAACTATAAGATAAAATTGTTCCAAAATATATTGTAATTTTGTTTTTTAAATTTTTATTAAAGTTATTTAAGGTTTCTTCTTAATTCTTTTAGGACCACTTAACTTTCATCATATGTTCAAATCTTATATAGATTTTTTATAAAAATTAAATAAAGAGAAAATTACAATTTATGCCCTTTAAGAAATATGTGAATTTCACTTTTCATCCATAAACTAAAGAAATGGTAGAGAACGCCATTTATATTTATGGTTTGTTTCAAATCACACCATTTTCTCTAACGGACGTTAATTTTGTCTGTTAAACCAGGTCATGGTTAAGACACATGATGGCTTGATTGTCATTTTATTATTTTAATATAGAGCAAATTACATTTTATGTTTTTTCAAAATTACACAAATTTCACTTTCGTCATTAAAGTAAGGAAATAAAAAAAAAAGTCTTTTAAGTCTATACTTTTTTATAGCTTACATCATTTCCTCTAACGGATATTAAAATTTTCTATTAAATTATGTGAGATGCATTGCACATGAGGACATAATTATTTTTTATATTATAAGGCCATTTTGTAAATAAATGAAAGTATAAAACTTATATATAAATATAACTATAGTTATAAAACAAATGAAAAATCTTAAACTTCAATATCTAGTCTCCATCACATTCTAATTCCTCCATGACACCGCTTAAATAGTGGTTAACGGACAAAATTATAATTTCTAGTTATATAATTCTATGTATTAATCAATTATTCGAATTACCTTGAAGGGAAAAGATATACAAAAAACCAACAATTATTTCAAAAACCAAAAAATCAACCTTTTTTCTCTATATCTTCTTCATATATTAATAAATTTTTAAAAAAATATCAAAAAGTCTATAATTTTATTAGCTTTATTAATGGGAAAAAATTAAAAAAATAAAAAGTTTAATGATTTTTTATTAGTGCATAATGCAATAGTACTAATAGTATTGTATAATGCATTATAATTAAAACTACTTAAAAAGAAGAAACTTAACTTAAATATGGACGTGGTTTATGCGAATAATATAAAAAACAAAGAATTGACATTGATAAACCAATTTTATATTATTGTTGCATAATGTTAAAAAATATATCAAGGAGAACCAAAACAGAAAAAAAACAAAAAAGTTAAAAAAATGCAAAGTTGCTAAGCAACCATCACCGTGTATTGGCCAAATAAAGAACCGATGGAAACATATGAATTATTTGTAACTTTAATTAGATAAAAAAAATTCACTTATATTTTTGTTATAAAATTCAAAAATATTTAGAACATCCGCAACACCGTCTTTTCCTACAAATATTTCTAATCACTGGCCATATCAGTTTTTTATACTATCTTTTCTATAAGTAATTTTTGTTTATCATAATGCAACTCTTTCTACAAACACTCGTATATCAATTCATTTAATATTAATGTGTGTGTGTGAAAGAAATTGAAAAAAGAGAACAATTGATACATACGGGCGCTCTATGTTTAGGGAGAAACCAAAAAACATGCGAAGAGCTAACAGTCCTAGTGCGCCCTTCGGAAGGGCTGTTCCACGTCAGCATAAAGTGCCAAAAGGGCGTGGCCAAAGGGTTGTGCTCTGGGTGGTCTATAAATTAAAGTAAATTACTATTTTGGTTCTCGTGGCTTGAATCATTTAATCTAAAGAATCAATATTTTTTTCGAAGAATGATTGTCAACTCATACCGTAATCAACCAACCACGAAAAATTTAATTATATGTTTAGAATAAAGAAAATTAAGGTATTTGAGGAAAGAAGAGCTTTATTCGCTTGCTAATGATGATTACTACAAGTGGAATTGAGAGAATTACAATACACCTAGTTACAGGTGTAAAATACTAAGACCTTTATTTTTTCTCCCCAACTTTCCTCTATTTATAGAGCTATGTTTTCGGTTCAACTTTTGGTTCTTCAATCGAACATGATCCATCACCATCACGTATGCTATTCTTTTCTCATGTATCATGAGGTCACTTGCTTGGATATTCTGGTCGCACGTCACTGAACCACATTCAAACTAAACAAGTCTTTTAGTCATAGCCGAAGCACTTGATATTAAAAAAGAGCTGATGCAAAATGCATCAACAACAATAGTAACTCATTAATTTTGATGTTGTCAAATGAGTTAAATATTGTAAATTTGGTTTATAGATGTAAAATTTGCCTCTATATCCAAAACACAAGCATCAATCAAACTTGATACACCTCGTCTCATCTCTCTAAGAGCTTTTTTTTTTATAAATTACTTTTGACATTTTTCCCAAAACATATATTGTCTATAACTCAACGATTTATTCCCTTGATGGATTTACTTATCCTATGCCAATGAATGAAAAATACTTAGGCCTGTTTCCTCTGACTTTCTGTAACAACAAATGATTTTTTTTTAAAGAAGCTATCAAGAAACTAAAATCCTTAGAAAAAATTAACAAAACACTAACAAACACACCAGCACTTAAAAGAACTTAAAGTTACATCATTGCACCCACTTAATCTTTTTGCTTCTCATCCTACTCGAAATCTAAAGAAAGCTGAGAATTTTAATATTTTCCACAATCCTTTCCTCGGTTAAAATAAATTCATTGAAAAGAGTTTCATTTCTGGCACACCAAGTACATCTGACACCCATATAATACCAAGAAAAACTTAGGGCGCGTTTAGTTGTGGAAAACAAGGGGTGTTTTCCATTTCTGTTTTCTAAGAAAACAAGGAAAACAGAAAACGCGTTCAAATTGTATTTTTTAGAAAACGTTTTTTAGGAAAACAGAAAATAGTGTTTTCTAAATTTTAACTAAAAATGGAAAACACCTTTTTTTAGTTTTCTGTTTTCTGTTTTCTGTTTTCTATTTTCGTTTTCCAAATATATACAAAAGAAAAGGGGCGTTCATTTTCTAGGGTTTATACGCACAACCGCTCGACCTCTCCTCCGTTACCTCCGTCGCTGTCCGCTCCACCGCATCGTCGACGGAAATCTAATGAAATGTAGAGATAGAAAACAAATAGAAAACAATTGATTTGAACATGTTTTCTAGTTTTCTAATTTTGAAAATGAAAATTCTATCTTTCAAATTTGAACGTGTTTTCAAAAAATTTCATGTGTTTTCTAGAGATGGAAAACTCATTTCATTTTCTAGAAAACTAGAAATGAAAAACTAGAAAACATTTTCCACGACTAAACGGCCCCTTATTATTCAACTTTGGCAACATATCCAAACCAGCCGGCTCCAAAAGATCACGGATAGAGAAAGTAATCAATGGCATCATCCTGCACCATGAAGTAACCAACTACCAAGTCACAAACAACATCCGTGATATGTAACCAGTTACAATGAGTTTAAATGACTCGCAACAGTCGTAATTCATTTGATATCAACATGCTAAAATCTTAATATAATTTGCTAAGTTTCGTCTTAGTTGGTGCTCAGCAGTATAGCCTAAGTTTTATATGGAGTTTGACTAAACTGTGAGTTTAAAACATATTAATTATATATTATATAAATATAATATAGCATGAAAAAATATAAAATCTGTAGTTATAATTATAAAAAAAGCATGTTTAGGTAAAAAAAAAATAGTTATCCAAAATTAATACCGATATACATTATTCCTTCAATTCAAAAACATATAAACCGTTTCCTTGAAACCGTTTTTACGTGAGTACAGTAATGCCTAGTGGGCCCACGACCCATTCTTCTCGGTTCTCTCCAATTGCAAAATCTCCATTGCTAACGTCTTAACTGTTTTCATATCACACACACACACACACGTACTCTATGATGAGACCTTGAAGTTGTAAACACATCAATGGAAGAATCAATCAATTTCACGAAATTCAGATCTGGAACTTGAATTCAGTTTTACGTGATGAAGAAGAAGCTCAGATCAAAGCTACCTCGCCGGAGACGTTCGATTTTTTCTCCTATTCGTATATCTCCTGTTGCTGTAAAAAGCGATTCTACTTTGTTCGATTATACTTCTTCGAACTTGACGCGAGATGTCGAGATCACCAGTTCCAGTTTATCGACAAACAACAAAGCGAAGAAGAGGAGTTTCGCCGATGGAAATGGCGCTGGTGCTGGTAAATCTCGGAGGATTACTAGGTCTTATAGCAAGGGAATGGATGTTATGGCGGAGAAGGAGGTGGAGTTACCGGAGTCGTCTTCGTGTGTGGAATTGTGTCACTCGAGCTCGAAGAATGTGATACGGAAAGGACCAGCGGTTTTGAGATGTGCAGAGGCGGAGAACGATGATGAAGTTTCGGTGAATATCTGCGGAATCGAGAATTCGGAAGTCACAACGCGATCCGAGAGTTCAGTTTTTCCGAAAGGAGATGAGGAAATAAGCGTCGTTTCAGTTTCCTCTAGACGAGATTCTCCTGGAGCAAAATTCGGAACGACTTCGCATTTCAAATTAGCAGATACAACTATTAACGAAGGTCAATCAGGCGTTTCAAAGGCAACAGACTACGCAGATTCAGTAGCTTCTCGTCCAGCAGAATCTCATTCTGCACCGAAATCCATAGAAATCACTTCGTACATCAATAATAATTCAGTAACAAATGTAACGGTCAACGATGATCAAGCCGAGAACTGTGGGGAGTCAAAGCTAATTTCATCGCAATTTGATCTGACATGTTCAGAACAATTATCCTACGGAGATGAACGAGATGAAGAGAGCGATTACTCATCGGTCGGATATTCAGAGGCTGATACGGATAGTTCCGAGTTTGATTTTTCATCAGACTTTGCTACATTGTCGTGGTACGATTCCGGCAGTCAATTTTCTGAGCGATCCGTTGGTGATCCAGCTCCGTCACCGACATTCCAACAGTTCCTCCTCTACAGTAAAAAATTCTGCAAATCCGAGTTCTTCACAAAAGTCTCTTCAGAATACAATTACAACGAACCTTCTAATAGGATTATTGTAAGTGATTATGCCTCCGCATCAATTACGTTGCCTACTTTTGTATTTTCACGTTGCTAGTTTTTCCAATAATTATCACACTAGTTTGTGGAAAGATTAGTTTGTTGCAATGTGGAGATGTATATTACGGATCAGAAGTTGTACTCCTTTGTTATAATCATAGCTTCATTTATAGTATTATCAATGAACTGTTAGCATAGATGTAGTAGTTCTTAATAGATGGTGAGTATGGTACTAAATTGAGATGTTTTATAAGCTTTGCTAGTTTTTACTTTTAACTTGATTAGTTTCTATTATAATTGTAGATATATAACATAGCTCAAATTACCATGTTTAGAAACTGTTAAGACCTGAAGATGAAGAACACGAAGAAAGCTACCAGATGATGAAGAAAAGGGAGAGGAGGCAGGTGTATCTACATGACTATGCCGAGGAGTACTGTGGGATGACAGAATATGGGGATTTGGTTGTCCAACAAAGGCTGCATATGGTGCATTGGATAATCGAGGTTAACTATACTGCTTTATGATGCAAATTATTCTCTTAAAAATATTTTCTCACTGCATTTGTACACTTACAACACTTCCTATTTATTGGGTAAGGATTGTAGCATTTTTCTTAAGTTTACACTAGATCATTAACTATTAGTTGTATCATGCACTCTGTCTATGCTTTTAACTCCGAAAGTTACCATTGCATAGAGCACTAGATATTCTTTATGGGGAACAAGTTAAACGTTTTCCTTACAACACATTCACTAGAACGATTGTACTACTACTTGGAGATTGCTTTTCTTAAGCTACGTCTCTGTTAACCTATCTAACTCATACTTCATTACTTTTTAAAGCAGCAATCAGCTAACAAGGACCTCCAGAAGGAAACCACGTTCCTAAGTGTCAGCCTTTTGGACCGGTTTTTGAGCAAAGGATACTTCAGAAGCAAAATGGAGCTTGAAATTGCGGGAATTGCTTGTCTCACACTTGCAACAACGCTTGAAGAAAACCAGTCCTATAACAGGTCTGAGGTTTGCTATATCATTTTCATGCTCCATAATGAGTTGAAATTACCTTTTTCCATATAGTTAACATGATTATGTACTAATTCTTGTACACAAACTATACATATATTTTATCCTTTATTATCGTCTTCCTGATTGCTGATTGGAATTTCATTGGACTTTAATCATGCAGCATTCAGCAGAAGTTATTCAATGTAGGAAGCAATGAATACAACAGATCTCAAGTTGTTGCCATGGAATGGCTGGTCCAGGAAGTCCTCAACTTCCAATGCTATTTACCAACCATCTACAATTTCTTATGGTAAACAATATTCTCAATCCATAGCAACACTATCTACACATGCTTTTATCAACATCTTCATTTCTATTGCAAAAATATTAATCAAGTAATAAAAATGAAAAAGGTTCTATCTCAAAGCTGCAAGATCTGATGAAGGTGTGGATAAGACAGCCAAATATCTAGCAGTGCTTGCACTACTTGGCCATGAACAGTTGTGCTACTGGCCTTCAACTGTAGCAGCCAGTTTAGTCTGCTTAGCATGTCTAGCAGAAAATGAACAATGCTCTCTCCAACAAATGGCATGGGTATAACATTTTATCGCTTCACATACAGCCAAACATGTGGTCATCAAGAAACTCAAATCCAGCCATCTATTAATTAATCCAACTTTCTGGCTTTTGCATTTTCAGATTCACAATGGGTCAGATGATAAAGATCTACCTGATTGTATAAAGGTAATAAATTACAAAGTATAAACCATGCTGTTTACATGCAACCATACTGTTGGCCAACAAATTGAACCACTAAACAGTTCTTTAAACCATAAAGCTAATACTGTACTTGCATGTTGACAGTCTCTGGAGTGGTTGGTTCAGTACATATCCTAGTACATAACAGAACTGGAAGATGCACGTGTTGATAAAAGTTATCGCACTTTTCAAAATAGTAAAGAGACGAACATTGGTGATGAATAAACGGAACACGTTCCAAAAGGTATATTTTGTTAACATAGTTATAGAAACTATTCAATTTTTCACACAAAAAGTAGATATTACAATTTTTACATCCTTTGTTGTAAACTTCCTATAGTAAAGAAGATATGGAAATAAAAATTGACATCTAAACTTCGATATGACCTGTTTCTTTATAACATCTAGTAATATGGACCGCATCTTCATTGCTTTGGAAGTTCACTGTTTTCACTGGATGATTTGACAGGCGTCACAGGGGAGTCCTTGTTTGAACCCTCCTCAGCTTTCTTAGCATTCTCATTATTAGTCTTTGACCCCTCTTTTTCCTCTGCAGGTTCATGAACCTTCTCTTTAGTATTGGACCCCTCGTTTTCCTCTTTAACTTCTTGAACCTTCTCTTTAGCCTTGGACCCCTCTTTTTCCTCTTCAGCTTTGTCAACCTTCTCTTTAGTCTTGGATCCAACATCTTCAGCTGCCTTTGTAACTGCAGCAAAAGCACCTGCGATCCACACAGCTCCACTAGCCACATATTTGTTGCTCATGAGAGCAGAACCGGCAGTATTGGCCTTCTGCTCAGCTGCAACCATGGCAGATTTTGTTGCTTCAGATACTTTATAGCGTTCGTCCACTTCTTTCATCTTTTCATTCACGGCAGCTGTCCCTGTACTTAACTTCTCGGTCAAACCCATCTTACTGTCAATGGAAGCAACAGTAGCAGATGCGTTGGACGTGAGCTGGTGCTTCTCGTCGAATGACTTTGCCTTTTGTAGTGCATCTTTTCCGAGAACAAAACCCTTTGCAAGCATGGTGCTTACCACTTCTTCTGCCTTTTCTGCAACTTCATTTGTTTTATCTGTCTCTGTCTGCTTCAGCATTCATATGGATTAATGAAATTATGATACATCTTGACAAATAAATATAGAGGGGTGTTCAATTCAGAACCAATTTTAAGGCAGAAGTGCTCATCTGGTTTTCTACTTAAAATTGGTTTTGTAATGAACGCAATCCAATAATATATTATTAACAAGTACCAACCGATGTCAAAGGAGGAGCCCCTGCAGGCAGCTGGTAATTCTCAACAGGACTTAGTGAAACTGCTAGATCGCCAATTGTGGCTCCCTGTAAATGTTTTGTCCGAAAATATTAAAATGACCATAACAGAACTAGTTAAAAGTTAACTTACAGTCAAAAGAAGTGCTGTATTTGCTCCCTTTTGTTCCTTGAAGGTGACAAACGCGTGTTGGGTGGTTTCACTTTCACTGTAGAGTTAACCATCTAAAGCTATTTAGACGGTTACATATTGAAAACTGAAAAGTGACTATTTATTATTGCCACTCAAACCTTTTCATTTCAATATAATGAATATTTCCTGAAAATGAGAAGAATTCCCAAATATCCCTCTGAGTGACTGCCTTTGAGACATTACTCACTTCCACTGTTTTTGTCTGTTAATATGAGATGAGGTCAGGATATCATTGATTTCATTCACACATAATGAAAGCAATAAAGGAAGTTCAGTACTCACTTCCAAAACATTCTTCGGAACATCTGTTTCAGCTTTTAATTCAGTAGCAGCAGCAGCCATGGAAACCTGCAATTTTCAGGTGTTTAGAGTCATGTATACGTTAAAAATGACATGCTCTGAACGTGTGCAGTCTTTGCATATCTTTTGAAAGTGTGCGTCTCAATGATTAAGGAAATGTGCGTGCCAGAAGCGCGCTTACACTCCTAGGCAACTAGTGACCCATAATTATACGTGGCTCGTCTTGAGATTCTGATATCAAGACGAGCGTGTGACAATTGATCACCTCAAAGGTCAGAGTATCGATCGACACGAATTCTTTGTTTAGATTGTTCAACCCCTATGCTAAAACCAATACACAACCCCAACCCATTCTTCTACGTTACAAACGGAACATAATCGTAACAGAAGAAAACATTAACCAATATAATAGCAATAGCAATTCGAGTTTTATATTGTATAAATTTTGGCAGAAGATAATATGATAAGATGTTGGGTCTGAATGAAATCGATCAAGAATTCAATAAGATGAAATAAAAAAACAAGGGATCGCTGCATACGTATAAAAGTCGATCGGTAGGAAGAAAGAAGACGGAGGTGCTCGCCGGTGGCTGTGGGTGGATGATAATGATAAACCATCAAAAGTGGTTTCCCCGGGAACTTCGGCTGCCACAGTCAATATCATCCTCTCCTACTTCTGCGATGAAAAATTTGTGCCATAATATGTTGGATTCTCGACTTTTTTAATTATTTATAATTTATAATATAACAATAGACTAACACCTGTATTTTGAAAATAGAAAAAATTAAATGGTTAGTAATAAGAGTTAGAAACAAAGAACAAGAAATGAAAACAAGTAGGATAAGTAGGATAGATCCGAATTAACCTATTTGGACCCTACGCACCCAAATACTCTTAAGATATTTCATGAAAATCTTGTATTTATCACTTGGTGGCCCACGAAATATTCATGCACGCCGGGATCAGAAATATCTGTTATGTTACGTGACGCGCAAAGACACGATCTAGTGGGCACCCAATCTCAGCCCTTGAGGCATAACCGTCTTCTAGAATCTTGACGCGCTCGCATGTGCAGACGTCACTGATTTTTATGTCGAATTAAGGGTCGTATTAGGCATCCTTCTCTACCCTGCATTGGCTCTAACACGTTTTCTATATGTGCATGCCAATTTCCGCTCATTTCCAGCCCAATACGTGATCCGATCCAAGTTGAGAGTTGAATCATGTTCAATCCAGTTCGTTAGACTTGCAAGATCTCGATTTGGTTCAAACAGTTCTCATTTAATTATTTATGATATATAGATTTTATGTACCTATATGTTTTTCTCTACGTGTAGATAGAAGGATCCCTACAAAATCGAAAGTTCGAATCAAGTTTTAAAGCTTTACAAGTTAGTTTTGACTAGATATGATAGCTAGGGCCCTAATTAAGTGGTTGTAGGTTAATATCATTCGGGGTGTAGGTATGATGATTCTTAAAAGTACATTTGAGAGTGTTTCTTGGTTGGTAAAAATTATAACTATTATTCAGTAGTTGAATACACATTATTCCTGTTACATATTTATGATCATGAGCCCTTTTTTAAGGTAAAAACAAGTGGTTTGTCAACAAGAGCAAGCCATCTTTTCCCACTTTCCACATAAACCCCAACATCCCCACACACAACTTTACAACTACTACATACACTAGGACAAAACACAATTTTGTACCCAATGTCTCCAACCTTCTCAATCCTAAACCAATTGCTCACCGTGCCCAACCCCGGTCGCCCTATGACGCCGCCACTCCTCACATAATACCGTCGTCCTGCCACCATGTCGTCACCACCACCACCACCACCATTACCGAGCTTCCATACAGTGGACTGGACGCATATTGTTGCCGCATTGAACACAATATTGAGATCGCTTGATAGATTTATGGCGTTTTGTTTGTTGTCGAGTGGTATAAACCGAAGAGGGAGGCCTTTTGAGAGTTGGGTGGTTTCTTGAACGACAAAGGGCGGGCAAAAGTTGTCTCGGGTGGTGAGAGAGAGGCCGCCGCCACTCTCGTTGGACGGGACGGGTGTTATGTAATACTTTAGTGTTGGTTGGACCTCGTGACCGTCCGAGTCAAAAGGCGTAGTGGCGGTCGTGGTGGCTGTGTCGGCGGTGGCTACGGTGGTGGTGTGTGGAGATTGGGTAGATGTTACATAAAATGAGGATATAAATGTGGCTAAGAGAGTTGAAACTAGAAGATTAAACTTCATTTTGTGTTTGTAATGATTAATGAATGAATAATACAAGATTGGTGACACTATATATAGGCGTTTAATTAGACATTTAACATAAAAGTTTAGTACTTTTGTTAATATGTTTATTAACCATACATGGAATTCAATATTAGGAGTAAATAAATGTAGCTGGTCGATTGTGAAACTTGTGATGTGGCGTATAGTGATTGGCAGGAAGTTCACGAGGGCATAAAGTAGTTAAGTCCGTGGATTTTTCTTGTATTTACGTTCTTGTAGCTTTCCATGGTAAAATATAATAACATCATATAACACACTAATGAAAAGGAAAGGAAACTGTGTCTACAGTATCAAACAGATGGAATGGTGCGTTTGTTCTTTATATTTATGGCATGAGGTATTCTCATAGTGGTATGATATGGTGTGACTGCTTCGTAAGTAATGACTAGTAATGACTCGACTAATTTTTATGGTTTTAGTAAGAGGGGTATGGTGGTATAGTTGTGTTATGTGATGTAGGTTAAGTTTAATTAGTTTAAAGTTAAAAAAAATAGCTGGCATTAATTCATTTGATGAAACAAAACCTAATCAATTTTCACGGGCGCCAAGCTTTTCACGGGGAAGCATCGCGTCACCCCATTACACAAATGGGGGGCGGTGTTCCGCACCGCCAAAGCAACTTCACGTCCCATGACGCCTGATATACCGAATGACCTTACGTTTCTCCTAAACAATTAATAAAGTTAAATGTAGCCGAAAACCATAAATGGTTAGGCTTTTGCTCTATATCCCATAGTCCACGGGTTTAAAATCTTAGTGGCAACATCTGTTTTTCGTTAACTTTTTCCTTTGTTTTAACTTCGTATGTTATTTATTTCTTTTTTCACTTATGCTAATTTGTTCTTAAGTTCTTATAGTTGTTTTTTGACACATTAATTCTTATATTTATTTTTATACATTTTGTTTTCAAACTATACAATTGTAGGTGTACTTTCTACATATGTTTTGTTAAAAGTGAGTGTTCATTTTTATTATCAATTCAAATCTTGGTTTATGGTTATTAATTTTGATTTATTTCTTTTTTATTTTATGTGTCAATTGGACATTTGGACCCGTAACATGGTGAGGAATGGGTTTGTAGCTAATATGGGTTTGTGGTGAAGTGGGGTGATGGTTAAACCGAGTTGAAGCTAAAGATCAGATAAGGGTTTAAGGAGTTGCTCCTATATATAAAGAACGTGATATGTTCCAGAAAGTGTATGAGAGATTAGGGTTGATCATGTTTTAATCTTCTCTCGCTTTCCTCTCCTTTTTCAGCCATCATAGTCACTTCAATAACTAGGGTTTCAATGAGAGTTCTTGAAAGTCTCAGTCTGTGATTGTGTTGTATCATATTTCTTATTTTTCATTTGTAAACACAGTTTCTCTGTTTGTAATCTAGGTAATACAATCCGGTTTTGGTAGTTGTGTGTTTTTAATTCTTGAACTACGACTAGTGCACGCCGCAACCCTGGATAGCAACTCTACTTGTTTGAAACATTTGTTACTTTGGTTGTATTGTAAATTAGAGGTGATTTGGTCATTAAATTTGATTGATGTTTAGGTTAAATACTTTTATTAAATTTAGAAGATCTTTTCTTTTGAATTTTGTTCAATGTATTGGTTCTACATGAATAATTTCTAAAGTTTTTTATATGTTTGGGGTGTAGTTACCCAAAACCATAAGGTTAACGGCTAGAACCCGGACAATAGTGCAATGAGAATATGGACCGATTAGATCGGTCTCAGTGGTGATGTTGTGTTGGTTTTCTTTTTCTTGGGGATGATAGAAACTCTTACTTGAAAGACCAGGAATCGTAACCGAAAAGTTATTTTTTGTAAAATTGTTTATTGTCTTACTGCTTTTGTAAAAGTATTTTTTTGTTTAAATTAAAAGTATTCGATTTAGCTCTTGCTGTTGTAAAAGTCAATAATTGCATTTAGCTTTTATATATCAAATGAAAAAATAGGTTAGGTGAGTAAAAGTTAGATACTATAAAGTTAAATGAGCATATTATATTATGATACTTATATCATCAAAAAGCTAAAAATAATCTACAAAAACAAAACGCCTCAAAAAACCAAGTTTTTATGACTTTTCAAATTACTATTAAAAATTTTACAAAAGTTAAAATGAAAAACAATTTTGTTTTATCCAAATACCTTTTTAACTTATTACCTTTTGGAGAAACCAATAAATCAATAATTACTTTCAAAAGCAATCACAAAAACCCTCAAATTTCTATGTAAAGAAAGTTGTTAGTCCTAACTCTAATAGGCCTCCTTTACCTTGGGCTTATTGAATTTGGGCCGACTGGGGTCTTATATTTTTCTTTTATTTCAATTATATAACGCGTGATGTAATTTACTATTTCATCTATTTTCTGTACTATAATCAAACTTTAAAATCGTTTTATATTTATTTTCATAGTGTATATTCAAACATTATTGAACTGAAAATAATTCTAAGTAATTATAATATCGAGCCCA
>JBCNJP010000027.1:6194705-6224441 GCA_039602395.1 Deinandra increscens subsp. villosa | reverse complement strand
TTTTGTTTATCATAATGCAACTTCTTTTTACAAACACTCGTATATTAATTCATTTAATATTAATGTGTGTGTGGAAAGAAATTGAAAAAAGAGAACAATTGATACATACAGGCGCTCTATGTTTAGGGAGAAACCAAAAAACATGCGAAGAGCTAACAGTCCTAGTGCGCCCTTCGGAAGGGCTGTTCCACATCAGCATAAAGTGCCACAAGGGCGTGGTCAAAGGGTTGTGCTCTGGGTGGTCTATAAATTAAAGTAAATTACTATTTTGGTTCTCGTGGCTTGAATCATTTAATCTAAAGAATCAATATTTTTTTCGAAGAATGATTGTCAACTCTTACAGTAATCAACCAACCACGAAAAATTTAATTATATGTTTAGAATAAAGAAAATTAAGGTATTTGAGGAAAGAAGAGCTTTATTCGCTTGCTAATGATGATTACTACAAGTGGAATTGAGAGAATTACAATACACCTAGTTAAAGGTGTAAAATACTAAGACCTTTATTTTCTCTCCCCAACTTTCCTCTATTTATAGAGCTATGTCTTCGGTTCAACTTTTGGTTCCTCAATCGAACGTGATCCATCACCATCACGTATGCTATTCTTTTGTCATGTATCATGAGGTCACTTGCTTGGATATTCTGGTCGCACGTCACTGAACCACATTCAAACTAAACAAGTCTTTTAGTCATAGCCGAAACACTTGATATTAAAAAAAGCTGATGCAAAATGTATCAACAATAGTAACTCATTAATTTTGATGTTGTCAAATGAGTTAAATATTGTAAATTTGGTTTATAGATGTAAAATTTGCCTCTATATCCAAAACACAAGCATCAATCAAACTTGATACACCTCGTCTCATCTCTCTAAGAGCTTTTTTTTTATAAATTACTTATTGACATTTTTCCCAAAACATATATTGTCTATAACTCAACGATTTATTCCCTTGATGGATTTACTTATCCTATGCCAATGAATGAAAAATACTTAGGCCTGTTTCCTCTGACTTTCTGTAACAACAAATGATTTTTTTTTAAAGAAGCTATCAAGAAACTAAAATCCTTAGAAAAAATTAACAAAACACTAACAAACACACCAGCACTTAAAAGAACTTAAAGTTACATCATTGCACCCACTTAATCTTTTTGCTTCTCATCCTACTCGAAATCTAAAGAAAGCTGAGAATTTTAATATTTTCCACAATCCTTTCCTCGGTTAAAATAAATTCATTGAAAAGAGTTTCATTTCTGGCACACCAAGTACATCTGACACCCATATAATACCAAGAAAAACTTAGGGCGCGTTTAGTTGTGGAAAACAAGGGGTGTTTTCCATTTCTGTTTTCTAAGAAAACAAGGAAAACAGAAAACGCGTTCAAATTGTATTTTTTAGAAAACGTTTTTTAGGAAAACAGAAAATAGTGTTTTCTAAATTTTAACTAAAAATGGAAAACACCTTTTTTTAGTTTTCTGTTTTCTGTTTTCTGTTTTCTATTTTCGTTTTCCAAATATATACAAAAGAAAAGGGGCGTTCATTTTCTAGGGTTTATACGCACAACCGCTCGACCTCTCCTCCGTTACCTCCGTCGCTGTCCGCTCCACCGCATCGTCGACGGAAATCTAATGAAATGTAGAGATAGAAAACAAATAGAAAACAATTGATTTGAACATGTTTTCTAGTTTTCTAATTTTGAAAATGAAAATTCTATCTTTCAAATTTGAACGTGTTTTCAAAAAATTTCATGTGTTTTCTAGAGATGGAAAACTCATTTCATTTTCTAGAAAACTAGAAATGAAAAACTAGAAAACATTTTCCACGACTAAACGGCCCCTTATTATTCAACTTTGGCAACATATCCAAACCAGCCGGCTCCAAAAGATCACGGATAGAGAAAGTAATCAATGGCATCATCCTGCACCATGAAGTAACCAACTACCAAGTCACAAACAACATCCGTGATATGTAACCAGTTACAATGAGTTTAAATGACTCGCAACAGTCGTAATTCATTTGATATCAACATGCTAAAATCTTAATATAATTTGCTAAGTTTCGTCTTAGTTGGTGCTCAGCAGTATAGCCTAAGTTTTATATGGAGTTTGACTAAACTGTGAGTTTAAAACATATTAATTATATATTATATAAATATAATATAGCATGAAAAAATATAAAATCTGTAGTTATAATTATAAAAAAAGCATGTTTAGGTAAAAAAAAAATAGTTATCCAAAATTAATACCGATATACATTATTCCTTCAATTCAAAAACATATAAACCGTTTCCTTGAAACCGTTTTTACGTGAGTACAGTAATGCCTAGTGGGCCCACGACCCATTCTTCTCGGTTCTCTCCAATTGCAAAATCTCCATTGCTAACGTCTTAACTGTTTTCATATCACACACACACACACACGTACTCTATGATGAGACCTTGAAGTTGTAAACACATCAATGGAAGAATCAATCAATTTCACGAAATTCAGATCTGGAACTTGAATTCAGTTTTACGTGATGAAGAAGAAGCTCAGATCAAAGCTACCTCGCCGGAGACGTTCGATTTTTTCTCCTATTCGTATATCTCCTGTTGCTGTAAAAAGCGATTCTACTTTGTTCGATTATACTTCTTCGAACTTGACGCGAGATGTCGAGATCACCAGTTCCAGTTTATCGACAAACAACAAAGCGAAGAAGAGGAGTTTCGCCGATGGAAATGGCGCTGGTGCTGGTAAATCTCGGAGGATTACTAGGTCTTATAGCAAGGGAATGGATGTTATGGCGGAGAAGGAGGTGGAGTTACCGGAGTCGTCTTCGTGTGTGGAATTGTGTCACTCGAGCTCGAAGAATGTGATACGGAAAGGACCAGCGGTTTTGAGATGTGCAGAGGCGGAGAACGATGATGAAGTTTCGGTGAATATCTGCGGAATCGAGAATTCGGAAGTCACAACGCGATCCGAGAGTTCAGTTTTTCCGAAAGGAGATGAGGAAATAAGCGTCGTTTCAGTTTCCTCTAGACGAGATTCTCCTGGAGCAAAATTCGGAACGACTTCGCATTTCAAATTAGCAGATACAACTATTAACGAAGGTCAATCAGGCGTTTCAAAGGCAACAGACTACGCAGATTCAGTAGCTTCTCGTCCAGCAGAATCTCATTCTGCACCGAAATCCATAGAAATCACTTCGTACATCAATAATAATTCAGTAACAAATGTAACGGTCAACGATGATCAAGCCGAGAACTGTGGGGAGTCAAAGCTAATTTCATCGCAATTTGATCTGACATGTTCAGAACAATTATCCTACGGAGATGAACGAGATGAAGAGAGCGATTACTCATCGGTCGGATATTCAGAGGCTGATACGGATAGTTCCGAGTTTGATTTTTCATCAGACTTTGCTACATTGTCGTGGTACGATTCCGGCAGTCAATTTTCTGAGCGATCCGTTGGTGATCCAGCTCCGTCACCGACATTCCAACAGTTCCTCCTCTACAGTAAAAAATTCTGCAAATCCGAGTTCTTCACAAAAGTCTCTTCAGAATACAATTACAACGAACCTTCTAATAGGATTATTGTAAGTGATTATGCCTCCGCATCAATTACGTTGCCTACTTTTGTATTTTCACGTTGCTAGTTTTTCCAATAATTATCACACTAGTTTGTGGAAAGATTAGTTTGTTGCAATGTGGAGATGTATATTACGGATCAGAAGTTGTACTCCTTTGTTATAATCATAGCTTCATTTATAGTATTATCAATGAACTGTTAGCATAGATGTAGTAGTTCTTAATAGATGGTGAGTATGGTACTAAATTGAGATGTTTTATAAGCTTTGCTAGTTTTTACTTTTAACTTGATTAGTTTCTATTATAATTGTAGATATATAACATAGCTCAAATTACCATGTTTAGAAACTGTTAAGACCTGAAGATGAAGAACACGAAGAAAGCTACCAGATGATGAAGAAAAGGGAGAGGAGGCAGGTGTATCTACATGACTATGCCGAGGAGTACTGTGGGATGACAGAATATGGGGATTTGGTTGTCCAACAAAGGCTGCATATGGTGCATTGGATAATCGAGGTTAACTATACTGCTTTATGATGCAAATTATTCTCTTAAAAATATTTTCTCACTGCATTTGTACACTTACAACACTTCCTATTTATTGGGTAAGGATTGTAGCATTTTTCTTAAGTTTACACTAGATCATTAACTATTAGTTGTATCATGCACTCTGTCTATGCTTTTAACTCCGAAAGTTACCATTGCATAGAGCACTAGATATTCTTTATGGGGAACAAGTTAAACGTTTTCCTTACAACACATTCACTAGAACGATTGTACTACTACTTGGAGATTGCTTTTCTTAAGCTACGTCTCTGTTAACCTATCTAACTCATACTTCATTACTTTTTAAAGCAGCAATCAGCTAACAAGGACCTCCAGAAGGAAACCACGTTCCTAAGTGTCAGCCTTTTGGACCGGTTTTTGAGCAAAGGATACTTCAGAAGCAAAATGGAGCTTGAAATTGCGGGAATTGCTTGTCTCACACTTGCAACAACGCTTGAAGAAAACCAGTCCTATAACAGGTCTGAGGTTTGCTATATCATTTTCATGCTCCATAATGAGTTGAAATTACCTTTTTCCATATAGTTAACATGATTATGTACTAATTCTTGTACACAAACTATACATATATTTTATCCTTTATTATCGTCTTCCTGATTGCTGATTGGAATTTCATTGGACTTTAATCATGCAGCATTCAGCAGAAGTTATTCAATGTAGGAAGCAATGAATACAACAGATCTCAAGTTGTTGCCATGGAATGGCTGGTCCAGGAAGTCCTCAACTTCCAATGCTATTTACCAACCATCTACAATTTCTTATGGTAAACAATATTCTCAATCCATAGCAACACTATCTACACATGCTTTTATCAACATCTTCATTTCTATTGCAAAAATATTAATCAAGTAATAAAAATGAAAAAGGTTCTATCTCAAAGCTGCAAGATCTGATGAAGGTGTGGATAAGACAGCCAAATATCTAGCAGTGCTTGCACTACTTGGCCATGAACAGTTGTGCTACTGGCCTTCAACTGTAGCAGCCAGTTTAGTCTGCTTAGCATGTCTAGCAGAAAATGAACAATGCTCTCTCCAACAAATGGCATGGGTATAACATTTTATCGCTTCACATACAGCCAAACATGTGGTCATCAAGAAACTCAAATCCAGCCATCTATTAATTAATCCAACTTTCTGGCTTTTGCATTTTCAGATTCACAATGGGTCAGATGATAAAGATCTACCTGATTGTATAAAGGTAATAAATTACAAAGTATAAACCATGCTGTTTACATGCAACCATACTGTTGGCCAACAAATTGAACCACTAAACAGTTCTTTAAACCATAAAGCTAATACTGTACTTGCATGTTGACAGTCTCTGGAGTGGTTGGTTCAGTACATATCCTAGTACATAACAGAACTGGAAGATGCACGTGTTGATAAAAGTTATCGCACTTTTCAAAATAGTAAAGAGACGAACATTGGTGATGAATAAACGGAACACGTTCCAAAAGGTATATTTTGTTAACATAGTTATAGAAACTATTCAATTTTTCACACAAAAAGTAGATATTACAATTTTTACATCCTTTGTTGTAAACTTCCTATAGTAAAGAAGATATGGAAATAAAAATTGACATCTAAACTTCGATATGACCTGTTTCTTTATAACATCTAGTAATATGGACCGCATCTTCATTGCTTTGGAAGTTCACTGTTTTCACTGGATGATTTGACAGGCGTCACAGGGGAGTCCTTGTTTGAACCCTCCTCAGCTTTCTTAGCATTCTCATTATTAGTCTTTGACCCCTCTTTTTCCTCTGCAGGTTCATGAACCTTCTCTTTAGTATTGGACCCCTCGTTTTCCTCTTTAACTTCTTGAACCTTCTCTTTAGCCTTGGACCCCTCTTTTTCCTCTTCAGCTTTGTCAACCTTCTCTTTAGTCTTGGATCCAACATCTTCAGCTGCCTTTGTAACTGCAGCAAAAGCACCTGCGATCCACACAGCTCCACTAGCCACATATTTGTTGCTCATGAGAGCAGAACCGGCAGTATTGGCCTTCTGCTCAGCTGCAACCATGGCAGATTTTGTTGCTTCAGATACTTTATAGCGTTCGTCCACTTCTTTCATCTTTTCATTCACGGCAGCTGTCCCTGTACTTAACTTCTCGGTCAAACCCATCTTACTGTCAATGGAAGCAACAGTAGCAGATGCGTTGGACGTGAGCTGGTGCTTCTCGTCGAATGACTTTGCCTTTTGTAGTGCATCTTTTCCGAGAACAAAACCCTTTGCAAGCATGGTGCTTACCACTTCTTCTGCCTTTTCTGCAACTTCATTTGTTTTATCTGTCTCTGTCTGCTTCAGCATTCATATGGATTAATGAAATTATGATACATCTTGACAAATAAATATAGAGGGGTGTTCAATTCAGAACCAATTTTAAGGCAGAAGTGCTCATCTGGTTTTCTACTTAAAATTGGTTTTGTAATGAACGCAATCCAATAATATATTATTAACAAGTACCAACCGATGTCAAAGGAGGAGCCCCTGCAGGCAGCTGGTAATTCTCAACAGGACTTAGTGAAACTGCTAGATCGCCAATTGTGGCTCCCTGTAAATGTTTTGTCCGAAAATATTAAAATGACCATAACAGAACTAGTTAAAAGTTAACTTACAGTCAAAAGAAGTGCTGTATTTGCTCCCTTTTGTTCCTTGAAGGTGACAAACGCGTGTTGGGTGGTTTCACTTTCACTGTAGAGTTAACCATCTAAAGCTATTTAGACGGTTACATATTGAAAACTGAAAAGTGACTATTTATTATTGCCACTCAAACCTTTTCATTTCAATATAATGAATATTTCCTGAAAATGAGAAGAATTCCCAAATATCCCTCTGAGTGACTGCCTTTGAGACATTACTCACTTCCACTGTTTTTGTCTGTTAATATGAGATGAGGTCAGGATATCATTGATTTCATTCACACATAATGAAAGCAATAAAGGAAGTTCAGTACTCACTTCCAAAACATTCTTCGGAACATCTGTTTCAGCTTTTAATTCAGTAGCAGCAGCAGCCATGGAAACCTGCAATTTTCAGGTGTTTAGAGTCATGTATACGTTAAAAATGACATGCTCTGAACGTGTGCAGTCTTTGCATATCTTTTGAAAGTGTGCGTCTCAATGATTAAGGAAATGTGCGTGCCAGAAGCGCGCTTACACTCCTAGGCAACTAGTGACCCATAATTATACGTGGCTCGTCTTGAGATTCTGATATCAAGACGAGCGTGTGACAATTGATCACCTCAAAGGTCAGAGTATCGATCGACACGAATTCTTTGTTTAGATTGTTCAACCCCTATGCTAAAACCAATACACAACCCCAACCCATTCTTCTACGTTACAAACGGAACATAATCGTAACAGAAGAAAACATTAACCAATATAATAGCAATAGCAATTCGAGTTTTATATTGTATAAATTTTGGCAGAAGATAATATGATAAGATGTTGGGTCTGAATGAAATCGATCAAGAATTCAATAAGATGAAATAAAAAAACAAGGGATCGCTGCATACGTATAAAAGTCGATCGGTAGGAAGAAAGAAGACGGAGGTGCTCGCCGGTGGCTGTGGGTGGATGATAATGATAAACCATCAAAAGTGGTTTCCCCGGGAACTTCGGCTGCCACAGTCAATATCATCCTCTCCTACTTCTGCGATGAAAAATTTGTGCCATAATATGTTGGATTCTCGACTTTTTTAATTATTTATAATTTATAATATAACAATAGACTAACACCTGTATTTTGAAAATAGAAAAAATTAAATGGTTAGTAATAAGAGTTAGAAACAAAGAACAAGAAATGAAAACAAGTAGGATAAGTAGGATAGATCCGAATTAACCTATTTGGACCCTACGCACCCAAATACTCTTAAGATATTTCATGAAAATCTTGTATTTATCACTTGGTGGCCCACGAAATATTCATGCACGCCGGGATCAGAAATATCTGTTATGTTACGTGACGCGCAAAGACACGATCTAGTGGGCACCCAATCTCAGCCCTTGAGGCATAACCGTCTTCTAGAATCTTGACGCGCTCGCATGTGCAGACGTCACTGATTTTTATGTCGAATTAAGGGTCGTATTAGGCATCCTTCTCTACCCTGCATTGGCTCTAACACGTTTTCTATATGTGCATGCCAATTTCCGCTCATTTCCAGCCCAATACGTGATCCGATCCAAGTTGAGAGTTGAATCATGTTCAATCCAGTTCGTTAGACTTGCAAGATCTCGATTTGGTTCAAACAGTTCTCATTTAATTATTTATGATATATAGATTTTATGTACCTATATGTTTTTCTCTACGTGTAGATAGAAGGATCCCTACAAAATCGAAAGTTCGAATCAAGTTTTAAAGCTTTACAAGTTAGTTTTGACTAGATATGATAGCTAGGGCCCTAATTAAGTGGTTGTAGGTTAATATCATTCGGGGTGTAGGTATGATGATTCTTAAAAGTACATTTGAGAGTGTTTCTTGGTTGGTAAAAATTATAACTATTATTCAGTAGTTGAATACACATTATTCCTGTTACATATTTATGATCATGAGCCCTTTTTTAAGGTAAAAACAAGTGGTTTGTCAACAAGAGCAAGCCATCTTTTCCCACTTTCCACATAAACCCCAACATCCCCACACACAACTTTACAACTACTACATACACTAGGACAAAACACAATTTTGTACCCAATGTCTCCAACCTTCTCAATCCTAAACCAATTGCTCACCGTGCCCAACCCCGGTCGCCCTATGACGCCGCCACTCCTCACATAATACCGTCGTCCTGCCACCATGTCGTCACCACCACCACCACCACCATTACCGAGCTTCCATACAGTGGACTGGACGCATATTGTTGCCGCATTGAACACAATATTGAGATCGCTTGATAGATTTATGGCGTTTTGTTTGTTGTCGAGTGGTATAAACCGAAGAGGGAGGCCTTTTGAGAGTTGGGTGGTTTCTTGAACGACAAAGGGCGGGCAAAAGTTGTCTCGGGTGGTGAGAGAGAGGCCGCCGCCACTCTCGTTGGACGGGACGGGTGTTATGTAATACTTTAGTGTTGGTTGGACCTCGTGACCGTCCGAGTCAAAAGGCGTAGTGGCGGTCGTGGTGGCTGTGTCGGCGGTGGCTACGGTGGTGGTGTGTGGAGATTGGGTAGATGTTACATAAAATGAGGATATAAATGTGGCTAAGAGAGTTGAAACTAGAAGATTAAACTTCATTTTGTGTTTGTAATGATTAATGAATGAATAATACAAGATTGGTGACACTATATATAGGCGTTTAATTAGACATTTAACATAAAAGTTTAGTACTTTTGTTAATATGTTTATTAACCATACATGGAATTCAATATTAGGAGTAAATAAATGTAGCTGGTCGATTGTGAAACTTGTGATGTGGCGTATAGTGATTGGCAGGAAGTTCACGAGGGCATAAAGTAGTTAAGTCCGTGGATTTTTCTTGTATTTACGTTCTTGTAGCTTTCCATGGTAAAATATAATAACATCATATAACACACTAATGAAAAGGAAAGGAAACTGTGTCTACAGTATCAAACAGATGGAATGGTGCGTTTGTTCTTTATATTTATGGCATGAGGTATTCTCATAGTGGTATGATATGGTGTGACTGCTTCGTAAGTAATGACTAGTAATGACTCGACTAATTTTTATGGTTTTAGTAAGAGGGGTATGGTGGTATAGTTGTGTTATGTGATGTAGGTTAAGTTTAATTAGTTTAAAGTTAAAAAAAATAGCTGGCATTAATTCATTTGATGAAACAAAACCTAATCAATTTTCACGGGCGCCAAGCTTTTCACGGGGAAGCATCGCGTCACCCCATTACACAAATGGGGGGCGGTGTTCCGCACCGCCAAAGCAACTTCACGTCCCATGACGCCTGATATACCGAATGACCTTACGTTTCTCCTAAACAATTAATAAAGTTAAATGTAGCCGAAAACCATAAATGGTTAGGCTTTTGCTCTATATCCCATAGTCCACGGGTTTAAAATCTTAGTGGCAACATCTGTTTTTCGTTAACTTTTTCCTTTGTTTTAACTTCGTATGTTATTTATTTCTTTTTTCACTTATGCTAATTTGTTCTTAAGTTCTTATAGTTGTTTTTTGACACATTAATTCTTATATTTATTTTTATACATTTTGTTTTCAAACTATACAATTGTAGGTGTACTTTCTACATATGTTTTGTTAAAAGTGAGTGTTCATTTTTATTATCAATTCAAATCTTGGTTTATGGTTATTAATTTTGATTTATTTCTTTTTTATTTTATGTGTCAATTGGACATTTGGACCCGTAACATGGTGAGGAATGGGTTTGTAGCTAATATGGGTTTGTGGTGAAGTGGGGTGATGGTTAAACCGAGTTGAAGCTAAAGATCAGATAAGGGTTTAAGGAGTTGCTCCTATATATAAAGAACGTGATATGTTCCAGAAAGTGTATGAGAGATTAGGGTTGATCATGTTTTAATCTTCTCTCGCTTTCCTCTCCTTTTTCAGCCATCATAGTCACTTCAATAACTAGGGTTTCAATGAGAGTTCTTGAAAGTCTCAGTCTGTGATTGTGTTGTATCATATTTCTTATTTTTCATTTGTAAACACAGTTTCTCTGTTTGTAATCTAGGTAATACAATCCGGTTTTGGTAGTTGTGTGTTTTTAATTCTTGAACTACGACTAGTGCACGCCGCAACCCTGGATAGCAACTCTACTTGTTTGAAACATTTGTTACTTTGGTTGTATTGTAAATTAGAGGTGATTTGGTCATTAAATTTGATTGATGTTTAGGTTAAATACTTTTATTAAATTTAGAAGATCTTTTCTTTTGAATTTTGTTCAATGTATTGGTTCTACATGAATAATTTCTAAAGTTTTTTATATGTTTGGGGTGTAGTTACCCAAAACCATAAGGTTAACGGCTAGAACCCGGACAATAGTGCAATGAGAATATGGACCGATTAGATCGGTCTCAGTGGTGATGTTGTGTTGGTTTTCTTTTTCTTGGGGATGATAGAAACTCTTACTTGAAAGACCAGGAATCGTAACCGAAAAGTTATTTTTTGTAAAATTGTTTATTGTCTTACTGCTTTTGTAAAAGTATTTTTTTGTTTAAATTAAAAGTATTCGATTTAGCTCTTGCTGTTGTAAAAGTCAATAATTGCATTTAGCTTTTATATATCAAATGAAAAAATAGGTTAGGTGAGTAAAAGTTAGATACTATAAAGTTAAATGAGCATATTATATTATGATACTTATATCATCAAAAAGCTAAAAATAATCTACAAAAACAAAACGCCTCAAAAAACCAAGTTTTTATGACTTTTCAAATTACTATTAAAAATTTTACAAAAGTTAAAATGAAAAACAATTTTGTTTTATCCAAATACCTTTTTAACTTATTACCTTTTGGAGAAACCAATAAATCAATAATTACTTTCAAAAGCAATCACAAAAACCCTCAAATTTCTATGTAAAGAAAGTTGTTAGTCCTAACTCTAATAGGCCTCCTTTACCTTGGGCTTATTGAATTTGGGCCGACTGGGGTCTTATATTTTTCTTTTATTTCAATTATATAACGCGTGATGTAATTTACTATTTCATCTATTTTCTGTACTATAATCAAACTTTAAAATCGTTTTATATTTATTTTCATAGTGTATATTCAAACATTATTGAACTGAAAATAATTCTAAGTAATTATAATATCGAGCTCATATACCAAAAAATATAACACATAATAAAAGAAAAAGGTCATAGTGGTATTGATCAATTAATACTTATCGTAACCGGGCTTGGTTGATTTACTCGGTCTTTGGTATTAATATTTTTATATCTTATTATACATGCTCCAACCTAGAGTAACATGCAAAAAAAAAAAAAATCAGTAGTAATGATAAGGTAGCTTATTTGACAACAGTAAGTTCGTCAAGCAAAACCTGATTATTTTTATGTCCTGTTAGAAACTTCCACTCCTGAAATCCATGCCTTGAAACCCTAATCGAGTGTAAACAAGTGATGTCTTCAAGGTTTGTGGTAAAATGTTGTTTTCCAATTAAAATTTATGGGTTCAAATTTTATGTATAAAAAAAGCGATTTAATGATTTAGCTGTAAATATTTTTTTAAATAAAATGATTTTTTAAAAGCAAGTTATTTATATGCGCTAATTCCGTTTGTCAATTCCTTTGTATTAAATGCCACCGAAAGAAGTTAGATCAAAAGTCCCGATGTTACTTTTGAAAAACGTGTAAAGAATTGAAAAAAATCCAAACTAACGTTTCCATATATCTTTGGACTGTTTAAAATTGTTATTTTAACTTGCTATTTTTACATATGAAAATACTGAAAAGTAGAAAAGACTTTCAGTTCAATAATATATGATGTTGTATGTAGTGGTTTTCCTATAGTGAACTTGAGGACTCAAGCCTCATGCTAGACATCAACGTATATTTATTAGTACGATTAAAACGAGGGTGTTTCTGAATCTAAAAAAATTACACTTTTAAGATGACAATATCAGATTTAACTCGCACATTTACTTTAAAAATTATTAAATTAAAATATAAAATCGTAAGAATCTTTATGCACTTGTATATAATGTTTGGTAGATAGTCCTATCCTATGCCAATTATGTTCATTGTTTATCCATCTTTCCCTCCTCCACTAGAAAGGTTTACACACACCTCATTAATAGCGTTTTCTATATCCTCTGTACATATCTGAATCATCTGAATCTCCTCTCGATTATTTTATCCAAGATATGTGCTACTGTTAATCCATCCCTCATAACTCATTCCTTATCTAATCCCATGTTGTGTGCTCGTGTGATCACAACATAAACATCTCTTTAATCATCAACCTTTACACTTGTTTATTCTAGATTGATCAAACAATCAGCTTTCATATAAAATAATTAGTCAAGCTACAACCTTATAAAATTATTCTTATTTGTCTACTATTCACTTGAAGGCACCAAAAAGTCTCAATACGATAAACTACATTGCAATCAATAATCCCGTCACACAAACTTCTTAACAACACAACTTATGGTTTACCCATTTTTAGGTGTCTTCACCTACAAGGTATATTTTTCGAGTTAAAATTAAAGAAACTTCAGAAAACGTGATTCAATAAGGGGGATTCTATTTGTACACTCATTAAAAGACAAAAATTGCTATTTGTACACCCTTATATGGGGCGTATAGGCCCCTATATGAGGCGTATAAGGATAGTTTCCCCACGTTTTTAAAATGGACATCACTTTTTTCATACGACATTATTTTTAAAAAAAATCTCACCATAATTCTAGTCACATTTTTATCTTTAATTTGAGTATAAGTTTTTTCGATTTGGAACTTTTTTTTTACGTTTTTTGACGTTTTTTCAGATTTGGGTAATTTTTTTTAACTTTTGCTGGTAGCGTTTTAGAGCCATGTCAATTTTCAGACCTTACATGGCTCTAAAACGCTACCAGCAAAAATTTAAAAAAATTACCCATATCTAAAAAAACATCGAAAAACGTAAATTTTTTTTTTCAAATCGGACAAAGTTATACTCAAATTAAAGATAAAAATGTGATTAGAATTATGGTGAGATTTTTTAAAATAATAATGTTGTATGAAAAAGTTATGACCATTTTAAAAACGAAGGGAAAAGTAGCCTTATATCCCGCATATAAGACAATACGCCCCATATAGAGGGTCTATACGCCTCATACAAAACAATACACACCATATAAGAATATAAAAAGAATCTGAAAAAATTGAATTTGAATGTATAAATATCAGGACCCTTCAATAAAACACGTAGCGTATTTAAGTTCTTGAAGCTACACTTTTTTACTTTTTTACCTCGCTTTTAAGTTGGCACTTGGCATTGATTTACTTATTTTGGGGAGCCGAAACGGCGCCGCCGCAAAGTCCGCAATCTACGGCTCCAATGCTTTCTTTGATTTGTCTTTTACAAAACTTATTGGCTTGATCCATCTCCACGTGTTCAATGCACCCAATCAAATCCCACTGATTTTTTAATAAATTACATATATATCCCAAATACAACATATATAAATTTTTAATTAATTAATTCTAATAAAATATTAAAATTGGGTGTCACATGTCTTATTTCTAGGAGTTCTACATCAGCATTGCTACATTACACGACACACTTGGTAATTTTATATTTTTAGGACTTGGTAAATTTTTTAATTTTTAGGACTTTGAAATTTTTTTTAATCTAATGAATTGTTATGTTTTTATTTTATATTAAATGTTTTAGCTTAATTTTATTTGTTTTAGATTAAAAAGAAAATGAAAAAAAATAATTAATCCATGCCTAACTATGAAATGAGCATACCCCCTACAAAATCATCATTCTACATTAATTTTCTCTCTCCTGTTGGCATCATCCTATTGGTCCAATTTGATGCCTAATACATCAAAGAAATGAGCATACCTCCCACCCTAATAAAACATTAAAATTGGGTGTCACATGTCTTATTTCGAGGAGTTATCACATTCAAGCATCAATTTATTATTAGATTATCAATTAAGTATAATTATCAAATTTGTCAAAACTAAATCTCCATTTAAAAAAATTGACAAACTTAATGTGAATTCGATAAATTTACTCAACAATTTGATTATTTTAAGAAAAAATTAATCAACAATTTGTCAAAACTAAATCTCCATTTAAAAAAAAAAATTGGCAAACTTAATGTGAATTCGATAAATTTACTCAACAATTTAATTATTTTAAGAAAAAACTAATCAACAATTTGTCAACATAAACGTAGTTAACTTAAATCCCTAATTTCATTTTCAATTTGCAGATCCATATTCGAAACTTCCGCCTCAACAATTGCCACTTTCATTCCCATTATTTTCAAAGTTTCATTGTCTCTCTTCAAATATTTATCTAGTCGTCTTTTTGATAACGTCGTTAAGTCATTTGCCATACTTGTCTACTTCTTTCGTTTTCGATTGTTTTCGCTTGTTTATCTTTACTCTTATAAATTTCTAACCAATTACTATTGGAATTTAGTTATGTGTTGAACTTTGAATTATAAGTTTTGTGGTTTATAAAGCTTTCATTACGTAAAAAATATTTTTACTTTATATTTCTTATATCAATTTGTGTTAAAAGTAAAAAAATAAAAGTAAACAAACCGGTTCGACAAACCAAAAGATGGCTCGAGCTTTTTACTAGCTGAGCCCGAGCTCAACTTTCTAGCCTGTTAAAATAAATGAGCCGTGCTGGGTCGGCTCGGTTTTTAGATGAGCAGAGCCTAAGCCCACCCTAGCTCGGTTCAGTTCGACTCAGCTCGGCTCGTTTACAACTCTAAGATACATCCATTTTGCTAATCTTACACTATCCTTTTTGTCAAATTAAATTTAGTAGGGCGTCCTATGATATATCCGATGACTATACGACGAGTAGTGAGATCCGTGTGAAATGTATGATATTATTTTGAGAGACCATAATACGTACAACCATATGTTTTTAGAACGTTTTGACTTGTGAGGTTGTCTACAAGGAGTTGGGATTAGCAGGGGCGGATCTAGATTTTTTTTCTAGTGGGTTCACCTATTTTTCGGTGGTTGAAATCCTAACAATTACATGTTAAAATGTTCGGCTTAATCGGTTCGGGTCGGGTACGGTTGATAAAATAATGTGTCTTTTAAATAACTATATCATATTCAAATCTAACATCAAGTTTAAAACACTCCTATGGTTTACAATAAACTAGTTATCCTGTAGAATATCTCATAGTTAATATGCTGGTGCAAGATATATATTAAAATAGTGGCATTGAGGTATGTTGTGATTATATGCAAATTTAAATCTGAAATCAAGTTGCAAACACTCCTATGGTTTACAATAATCTAGTTATCCTACGGATTGTGAAATAGCATACCAGGTTAGAGGCATATTTCAAAAAATGTGTTAATTGTTTTGCATCACCATAAACTGCCATTGCCTCATTACTTGTTTTCGAATGGCCTGCAAAACCAAGTGACCTCTAAGAAATTTAACTCGATAAGAACCATAATAACATGTAGTGATCCTATAGCCTTTATCAGACAAAAAGAATATTTCAATACTCATTATAACTAATTCACAATTTCACAAAGCCATTAACATTTAATAAATTAAGAACCAAATTAGTTAAAAAAAAACTTAAACAAAACCTAAATAAATTAACTCATCAAATTGAACTATTAAAGAACAAATTCAATAACAAATCTATTCAATAACAAATGAAACTAATCAAAGACTTCAGAAATTAAAACAAATCATCAATAAACAAATTTGAAATTCAACTTACAGTTACGGTAGGAGAACCGAGAGATGAGAGGTCAAAGTTCGGATAGAGAAGACTTGGAGAGTGAGAGGGACAGAGGGTCACCGTCGTCGGAGGAGAAGGTCGGACGCCATCGTCGTCGACCGTCACCGGAGGAGAGCCAGCAAGGAGTGTCTCGGTGTCGAACTTCGAAAAGAGGGGTGTGAGAGTGTGAGGGTCTGTCTGAATATGAGCGGCTATACCCTTGTACCTATTAAAACCCTAAGTTGTTTTTTTAAATAAAAAATTGAAAAAAAAACGGAAGTGCCTAGAACTGGATTAAAATAAGAATTAAAAAAAAACCGAAATGCTTGGATTCGAACCATGTATGTCAAGGTTCTAAAACGCACTGAGAACCGGTTGAACTAAGAAACATTCATGTTTTGGATTCACTCCTAATTTATATGAGGATTCACTCCTACCATTTTTACATATATTTCTACTAAAAATTCGAAATCCACTGAGTTCCCGTGAACCCGGTGCCAAGCTACTAAATACGCCCCTGGGGATTAGAATCCCGTTGATGTGTTTATTTATAAAGGACGTTTTATAAACTCATAAATGTTTAGATACAGACCCAAATCGTAGAATCATTTCAATTATAAATTATAAGAATTTTATAGATCATTTTATTCTTTTACTTCAACCAAAATATATAAAATGCTATTTATAATCTTATTCACGTGTATAATTTGGTTAACGCGCGGCATATCTCTATTAAATTTTGTTCTAAACTAAACGTGTTGGTGACTTGGTTCCCCTATCTATGTATCCTTGATTATATTCTACTGATTTATAGTTATATTATCATTTTTCTTCTAACTTGAAAAGTGCTAATAGTTTTTTTATTTTTTAGAAATTAGATTAAAGAATTTATTTAAAGTAGAGAATAATGATGTGATTGAGATGACATTAAAGGTTAAAAACGATTAATACCAAACAAAAGAAAACGAGAAAACTAATACCTTATTTGAAATATGCTAATAGTTTATTAACCTTTTAAAGCAAAGAATAATGACGGGACCTTACGAAGTTAAGTTGAAGTTGATCGGTCTGAAAACATTTAAATACTTTCATACATGTAATTAGTGGGTTTTGCTTGTACATACTTTTTGGTTTTAATGAAATGGTTTTTTATTTTATTTTTTTAAAGTAAAAAAATAGTGCTATTTATAAATATATAATTTCTGATAAATTTCAAACGTACAACCAAATGACCAATACTGCAACCGTATTAATTTTTATAGTAACTTATGTTTCTGTTCTTTTTTTTTAACCATAAACATTATAAAATTTCACTAATTACTCATTTTGTGAGATTTAAACCTCCACCACTTCAAAGAGTTGATCGTTTAGTTTCGTGATAAAGATTAATATAGATTTAAAGAAATTATTTGCTACTTAAAATTTGATAATCAGAATTAAATAATATAAAGAAAATTAATTAATATTTTAAAAGGAGAATTAAATTTCCATGATTAAAAGTATAAAACCCATCCCTTAAAAGCTGACGTCTCCACTCTTTCGTCTCCTTTTCCCCTCATAAATCACCCATTTTTGTTTCATCACATCTATCTATCTATCTCCACAACTAAAACCAAATTCATCAATGGTTCGTTTGCTGTTTGAATCTTGATCCATTGATTCTATATTTCTATTTCAATTCTTCATAACTTTCTCAAAATTAATTGTGTTGAATTTTTTTATCATGATGATGATACAACAGCTAAATTTGAAGAACCATTTGGTGGATTATAAAGATTGCAAATGGATCTTGAATCTGCTAGAAAGCAAGTTTTTTGGAACTTGCATGGATCACTGGAACTTGAGGAAGAATGAAAAGAATGTATTTTGCATTGATTGTAATTCTTGTTTCTGCAAACATTGTGTTAAATTACCGCCGTGCCACCACCACCACCGCCGCTTGCAAATCTGCCGATATGTTTACCATGATGTTGTTCGTCTTCAAGATATCCAGAAACATCTTGATTGCTCCAATATTCAAGTCAGTCACTTTTTCTAAATCAATTATTGTTATTTTTTATATTTTTTTGATACTAAAGTACGTAGATTTATGAATTATGATGATGAATATGATCATTAAGTTGGATTTTATTAAATTAGTTTTGAGTTTCTTAATCCAACTAAGGTTTAATGTTATAAGCTTTGTTCTTCAATCTCAGGATGATATGATGGATTAATTAGGAGAAATTCGTTTTTTCTAGTTTTTATTCCTTGTATAAATTGAATTAAATTGTATTTAATAGTTCTTTTATCATGATTGGTTTATTTTAGTTAGAATTCAAAAAGTCTAAGTTCCTAGCATTTGGAATTTGTTGAGATGTTGCTATAGATACACATACAAATTAAACATCACATCATTAATAGTATGTGCTCTATGGCAAAACAAAAAAATGTCATATAAGTCGTATGACTTTTTTTTATTAGTCAAATGATTTATTTATTTTTTAATATTCATATCATACAGCCCGTTTAAATAAATAAAAAAACTTATAACCGTATAGTGCGTATATGAGTGGTGTATATGTAGTCTGTCAGTTGTCTTTTTAAAAATTGATTATTGTTAATACCTAGATTTAGACGACTTGAACTCATTTAATCTAACCTTTCACACGCAGACGTACAAAATCAACGGTGAAAAAGCGGTGCATTTGAATCATCGGCCTCAACAACATAGAGACTCAAAACCATCAAAATCAAAAATCTATGGCACCTATTGTGAAGCTTGTGGAAGGCATATTCAAGACGTCCCAAACCGCTTTTGTTCTATTGCTTGCAAGGTTCGCGCGAATATCTATATATATATAATAATCGTAATATAAACTATATATTTATAAGTTAATGTTTTTTTATAAAGTATAAAATGTTAAATGTTTATAGGTATCGGTGGTACTAATTGAAGACATAAAAACACAAGAACATCACAAAATGGTGTCATATTCTTTTTGCAAGGAGAATTATGATTTTGAAGGACTTGCGAATGAAAACGAATCATCATTTTCCTCATCACTTGACTCGGTTGAAGTAAATATACAGTTAGCTTCACTCGACTCAACTCGGTTCGTTTCAAACTTAAAGGTTAGAAAAAGTGTCGCTCATAAAAGAAAGGGTGTCCCTCAAAGAGCCCCATTACGTTAAAACTACAAGAAAAAAGATACAATTATATTATTGATTATATCAAATTATTGGTTTTAATTTATGTTGAAGAAATGGTTGTATAAAAAACTATTGTTGATACGGAAAAGATGAAGTTTTAGCTTCACAAATCATCTTTTGTCTTGGGATCGATGTATAATTAGTTGGCGGAACAACCCCACATATCTAAGCTTTTTGATTTTATGATTGAAAGTAAGTTGTGCATGTTTTGTTATTATCATAAAGTTATTATTTAGTTTTATAATATATTTTCTACTAGTTAATCAATAAATATAGTCTTTGCTTTGGTCAAAAATGATAATCAATCAAACCTCATAACCCCACATAATTATCAATCTTGATCTTGATTTATAGTTTCATGAACAAAGATTGAAAACCATCATTTTGATTGATTAGAGTGGTGTAATTTTCTTCTTTTGGAACGACTAACTCACGTTCACATTAACTACTATTAAATTTACATATTCGTATTTAAACCTTTAACTATAGAGTAATATGCAATGCTACTTGTATATATATAGTTAATAGTTATGAAACAAAATGATGGGATCTATTTAGTTTAAATTTTTAATTTAAATTTTATTATAATACACTCAGGAGTTTTTTTTATTAATTTATTATAATGACGGCAATTACTATGAAGGAGAAAATCAGTGATATTTTTTAAATAAAAAATTAATAAATCAGTGATTTTTTTTTAAATAAAAAATTAATAAGAAAAAGAAACTAGCGTGAAGGGGGAACAGAATATGAAGGCGTAGTTACCGCGTGTCTCATGGGCGGTTGGACTTTAGATGGAGATAGTGGTATCATGCAAATCTTTGTCGGGTCGCTAATGTCGTCTAGTTTTGTCTTGGTTAACTTTTTAGGAAGAATAATACAAAAATATATTGTTTCTTTAAATATAATATGAAATAAAAAGTTATTACTTTTACCATATTATTTATTTAATATAAACTAGATTTTATCACTTTGTGCGTCGACGCATGGATAGTCTGATCATACAAAATAATTAAATTACTGTAGCTTCACATAAAGAACACGAAAATAAAAAAAACGCGTAAGGACCTAACAGTTGAATGATCTAACATATGACATAAAAATTATGTTATACAACTTTACCTGTCATACCACAAACTCTCTTGTTGAATTCGTTGAGATTACACAACCAACTCAACACAAACGTATTTGTTAAACTGACACGACTATACTCAATAGACACGAAATCATATGCTAAAATTTGTTACATTTGGATAAAAAATAAAAACAAAATATCTGCGTCACGTGGCGACCACACCACAGAGGCAGCCACGTAAAAAAACAAATTTATGATCAAAACCATGAGGGTATTTATCAAATATTATCAAAACCACATGGTTATTTATGAAACTTTATTAAAACTAGGTTATTTAAGAACAAAGACAATCACGTAAAAAAAAACAAATTTATGATCAAAACCACAAGAATATTTATAAAACTTTGTCAAAACCAAAGGAGTACTTATAAATTAGTCAAAACCACAAGGGTACTTATGAAGTTTTGATGGATAGTAACATACTTCTCGTCGAAGCTTTTATGAAATAGCTATATATTTATTAAAATAAATTTGGGATGATTAATTTTTTTATATAACTCTTTATTTATGATAACAATAAGAATTGTCTTAAGCTATATATTGGGGGTTATGTAATTTTATAAGGTCCCATAGTATTCCAAACACCACCCTTAAAGCACCATATGTCAGAAAATTTGATGTTATGTCTTAGGCTACCCGTAATGGATAAGGCCCCATAAGGCCCCGAATGGGGCATTATCCGCCATGTGGACGGTGACTGGACAATGGGCTTTATGGGGCTTTATGGTGTAGTGGATAATGCCCCCATAACGCCCCACAATCATTTGATTTCTCCCCTCTCTCGGCGTTACCTGGCTAACGCCCAAGAATTTTTTTTCGTCCATAACGCCTAAGCGTAGTGGGATGGGGCGTTATAAGGGGCGTTATGGGGCGTTATAGAGCCCAAAAACGCCCCATTACGAATAGCCTTAGAAAAATGTAACTTATCATTCCAATTCCCACACATATCACATTGCTTAAAGGTTTTCGTATATAAATTTTGGCATCCAACCGGGTTGAACATGTGACAATTAAAGAACTACGTTGACTTAGCCATGTCCCATATGTTGTTTTAAAAATGTTTCTTTTTATTTAAAAGAGGATAACAAATGCAACCAGAGAACGTTACATTCATTGATTATATTAAGCAAAATTGGTGTAATGATTAAATTCTAAATTTGTGGTTGAAGAGACTCAGGTTCTAATTTTACTTACACCACTTTGTGAGATGTTGGTGGATAATGAAGGATTGGGCTTGCTTGATCCGGAGTCACAAGGGAGGGCCTACGGGTTTGACCGGTTCCCGACCGATGATACATATGGAGGGCGTTCCCGGGTTCCCTCGCTATGAGGTTCAGACTCGAGACAGTGGATAGGTCCAAGAGCCAGTCCCGATACACCACTGAACAAAATTGCCGTTAAAAATTTATTCACTAATTATATATAACTTTTAGTTTTTGACACGTTGAAGAATAGAAGATATTGCATATGAAAATCTCTAATTATATATATATATACATTGAGAATTGGTGGTCATAGACTCACCATTCACTATTCATATTCCCACTAATTGGAACATGACACGTGTCATGTTTCACCACTAAAAACATGACACGTGTCATGTTAATCAATAGTAAATTGGCACGTGTCGTAGTGGCTTCCTAAAATTTTATAGGTAACGACGTGGCCTGACACGTGGCCGCGTGTCAATGCTTTTGCGACACGTGGTCATGTGCCACGTGTTATGTACAGGTAATATTTTTTCTGACTTAAGCGCAAGTGGTCACTTTTAGAACACTTTTAGAGTTTTTGACTTTGCTCACAGCGTTTTGAAATATGGGTGTTTGGCCGCGTGTCATGTACATGTGGTATTTTTTTCAAACTTAAATGCAAGTGGTCAACTTTTAAATCACTTTTAAAGTTTTCGACATTGGCCACGGCGTTTCGGAAAATAGATGGCCCGCCACGAAGCACGGGCGGGTCACCATCTTGTTATATTATATTTTTTCTCTATATTTAATAAAATGAGATGACATGACTCTCAGAGATGATTCCATGATTCCCTCTTTTGTCTAACTGAGATTGAGATTCGAGAAACTATTTCGTCTGTGGGAGTCTTTATATATAGCAATACTAGTTTGTTTCTAAGAGTATCAAACCAAATCTTGTTAAAGTTTTATATAAATAAGGAAAAGTGGATTTAATAATATAAGTTTTACCTTATTTGCGGACAATAATACAAGTTTAAAAAATTCCTTACATTAATACCAGTTTTTAAGGTGTTGGATTGTAATGATACACCGTTAGTTGAACCCTAACACTGTTAGTTTTGGCTGATATGGAAGGTAACGTCGCATAATACGTGTCATTTTTAACTAATATTTAAAAAAGGGACTAGTATTGTAATTTATTAAAACATATGGGACTAGTATTGTAATTTTTAAAGGGAATGACACATTACGGCGACCCTTATTTCATCCGGCGAACCTCTAGCAAACCTGCAACCTCCGGCGGCCCTTCTCCAACCATCCGACCAGCCGGTGTTCAAGTTCAACCTTTTCTTCTGACCTAAATTCACTCTATAAAATCCCAGTCTTCCTTTCTCCCTCACAGATCCCTAATCCCACTCAGGGCTTCTCGTTCCCCCCAATCGATTCCGATCAATTCCACCTCTCAGATCCACCGTCATCGTCTACAACAAATACATCCTCAATCGCTGGTGGGATTTGAGGGTTCCGACAAAGATGGTGATGATGTCAATGATGTGGTGATGGGGGAAAGACGGGGAGCGGCGGAGAAGAGGAAGGGGGAGAGATAGGGGAGTGACGGAGAAGATGAAAGGGTAGAGACGGTGGTTGTAACGAGTTGAGGTCCGACACTGCTGTTGCGCTCGCCTCCGGCAGCGGTGGTGGCCTTAAGCTCGGCTGACGGTTGCAGGGGTGGACAAGTGAGAGTGGTGCGATGGTGGTGGCTGGTGGGGAAGACGAAGAGGGATGGGGCTGTTTAACGAAATTGGGTAACATATTGGCACTCCATGTTTAAATAAATTACAAAATTAGTCCCTCCTTTTAATAAATTGATTAAAAAAATACCACCTAGCATTCCACGTCAACAGTCCGGTCAGCAAAAACTAACAACATTAGTAAAAAACTAACAGTGTATTATTACAATCCAACACCTTGAAAATTGGTATTACTGCGAGGAATTTTCAAAACTCGTATAATTATCCACTAAAAAGGCAAAACTTGTATTATTAAAATTCAATTTTCCTTTTAAAATCTAGTGTTAATGCGTGATTAAAATTCACTATTAATCGTTATACTATATGATCGATACAAAACACGATTATATAGCCATATAACTCTCTCTTTACCTTCCCAATATATATAAAATGGATATAGAAACATATAAGTATTTATATATCTTCGCACTTCCAATTAGAATATCGATCAAGGGGTATACCCCCTTGGAAATGCTACGTGGTTGAGGTGGCACCCATCAACACAAGGTGATGATGTGGAACACCGTACTGCCTTTGTGTGGTGGGGTATGCGGTGTGGCTGCGTAGAGATCTCCACGACGTGGTTACATGGTGTGTGGTATGTTGTCCTCAGGAGCGAAACTTAGCCAACGTTAGATGGGGTCCGGGCCCCATCCGATTTTTCTCCGTAGTGTAATTTTATACCCGTCCACTCCGAGATTTTTTTATTTAATTACTTAGTCCGGCCCCATCTTTTTTGTTTCTCGGATTTCCAGCCCCAACTGACTTTCGGCCCAAACTTCACCACTGGTTGTCCTCCAATGAAAACATACCACCTATTTTTTTTGTTTAAACTAATAAAAAATAACCTAACTCCACATAACACAACTCACACCACCATACCCCTTCGTACTAAACACACACATGTCATTGCATGCTTGACAACTCCACATAGGTATACATCATTCCCTTAGGGGTATTCATTGAATATAATTCAGGTTATTTGAATTGAATTATTCGAACGTGGAAATGTTAAAACTAGATTTGAATTCGAATAAAGTTAGTCGATTTCGATTCAAATAAGCCTAGTTGAATTTGATTGAAAAGTAACTATAGTCGAATTCGAATAGAATTCGGGCCTATTCGAATAAAAAATAAAATAAAAAAGCATATCATAAAATATCTCTAACTAATATCTAATTTACATACAGTATTTCAATAATTCAATAGCAATTTTATTTTGAAAGTTTCAACTGAATCCAAGTAGTGGTGAGACATCGAGTAGCTAGGTTACGAACCACTAAACCAGCAATTGTGAAACTAAGAAAGTCAATCCGATGGATGAAAATGAAAAAAACAAATCGAGAGCTAATAGGTTTAATGTTGCAAAAATCGGTCTAGGCCGCTGAGTTCTTGTAAAGGAGTCACTAGGCGGGGGGTTGCCTATGGTAGGCGCATTCGGCCAATCTTGGTGGTAGCCGGTCAACATTCGCTATATGCAGTCAAAATCTGCGTTAGATCGAAGACACTCTCATCCCATCTCTCCGTCGATGCTTTATAGTTCTTAGTATGCATACTGGTAAAAAAAAACTAACTAATATACATCTATATGTGTAAAAATATAAAATTATATTGTGACCTCCATTAAACAAAGAGTTGTTTCCGCCACTATGCAAGAGTGACTATATTCTTAATTGTAAAAATTTCTTAAAATACATTAGTTTTCACATATTTTGTCATAAAATGTCAGTATTTAAAGATGTATATACTTACCAATTTTTTTTCTTTGTAATTATCATGCACGAGTACTCGATTCTCAAGTACTCTCTGTCTAGGCTGAGTACTCGTTACTCTTCAGTCAACCGACCTGGTAACGCTTACGACTTCTGCAACTTTAACTAACAAAATTTTGCTAGCTAGATTTAAATTAACCTAAAAGAAATTGAATAAAAATCAAATTTACTCTCCAGTCGACCAACCTGATAACGCCTAACAACTCAAAATTGATTCATATTCGAATTGAATAAGGTATCAATTCGAATAAACTCAAGCGTAAATTCGAGTCGAATCGAAGTTCAGGTATTATACCTTTTAGAGATCTAAAGAAACTAGAAAATTAAACCTGGGGCTCATGTCGAGCATTATTTTTCGTCCTTTTCTTGTTCAAAAGTCGTTTGTTTTGTTTGTAAGCGGATTATTAAGGCTATGGTGGCAGACAAAATGCCACCAAAAAAGTTTGTTTAATTATTAATTTTATTCAACCAAAGTTTTCTTTAATTTATTTAGTCACGTTATTATTTTATATTAACTCCTTATGATTGTACCCATGAAATGATGGGCAATTTTGAGCCATAACTATACAAAGTAATATGTTCAAGTGGGATTCTCCACATCAATCAAAAGATCTGATTTAACAAGTTCTTTAGTATTTTCATACTTACTACGGATATGTATTTGGTATCTGGTACTTGTATCGGTATCCGTCTCGTATTTGTATCGTACCGTGTCGATACTCGTATCGGCATATTCGGTACCGGGACCGGTATCCACTTTTGTTAAATTTCGGCACCGATACCAGTAGAAATTTAAGAGTATCTGAATGCATACCGGTACCCGAGAATTGGTAACGTTTTTATTTAATTTAATGAATAATAATAAAATAATGAAATAAAACTAAAACAAATGTGTTCTCCTATAAACACGACATCGATCAGAATTTCGCGATGGTCTAATATCAATTCATGATGGTCTGCATGTATTCTTTTATTTAATGTACATATATTTTAAGTTGTAAATATGTAGAATTGTAGATACATAAGACCAAATAAAATGGTTTATATTATAGAGTGTTTGATATTGATATAGTTGATTATTATAATTTTGGATGAATATTACACTTGATAATAATTTTGGGATTTGCTAACCGGGTATCAAACATGTATCGTACCGAAATCCCGGTACCTAGTACCCGTATCGGCCCAGTACTCGTACCAATACATTAGGTACCGGGATCGGTACCACTTTTCGTTCAAAACGGAATCGGTACCAACCGGGACCGATACCGGTCCGGTACGATTACGGTACCGTGGTCATCCCTAATACTTACTATAAAATTTAAGTTTCATAATTAACAAATCTATAGATTTAGAAGTAATATTAAAAGGTGTATATACGTGTGAGTTAGCTGTTCAAGAAAAATAAAATCTTTTAAAGACATTGATGCTTCGATGGTCTATCTTTTGAGGGTAGCTTACTGAGTGTCTATGTTGTTATTCAAACTTTTATATTTTAATATAACGTTTATTGTTTAATATGGTTGAAAGTTATATAGCAAGAGTCAAATAATTTGATGTGAAATAAATACAATTCATTTTTGGTTTTTCGTTTTTGTTTGTTGACATGTCGGAGTCAGAGAGGTTTGTATGTCGATAAAATTCTCCATTAATAATAGACGTATCCAATATGAAGTGTGTTTTGTTATAGCTTGATGCCTTCAAGTAGTCATGAACCTAATTGGTCTATAAGTATCACGACTTAAATGTAGAATAATACAGAAAAGACTACACCTATTAAATTAGTCTAGTGACAAATGTGTATTACCTCTTAATACCTCTTATTAAGAGGTCTTGGGTTCAATTCTTACTTATAACAAAAAAAATAAAAATAAAATAAAAATGAGGTTACATCCTGATGGAAATTGGAGATGATCGGGTGGTGGTGTAATGTCCACGTCAGTGATCCAAATTTGCCGCTAAAAAAAATATAGAAAAGACTTTTACTCCTAATTTACGTACATATTCATTATGTCTATGCGGTGGTGTATTTGGAAGAAACGAAATGATATGGTGGTTAAGAAAGAAAAGGTGCGGAAATTATTGTGAGGATATTAAGCCGATTACGTTCTTTTGGTTAAAGTATAGAGGTAAGAAAAACTATCCGGTTTGGAAGAATTGGCGTTGTTTTTCTTGTTTTTTTATCAGATGTAATCATTCTTTTCCAGTTCCTTGCTATTTTTTGTAAAATTTCAGCCGCTCAAAAAAAAAAATACATATTCATTCTCATTCACTATAACACTTTTAAAGGTAAATACGACCCTCTCTTTCATTAGTAATATTACACCACATATATATAGTATACAAGTTACACAAATAACCCTATACATTTATCTACTTGACATATACATACACTAATACGCCCTCGCAGTGCGAGCGGCAGGAGGCTGTACGCTCAAACTGGATCGAAAACTCTCGAACAAAGGACGTGGTAGACCTTTGGTAAAGATATCGGCATACTGGAAATGGTACATGTAAAACTCGTATGTGGCCGGACTTTTTCATGAACAAAATGAATGTCGATCTCAACGTGTTTGGTTCGTTGATGTTGAACCGGATTGCCTAAAAGATAGACCGCGTAAACATTATCATAATACACCATTGTAGCGGATCTAAGGGGCACATGGAGCTCCAACAAAAGATTGCGTAACCAACTGATCTCTACAACTGCGTTGGCCCCGGCACGGTATTCAGCTTCGGCATTAGACCGGGAGACAGTATTTTGACGTTTAGACGACCATGATAGAAGGTTATCACCCATGAAGACACAATAACCAGATGTAGATCGTCGAGAATCCAGGTATCCGTCCCAATCCGCATTAGAGTACGTAGTGAGCGACGTAGCAGGGGACATAGAAAGCCGGTTGCCATGATTTAAAGTGTCGTGTAAGTACCACATAACAACCCTCCTGTTCCCACTCATCAACCACCACCTCCTAACCAATCTGACCAAAACCGTAACTATTACCGCCCTTCTGACCAAAACCGTAACTATTACCGCGAGCGTGAACGCGGGGGCGGATTATATCGTGGTCGACGAAACAACACTCCACGTCAAAACCGCTACCCGCCTAACCGGGTTATTTATGTAACTTGTATACTATATACATGGGGTGTAATATTACTAATGAAAGAGAGGAAGGTATTTACCTTTATGGTATTAGAGCTATCGTAAACAAATTTCTTTTTCTCCACTCCATAGTCGTCACCCTCCTGGCGTCCTCCCCTTCCTCACCGCTCAACCCCTCTTCGCCGGCCACACCAGACCTCACATCCGTTCAACATCAGACGTCCCCCAACACCCCTCCTCCTTCAACCGTCACGATGGCTGGAGCTGCTCTTGAAGATGCTAAATCCATCATTACTCATGCGTATTCGGTTAGTAACATTCAGGTATGTGTTAAGATTCTTGATGGCGTCAAAATCACGTACTCAACATGGGTGAAACTTTTCACTAATCACACCAAAGCCTACAAGGTCATGCATGAACCATATAGACGGTACTGCTTCTCCTGTCGACATGGGTCCGTTGTTTCTGGTATGGTGCGAAACTAATGTCATTGTTTTATAATGGATTTATAGCACCCTCTCGGACGAATACCTCATACGTGTCTTGGCTACCGACACTACTGCTCGTAAGGTTTAGGTACAAATACATGAAATTTTTTGCAACAATAAGGGCTCATGAGCCGCTGCCTTAGAACATGAGCTTACTAACCTCACCCTTGCTGTGTGTCCCTCGATGGATGCATACTTTCAAAAAATACACGATTTGTCGGCTCAACTTACCAATATAGGCCGAACAGTTGATGAAGATCACAAAGTGTTGCACCTTGTTCGGGGATTACCACCCAAATATGACACAGTTGCCGCTATCATTAATCAAGGGACACCAAAGTGGGACGAAGCCCGAAACATGATTCAACTTGAACTTCAGCGCATCCAAAATCGTCAACCTAACTCCCAACCACAACATGTCTTGGCATCCCACCCAAGCAGCTCATCCCACCAACCCATTTTACCACAAATAACCCTATACATTTATCTACTTGACATATACATACACTAATAACTTTAACTTCCAAACACTTTAGGTTGGGGAGGCTAAAGTAGTTTCAAGCTTAGCTAGTAATATACTTAT
>JBCNJP010000027.1:6026290-6194205 GCA_039602395.1 Deinandra increscens subsp. villosa | reverse complement strand
CAATAATAAATTAATTGGGAGTTATTCATTAAATCTATGTGTCGTGATATCAATTCGGTTCTTGAGACTCTTCATTTGTCTTGGAACTAAGTAGTTTGCCTTTCAAAAAGGAAAAACTTAGCAATACAGACGAGTTATAGGTAACTAATACCTTTATTTTCAGTACTGTAAATAAATGTCACATATTTATTTTATTTTCAAACAGGAATGTGACATAGCCACATCATAAAAATATTTATTTAAAGGTGTTTAATTATCAAGTATCCATGTTTTTGGGATTCATGTGAAGTACATGATGCAACGAGATCCTTCTTAATTAACTACGTAATATAAATGTTTAAGTTCTATACAACTCATGCATGCATCTCACATTATATAAAGAGTTAAACCAAAACTAAAAAGGTGGCAAATTAATTAGCATCGTTAAAAGAAAACTTTTTACTTACAATAACAAAGATGATGATGAAACGTTCATTTGCATTACGTTTATGCTCTATAAGAGTTATTCTAGTAGGTGTTATCATCATCTCATCAGGTCGTACGTTATTTTAATTTTCTCCATACTTTTATTAAAGCAAATTTTACTATTTCTATAATTAATTACTAGAAAACTGCGCATTTGAGACCACGTTTTTGGTCATAAAACAGTTGCAAAAGACACAGAAAAGACGGTGGCCACTTGTTTTACGACTAATCACTTGCGACCGTTTTGCTACTGACTTTTGTTTATATTTTTTAATCGTTTTCCCACTATATATTGTTTTATTGTTCGACTAACTTGTGACCGGTCCAAGAAACATGGTTTCAAATTCTACGACCGATTGTCAAATTTTACAACCATTTTAGTTATAAGAGTACCTGTTGCACTATCTATCGCAAAATTTGTGACCACTTTTTTTTTATCATTAGAAGCCGAATTTTCTAGTAGTGTAAATTAGTTAGATGATAACAAAAATGTATATGTTAATAAATTGTGATGAACATATATATTGCAGTGATGATGGAAATTAGTGGTCAAGTAGCAACACCACCACCACCACCAAAAGGTACCCCTACATGTAAATATCAAAGCAAGACGTTCAAGGGCACGTGCCTTAAAGGGGGCAATTGCAACAATGTTTGCAAAAGCGAACCTAATGCAATTGGAGGGCATTGCCAAACTTTAAAATGTATGTGTGAGAAATATTGCTAGCTAGCTACCTAGATCATCATATATCTTCACATATTTAATAAAAAAATATGTAAGCTAATAATGTATCCGGAAACACACGATGATGATGATCATAATTATAGCACGATAGGTATATGTCGTTAGTGTCATACATATATATATGTAGCATAATCTTTTTTATTAAGATTTACAAATTTAATGTTAAGTTTAATATGAAACTTATTAATTGAGTACTTATGATATATGAATCAAGGGTCGTGTTACGAAAATATCACACGTCTAGCTAGTCATGAGATACGTGAATGTATGCTTTGTAACTTGTAATTAACTTGTGAGGGTTGTTTGTAATTGTAACCAAGTGTACTTTTGCTATGAGTTTTATCTTAATTACCTTCTCCCGAGAAAACAATGAATCCAAGTAACTTAAGAAGTGATCAATGTTGCTGTCAATCAATCTGACAAAAATAATTTTAATTTGTTAATCTAAATTTAATTTATTCAGTTACACTTTTGTGAAAGAATTCAATGTTCCTTTTAACTAGATTTTCAACACATGAGTTACCGTTAAGGGTGTGAGTTACTCGAGATTAAATTGATAAAAACTCGAAAACCGTTCATAAACTTTAAATAAAAATAATATTTTTTATATTGAGTACAATTACAAGGAAATACTAAAATCCAATATAATACAAGGAAAGAAACCAAGGAAATTACAATATTCTTAGACTAAATGTAGTGGGCGCTACCCACCCAGTATAAGGCCCATATCGCCCCCATGACCACCCCCCGGGGTACGTGCTATAGGCTCAAATTCAGCCAAGGGGCGTTGCCCAGATAACGTCATGAAGTGAAGGAAAAAGGAAGGAATTAGATGATTTTGTAATGATTGAGGGGCTTTATGGAGCTTTAATGCTTTATCCATTACACCATATTTTAGCCAAGGGGACAGTCTTAGTCTTACAATTTTTTTGAAGGAACAATACAAGAAATAATTGTTACAACTACAATGAAAGAGAAGAATACAAAACAACTAAATGACGATTATGAACATAAAAAGTGTAGTTACAAGAAAAAAAAATTAAGAGGAAACTGAACTTTAGCAAAATTAAGTTTTGAGAAAAAACATTTGGCGAAGGATTTAATCAAAACTCAGGTTCAATAATTGTGGATTTAAACAAGAACCCGCTTGTACAATCGTCTATATCAATTATATAACCATGATGACTCTAAACCCAAGATTTACTTTTGAACTTGTTCTTGAAAATCGATAAAGAAGGTTGGAAGTTTTTAAGAGAGAGTTTAAAAGGATTTAGAGAGTACAAGAAATATGTGTATTTCTTGATGTGTTGAGCCAACCTCACGAGGCTCTATCTATAGTTGTAGGAAACTTGTGAAACACCCAAAACATTTAACTCGTAGTCAAAACTTACATCCAACTTCTTCAATGTATATTCAATTTTTATTGGCTAAAAATGTTTTTTCAGCTCGAATCGAATTAAAGTGGTAAAAAAAAACCGACGAAACTACGTGCAGCCACATATACCAGACTGTTCCAGCAGCTACAAACTGGGTGTGCACGCCAGTCTATACGCAGCCGCGCCACGTGCGCAGGTCACCCAAACCCGCGCCGCGCCAACTCAGTTCCGTAGCGTTATAGAAATGCAACTGTTTCGTGTAGCGGCATTATCCACACGGCAACATCCAGGTAGCAAATTTAGTTACTTGTGTATAAAAGGAAAGATCATGTCATGTGATCCCTGTACACTACTACTAAAACAACCAACACCATAACACAACCCAGAAATAGAGCAATCATCTCATTAAATGGCAAATTAACTTAACTTCATATCTAAAGTCTAAACTTTTATTCCTGGGGAAAACAGCCAATGTGATAAGCTGGGATATCATTCATACTCTGATCTTTAGTTGATGAATTCTGTGACAAATTTTTACTCACAGAGAAATTACGGTATGGTCGTTGAACAGGAGGTAAAAGCAATGCTGATTCTTTGTCCATTGAAAGTAGTTTTCCACATTTACTGCAACAAAAATATATTTAAAAATAAAATAACAAACCATGTACATTCAATATATGTATATGTTTTAGTACTGAATCCTGAATGAAGATAGTGTTGTGGTATACCTGCAAACTTTAGTGAACAGAGTTTGATAACTACAGATCCAAAGCTACAAAAAGAAATCAAAATTTAAATAGATCGTACGTGTTTGCATCAATGTATAAACATTTTTAATAATATAACCAAAGTTTATACCAGTAATTTATATAGTGCTGTTTCAGCATTGACACAGATAAAATGTTGTGGAGCCATTGCAGCATGTTCCTGCAAATAAAAAATATATATGTATAAAAGATGGAAAATAAATTATTTCTGCCGTAATAAAATGTCAAAGTGTGCAAATATAATATATATTTTTTACCGTGATGTTTCTAAATACGTTAAAAGTTGATACACCTCTTGCATGTACATAACTGCCACCCTGTAAAGACAGTTTATAAAGGCATCATTGGAAATGGTTTAATGTAAAGAGTAATAAAACGAATTCGTATTACGATTAATACCTCATCTGGTGAAAAGAAAGCTACTGCATCAGGATGAAGTGAACCAGTTGGATGCAATGATATTACTGCTCTAAATACAGAAGGGATTAACAACTCAATTACACCAATCTGAGCAGCAATAACTGCACCTCTTGATTCTGATATGATATTTCGGGAACTTTGAAAATTATTATGATCTTTTGGTGATTCATCAAAAGTATCATTAGGAAGTAATGAGGCTCGTTTTAACCAATCCAATCGTTGATAAGTTGAGGTTTTGACTTCTGCAATTTCTTTCTCAAGTTCTGTTAATACATCAGACACCGTCTTTAAGTCACTAAATTCTTCTTGTTGATTTGCGGTTGAGGTGTGGGTTCCACGTTGCTTTTTAGAGACTGGCCCATCTACAGATTTGTCATCAAGATGAGGAAAAAACCGTCTTTTCTGATCGGTAAATGCCTTCAAAGCCAACCTATAACAATTGTATACTTTTTACAATCAGAAAGTAAAAATTATGGAAAGATTAAGGATGATCAAGAAGTAAAGGTGCACCTGGTCCTGTCAACAGCAGATGCACCAGCTTGACCAGCAAGTTGCCTTTTCCATGCATATGCAACAACAGCACCATCCGGACAAACTAATGGCATGTGAAGGCCCCAAGAATTACTTCTTGATCTAAGTGATTCATTTAGAACTCCAGAATCTTGCAGTTGTCTTCCTGATAATGTTGGAAATCAGGCCCCAAAACACACACTCAAACTAACAAACAAGAAGGGATTTTCTGCTTTAAACTTATGCCACACTTCATAGTTCATTCATTCAATTAACATACATAAATAGAGAAAATAAACTTGCACCTAAAGAATAGAAACCCACTACTTAGACTCACTAACTAACTAGTAACTAGCCATGAGGCCATGACTCATTAAAAACATGTGACTTAATCAAAAATCCCTGCCGACCCGTATATATCTTCTTTGACCCGACTTGCATAACCCGACCCATCAAGATTAATCCCAACATATAAAAGCATAAGCCATAAAGATAATGGAGCATGATTCCTGTTTCATTTTTAGTTTGCTGTTACTGAACATGTTAAAATGGGGCACAAAAGAGGTCGACTGAGTTACGGACTCAAAACTGACCCCTGTTCACTACTAACCAAAGGGCAAAGTTTCACTCACAACACAGATACTCTTTGCTGTAGAAGCTTTAGCTAAAGATGATTCATGTAGAATATCAACCAATAACTACTAATCTAACTGGTCCAAACTTAAGATACACTAATCAGGTCTAATTTGAAACCCTAAATCAATACTCAGTTACTCAATTAAACAATTTATACATGCCCTAATCTAAGGGCATCACAACAACAAAGAATCATAGAAATACTTGATGCAAAAGGCTTCCATACAAATACCTAACCAATTAGTTCTAACAATTTGTGCGGCGGTCACCGAAAACATAAACCCTAGAAAATTATGTAATCTCAAAATTAGACAGTTACCAATAGTTCGAAGATCCTGGAGGTACTGCCGCATAGAAGCCCCCTCCTGAACGATCAAATTCAACGGCTTATTGGAGCCGGATTGGTGAGGCTGTTCTCCGGCGATAAATAGGGCTTCAAGGAGGCGGTCGGCGCCGAGCCTGATGTCCGCGATGAGCCGTGCAGCATTGGCTAAACGATCCATCGCTAAGGCTACCTGTTTGGGGGGAGCGTCGGTGGAAGTAGCTTGGGATTCCGGTGGAGAAGCGATGAGATCTCCGGCGGATTGCAGCGGTGGTTGTGAGTGGTGGTGATGCTGCATCTTTATTTCTCTTGTGCTGAATTTTAGCTGCCACGTGCACTAGTAGCTCCAAATTAAACAAATAACAACCGTCCGTGTTTACTTATATCTTACATTTGAACCCTCTTCTTTTGTGTTTCTGACTATTTGCCCCTCCTTTTTCTTTTCTTTAGTCTTGTTGCTCCTAAAAATATATAACAACATAGGTTAAAAAATCATATGTATGATAATATATATAGAGAGTTAGTTAAATATGAGTTCTGTTGAGAAAGTTATTGATTGTATAGTTAGATGGGTTATGGGTCTTTGTATTGATGCATGGTCTTTTATTCTTAATAATATGAGTTAATTATAAGAAAGTTTTATGTGGTTTATCCAAATTTTACCTTTCGTTTCTAGGATTCAAAAATTACGGCTATGGTCCCGTCAGCAAAACACTAACGTCATTAGTCTTTCGTTAGTTTAGGATTAATGAGGGAAAATAGTTTCAAAGTTCGGTTTGTTGGCAAACATTTCGTTATATGGGATTAATGTCGGCCAACTAATAAAACTTGAGATTATTTAAATCCAATCTGTAAGTAGTGATATTAGAAGGGAAAATCATGTAATTGTTAATAAGGGTAAAATAGACATTTAATAAGCTATTTTTAATGAATAGGGTAATTATGAAAGAAGCATTTCACTCTCATATGGGTGCGGATCGAATTGGGGAGGCTAAGACCAAGAATTTGTTGATAATTTTGCTAACAAGTTGTCCAAGTAGGCTTCTTGAGCCACCTCACTTGGCTCAGTTGACTAAACATTTTATTCATACGGTAGCTTCTATAGAGCATATTGTAGACTTGAAGACCATCGGTTATGATGATGTTGTGAGATGGCTCAAGTCTTATGAATAAAGGATTAAGGTTGAGAAGATTCAAAACCGAGCAAAATCAACTTTCATTTGCAAGTTCGGATGAAAATGCAAAGGAAAAAAAGCATAGGTGTGAGCATTGTATTTGTGGAAAATTAAACCGTGACAATTATGGACGTGGCCAAGGTGGTGGTCGGGGTTCCGGGAGAGGTCCAGGAGATGGTCGAGTATAACGGGACAAGAGCCACATGAAGTTTAGGCCAATCAATAAATAAATTTTAATTTAAACTTGGCTTTGATTTATGTTCTATTAACGAACTAATCTCCAATAATTAGCTAGCACCAGTACAATACCATTCAAAGGTGAACCATAAACCCATTTTGGGAAAAAGCAAATAGATTTGAAGTAAAGGACCGTAACCCATATCTCTTGAATGTCACATTAATTCACATCAATCTTCTCAGGTTTTACTGTTTTCAAACAATGCTTCAACTCCAATTCAATGTTGAAAGCTTATTATTTAAAACTTTAATCATATTGTATGGCTTTCTCCCTCACTTTATCCATGTTTGGCCTTTTTCTTTTGCCTTCTTGTGACTAATATATTATGCATGCAACTTGAAAGGATATAATGGTAATTTCCTTCTACAAAATCCCAAATATGTGGCTTAATTCAACTTTTCGAGTGTGCTAACAAACAATCAATCAAAGTTGATCATATATTGGTCGGGTAGATTCTTTATAAAATAATTATGACTCATTAGACATGATCACTGTTTTTGTTTTCAAGTTATTGTCGTATTTGACCTTTCGATATGAGATATCTAAATCATGATTAGAACCTAAACAAAACAAGTAATTTGAGTACTAAAGATTGTAGATTTCGATAATTGACGGGCTGCCTAACTCTAGACCGGTTGGTGGAAGTCACTTCGTTGCGGGTTTCAACCACCTTTCGATGACTCGTTACATCGCTACTTGTTTGGCTATTTTTTAAAGTCTATGTACATAATAATGTTACAAGTCTCTTTAGATTACATGTCTATTTGTATTCCCATAAGGATTTCTTTGCCAAAAAAAAAAAAGAAGTTCATTATGGACCATGCTATTCATTTGTGGCTGAGTTTGGTCTTGTGACCCAATATCGTCTCCCTATGGGCCCCCTCCAACTTCCCATATATAGCTACTTTCCAATTGGGGTAAAAATAGGCCTCATGATACTTGATGTTTAATCATAATCAATAGATGCTTAGCTTCTTAACATCATGTTTGGCTAATATCCACATTAAGTATGACATAAAAATATTTTTTGAAACTAATAATATCAAATTTATTAGGGTGGGAGGTATGGTTGATTTTAAGTCTAAGACTTCAAAATCTCTAGCTAATAGTATGTTGACATATGAGAGAGAAGGAGAAGAGAGATTTTGAAGCCAAAATGGGCGGTATGGTAAGTTTTTGAAGCTTTAGGCTTGGAGTTTTAAAAAAAAGTAACCTCTCACAAACATTCGGCTAGTTGTAGCTTTCCAAAGTCGCTAGGCTTCAAAATGAAACCAAAAATGAGGAAACCGAATTATGTAGTATGGTAGTCGATTGGTAGCCGTGAAACTAATGAAACCGATGGGGGGAAGCCGAATCATATCCCCACCCTTAAGGACAAGATTTTACAACCCACGCGTTGCTGTGAAGATAAGGGGTACTCAAAACAATCGCATTGCTAAAACATAATATAAAAACAAAAATACAAAAAGACTCCATAACAATGTTAAAATTATAGAAGTTTGGTTAAATATAATACATATATATAAATAACCAAAGAAAACGGTCTAAAAACTCGTAAAACACTTAACAACGACTTAAAATTAATTAAAAAACAACAATAAAAACGGCATAAGAATAATAAAGACCGTCGCGTGAACTAAAAAAATAAACACCAAAAAGTAACAATCTAGAACTAAAACTAAAACAAAGAAAAATACTTTCAAAACGATTAAGACAACGAAAACATATGTTAAAATGTGTTGCGTTTAGATAAAAACAAAAAGATATATATCTATGTCACGTGGCAACACTAAGACTCATCGTAATGGGCGTTAAAGCCCTTTTTTTGTTGGATAAAGCCTCATAGCGCCCGACCACCCCCTGGGGCGCTATGGGCTAAATGTTGGTGAAGGATGTTGCCCACATAGCGCCATGAAGGGAATTCATCCAACCTCTTTCCCCTTCTCTCTCCTACGTACCATGAAGTGAAGTGACTGGCCTTTTTTTTACCTATAAATATCACGCCTCATCAAGCCCCTCCACTACACCACTTTAGTCATTAAACCCCCACCAGCTAAAGTTAAAGTTCCATTAAAGAGCGTTTCCACGGGGTAGAACCTCCTCAGGGAATATAAGGTTTTCATGAGGTTGATCTTGAGCCGCCATCCAAGCACGAATACCTTCGTTTAAGAGAATATATTTGGTGTAGAAAGTCTCAAATTCAGGATCTTCCACGTCATCTGCCACATGACAAAAAACGTCCAAAGAAAAGCTTTATGGGACTTGACCACTACACGTAGCCTAAGTGCAGGGCCGATCCTGAGAATTTGGATGCTCAGGGCACGAGTCGAGAATTTACCCCATGTTAAATACTTTAAATAGTACAACACAAAGATTTAAGGGTTTGGAACCTAGTCAAGCTAAGCGGCTCATCTTCACGCCGATTTTATTAACTAAATAAAAAGTTTCAAACTTACAGTTAAATTACAACATATAAATCATCTAAAATGATTTTCATTATCTTCAAATATTCTATCAAATTCGTTTTCATTTTCATCAACATTATTTTTCTCAACATTATTGTCTTCAACATTGTTCTCATTACTATTACTTTCATCAACATTATTTTCATTAATATTATTGTCTTCCACATTCTTTTCATCAACATTTTCTCCACTAGTATTACATTCATGTCTACAATATTTTCTTTAAGATCCTTGTAAAGATTGAGTAAGTTTTCTTGTTGTTTTTTTCTTTTTTCTATTTTGGGCACCCAATGGTTGTACACGAAGGGCAAGATATCAATGAAAAAAATATATTTAAAAATACAATAAATGGAACAATATCACCTGATGAGTGATGACTGATGTGATGTTGTGTTCTCTTCGAAAAATAATAAGATCGCCGTTCGCAATTGATGCCCCCTTCCAATTTGATGCTCAGGGCTGTAGCCCATGGCCCATGCCCAGGGCCGACCCTGCCTAAGTGTCATCACGTGGGCTAATGATTTGACGTCTCGTTCCCATGAGTTAGTATTTCTATGAAGTAGTAATTTGTTCTATAGAGTAATTATGTGTGTAGATAAATTATTTAGGAAAAATTGCAATTTCTTAACTTTAGAGGTGGATATATGCAAATGACCCATTATTTATTTAAGAAAAATTGCATATATCCCCCTACTTTATAATACGAGTATCTGCCGTTAAGATACCAATATCTATCTGACGTTATAGAACTCTCAACGGTTACTGTTTCTGTACATAAAAGATTTGTGTATTCATTTTAGGACATCTTAGATGATATTTTAATCATGGTTAATGATAACTGTCGATCTAAACAATGAATATATCATATAACTGGTATCGTTTTAGTACGTTACATGTATATAAAAAACTGAGTTAACCACTCTATTATTTTTTGTGATAAAAGAAATTGGATTTATGCCTTTTTGCATGTGGGGAACAAGTGAGATGAGTCAAACCATGAATATAAGAATATTTTTCTTCACATTCTTGATATTGTCGTTACCATTATTTAGTCATTTACCAACCACTACTTACTACTATATATATAATCATGAGACTGTTAGTTAAGTATCCAAGCTTTCAATTCTATAAATAAATTAATTAAAATGCAATATATGCACTTTGATTCATCAACTTGACCTAGCAAGCCGGCCATTTGTCTCAAACTTTTTCTGTTGTTTCCGTTAAAACACATTTTATTTAAGAGAGCTTAGAGCGTTTTCAATGGATTCTTCATGATCTTCAACTTTATCTTTAAAATCTAGAGTTTGTTTTTCTTATTTTCATCTCGATTGGAATTTTCATCTTATTTTTTATCTTTATCTCTAGAGCTTAATAAATGGAGATTCTCTAAATACGGAGATATATATTTGTAAACTCTAAAAATACATGTGAGAGTTTAGGAAAGAAAAAATATAATAAAATAAGTGTTAGGCTCGTGAGTCTGGTTATTTTTGGCATTACACCATATGTAGGTGATGTTTGAGCTCGTTAAAAGTAGGCTTGATTTTAGATTTTAGATTTAAATTTTAGCAAGTTTGTAACAAAGTTGTTCGATTGCTTATACTCAGATGAATCTACAGGTGGTTTAATCATGAACTTAGTAAACTTTCTTTTAATAACAATATTATCATTTTCTTGTACTCTAATCAACATGAGTAGCTAGCTGTAAGATCACAAGATCCTATGACTTCTTAATTCGCTATTTGATGCATTTGTGCACAAGTTAATAAAAAATAGAATGAAAGGGTTGAATTTGACTAAACACTCGAGCCAAGGGGCATAAAGGGCATAGGGATGTTCCCATGTGTTGGAGTTTGGAATTCACGTGCATGCATTAGGGAACGGTACATTATGGTACTACCCCAAGTAGCTACACCCACGGGCACCTCCTAGGGATCTAAATTTGGATCCCTTTGTCTAATTGTCTCCCCCCATTTAGTATTATATATCATGGCTAAATTAAATTACCTAAGTGTGCTTAATAAGGTACCTGTATAGAGGTTGACGATTTTATTTCTATGCGTAATAGAAAAAACTAACACCATGTAGCAATTGTCTCAATAGTATCGGGAGAATTATTGAGTTTTTAACTGAGAGGTCAGAGGTTCAATCCTCACAAGGGTTTTCTGATATTGACTAGTTTCCGTCTGAATTGGTGTCCTGGTTGAATGTAAGACCGATATACGAGCTTCCCCATATGAGACGTAGTGCCAATCTCTCTCATCTCGAAAAAGAGATGATCGGATGGGTGATGTAATGTCTCGGTTATTTTTAAAACATATATATTAAATATTTATCAATTTTATTAAAACACGTCCACTGGTCCACGTTGACAAAGTAAATATGGAATTAATCATCTTAGAATCAGAAATATATAAATGATTTTTTAGGTTGAGAATACATGTAACTAAATCTTTAGGAAGAAAAAAAAATCTGTAAATACCCCTATTAATTAATTTAGTAATTTCGTTTTAATAAGCTATGGAATTTTAGTTTAGTGAGTTATTTCCATTTAACATCATACAAGTTTGAACATCGCGAAAAAAAAAAAGAGAAATAGAGTTTATTCTAAATCATCGACTTTACAAATGAAATTGCTAGTTGTTCATTTTCGTCCATGGTATAAATTGGACGGGAGAGATTCAAAAGAGAATTTGATTTGGATAAAAGAATAAAAAGTAATTTCAGTTATTGGATTTTGATTTAATAAGAATGAATAAGAGGTATTTTACTCTTGGTCATTTTTTTTACTTTTTATGTATTTCCCCCATTTTTTTAGTATCATTCATAACTTTCATATATGACATTACTTTGTAAAAAATTACACCATAAAAACGGGTATTTTTTATCTTTAAAATGGGTATAATGTTGCTATATAAAAAAAATATAAAAAAATTACTATTTCGATTTTTGACACTATATTCAGATTATTGTGTCATTGTGTCAAAATGTTCAGATCATTGTGTCATTGTGTCAAAAGTATATATATACTGTTGCTATATATAAAATTAAATACTCTTTCGCGGTTTTTAACACCATATGACGCAATGATCTGAACATTTTGACACAATATGACATAATGATCTGAATATTTTTGACACAATATGTCACAATGATCTGAATATTTTAACATAATGACACAATAATCTGAACATTTAAATTAAAAATCTTATTTTCAAGAAACAATTCATGGCTTTAAATATAAAACTATTTAAAGAAACAAAAAAAAAAAAACTAACTCACAAACTTGTTTTGTGTTTGCTTGTAAGGGTGGTCTACGCTCCGCGTCAAGTGTTCACATTGATTTGACTATTTTTTAGTGATAGTGGTAACTATTAGACGATATTGTGTATAGGTTACGGTTTGTATATTTGTCGATAGTTAAGGGTTGTCGATGTAACTATGTAACTATATATATTGATGTATTATGGAATGGAGAGGTAACCTTTCAATCATAACATGGTATCATGAGTCTGTGATTACCAAAATCCTCTCCATATTTTTCGAACACCCTACCCTTTCTTCTTCTTCACGTCAGCCGGCCCTAGGCCTTGGCTTGCCCGTCGACAGCCATCTCCCTGCCGGACCACCCCTCCCTTCATCCCTTTTCTACCTTTCTTCCTCACTTCTGTCATCATGGGTGACAACCCCAAGACCCCTCCTCCAACCGGCGATTACAAATCCATACATCCGGACCTCACGGTGTCTAACATCAAACATCTTATACCCATAACCCTTGAACTCAACAACGATGAATACAATGATTGGACAGATCTCTTTCGCATCCATTGCCAAGCCTATGATGTTATTGATCACATCGTTCCTGCTGAAACCACCGAGTCCTCTGCCGAAAAATCGAAAGAAGAACAAGCCTTGTGGAAACGCCTCGATTCTGTTGTGCTACAATGGATGTATGGCACCATCCATAAAGATCTCATGAAAATCATTCTCAGAAAAACCAAGACTGCTGCCGAAGCTTGGGCTTTGTTGAAGAAGTTATTCCTTGATAACCAAAACCAACGTGCGGTTCAATTGCAAACAAAATTTGCAAATACCCGCATCGATGATTTTCCCGATGTCACTAGTTATTGTCAAGCCCTGCAGACCCTCTCCGATCAACTCAGCGACGTCGGGGCACCTGTCAATGATCACATGCTTGTTCTACAGTTGATTGCCGGATTAAACGAGAAGTATGATGGCGTGGCTATGTTGTTGCAGCAAACAACCCCCCTTCCCGATTTCTTTACTGCTCGTTCAAGACTCCTCTTGGAGGAGACTCGCAAGAAAAATCAGCCCCCACCCGCCGCTGCTTCCTTCGCCGCTTCTGCCGGATCGTCGGCCACTCCGCCGGCTGCCGGCGCCGCCCAACAGCAGCCGCAGGCGGCTGACCCGTCCACTACAGCCCGCTACAACTCAGGTATTCTTGGTCCCGGTCCGCAAGCATTCAATATGGATGGGAATTATGTGCCTACTTATGTTCCACCAAATATGAACCCCACCATGACGTTAAATCCGGATCAGCAACAATGGATTCTTGACACCGGGGCTACTCACCACATGGCCAACACGTCAGGTACTTTCTCTAATTATGTCAATAATGGTAATCAAAACCATATAGTCGTCGGTAACGGTCGCCACATACCCGTAAGCGGAACCGGCAACACCACCCTTAAACCACCTTTCCCTCCTCTCAAAATAAACAACATCCTTGTTGCACCCCACCTAATTAAAAATCTTTTATCCGTTAGACAACTTACCACTGATAATAAAATTTCAATTGAATTTGACCCTTTTGGATTTCTTGTGAAGGATTACCAGACGCAGATTCCTATCCTCAGATGTGACAGCTCGGGGGATCTCTATCCACTATCCACACCTTCAAGCCGTCTCACCAGTCCATCCACTTTTGCAGCTTTATCCCAAGACCTTTGGCACTCTCGTTTAGGCCATCCTGGTTTATCTACTTTGCGTGTTTTGCATTCTCGTAAACTTATTGATGTTGGTTCTTTTTCTGATTCGTTGTGTGAACCTTGTGTGCTTGGTAAACATATTAAACTGCCTTTTACAGATTCTGTGACTTATACTTCTGCACCTTTTGATATTATACATAGCGACCTCTGGACCTCTCCCGTTACCAGTTCGGGGGGGCATCGGTATTACGTCCTGTTTTTAGACGACTACACGAATTATTTATGGACGTTCCCACTTACACACAAATCGCATGTGTTTTCAGTATTTAGTAATTTTCATAAAATGATTCAAACACAGTTTAATGCCAACATCAAAACGTTGCAATGCGATAATGGAACAGAATTCAATAATAATCAATTTCATGATTTTTGCAATAAAACGGGCATGCTTTTCCGCTTTTCTTGCCCTCACACTTCTCCCCAAAACGGAAAATCCGAAAGAAAAATACGGTCTATCAATAACATTCTCCGTACCCTTCTCACCTCCGCTTCCCTCCCTCTCTCATTTTGGCATCATTCTCTTCAAATGTCCACTTATCTTCTAAACATTCTTCCAACCAAAACCAAACAACTTCTCACCCCTACCTATTTACTCTATGGCAAACACCCCTCCTACTCCCATCTCCGCACCTTCGGGTGTTTGTGCTACCCTCTTTTCCCGTCTACTACCATCCACAAATTACAACCCCGTTCCTCAGCTTGTATTTTTTTGGGATATCCCTCCAATCATAGGGGGTATAAATGTCTCGAGGTCGCTACTCAAAAGATGTTCATCTCACGCCACGTCGTCTTCGACGAACGTGTTTTTCCATATAAACATCGATCTTCACATCCCTCTATTCCACCCCCACCTTCGGCCGACCCCTCCCCTGCACTATGGCCTTCTGTTGGATATCCTCTCGTGTCTGGTGATCCTCCTAGCCCCACACCGAGCCCAACCATCACCCCACCTCCCAGCCCAAACTCGTCCACCACCTTTTCCTCCCCAACCCACAGCCCATTACCGACTTCCGGCCCAACTCCCTTAACCCCTCCCACCAACGCTTCGCAAACGACCCACCCCGCCGGTTCTGCCCCCTCTTCGCCCGACCCTACCACCACCCCCCTCCTCCTCCACCACAAACCCGAACAATGACAACTCGCGGAATGGTTGGAACCACTAAACCCAAGAAAATCTTCAACCTCAACCATTCTACCTTATCTCCACTTCCCAAAAACGTACCCGAAGCCTTAAACTCACCCGTGTGGCTCCGGGCGATGACTGATGAGTTTAATGCCCTTATCGATAATAATACATGGGAACTTGTACCTAGACGCTCGGACATGAACTTAATTAGATGCATGTGGATTTTTAAACACAAATTGAAATCTGATGGTACTCTAGAGCGCTATAAGGCGCGTTTGGTTTGTGATGGCAGGTCACAGCAGGTGGGGATCGATTGTCATGAGACGTTCAGTCCGGTGGTCAAACCGGCAACCATCAGAGTTGTTCTTAGTCTTGCATTATCGAACGGATGGGGGATTCATCAGTTGGACGTTAAAAACGCCTTCCTGCACGGTAATTTACAGGAAACAGTTTATATGCACCAGCCAGCGGGTTTTAGAGACCCCAATTGCCCTAATCATGTGTGTCGTTTGAGGCGTTCTTTATATGGGCTAAAGCAGGCCCCTCGGGCCTGGTACCAGCGCTTTACCGACTTTGTCTCTACTTTGGGGTTTCGCCACAGCTCGTCTGATCACTCGCTCTTTATTTATCGCCATGGCAGGGACGTCGCGTACCTACTGTTGTACGTCGATGATATTATTTTTACAGCTTCATCTGCCACTCTTCATCAGCGTATTCTCTCTCAGTTATCCTCAGAGTTCGCGATGAAGGATCTCGGCCCGCTGTCTTATTTTCTTGGAATTTCCGTTCGCCGTGATTCTCGTGGTATGTTCTTATCCCAACAGACTTATGCAACTGATATTCTGGCTCGGGCGCATATGAGTGATTGCAATCCAGTACACACTCCCGTTGACACAAATGGGAAACTTAGTGCCTCAGATGGTGACTTGATTGATGACCCCACCACTTACAGGAGTTTAGCTGGTGCTCTCCAGTATCTTACCTTTACCCGTCCCGATATATCTTATGCAGTTCAGCAGGTCTGCATGTATATGCACGCCCCACGGTCTTCTCATCTTTCAGCTTTAAAACGGATTCTCAGGTATCTTAAAGGTACGCTTGATTTGGGTGTTTATCTGACCGGTTCCAACAACCCCTCTTTAGTTGCTTATACAGATGCCGACTGGGCGGGATGCCCGGACACTCGGCGCTCCACTTCCGGTTACTGTGTTTATTATGGTGATACTTTAGTGTCCTGGTCATCCAAACGTCAAACAGTGGTGTCTCGGTCCAGTGCGGAGGCCGAATATAGAGGGATGGCTCACGTGGTGGCCGAAATTTCGTGGCTTCGCAATCTTCTCTTAGAACTTGGCACACCACCTCGTCGGACATCTATTGTCTACTGCGACAATGTTAGTGCAATATACATGTCAGAGAATCCGGTTCATCATCAGCGAACGAAGCACATTGAGATCGACATACACTTTGTTCGTGATCAGGTTCGGCAAGGCAATATTCGGGTGCTTCATGTACCGTCACGTTATCAGTTCGCGGATATTTTCACGAAAGGCTTACCTCGGTATCTTTTTCTTGATTTTCGGAACAGTCTAAGTCTTTGTCGTACTCCGCCTTAGACTGAGGGGGTATATTAGACGATATTGTGTATAGGTTACGGTTTGTATATTTGTCGATAGTTAAGGGTTGTCGATGTAACTATGTAACTATATATATTGATGTATTATGGAATGGAGAGGTAACCTTTCAATCATAACAGTAACAATAATAGCAAGTTCACTGTTCATCGGAATTTTATAACTTTTCAAATAATATGTAATGAAACTATAAAAATAATACATGTTAAAATAATACCAAAATACGATATGTGTACGTCTTTGTGTTATCGGAATTTTACTTTGTCAACGTGGACCAGTGGACATGTTTTAATAAAATTGATAAATATTTAATATATATGTTTTAAAAATAACCGAGACATTACATCATCAATCCGATCATCTCCTTCCCGGGATGAGAGAGATTGGCACTACGTCTCGTATGGGGAAGCTCGTATATCAGTCTTACATTCAACCAGGACACCAATTCAGACGGAAACTAATCACTATCAGAAAACCCCATGTGAGAACTGAACCTCTGACCTCTCAGTTAGAAACTCAATCATCCTCCAGATACTAGTGAGACAATTGCTAGATAGTGTTAGTTTTTTCTATTACGCATAGAAATGAAATACTCAGTCTCTATACAGGTACCTTAATAAGCACACTTAGGTAACACTACTACAAAATTGGTTTTAAACAACGGTTAGAAAAATATAAACAACGGTTAAGATAATGAATTTTTTAATTCAATATTATTTAATATCAATTACAACGATTAAACTAAAAGCTTTGTATTTGATAGGTTTTAAACAACGATGAATATATGTATATGTTTTAAACAGCGATGGATGTTTGTAAATAAGTTTAAACAGCGGTCTAAGATAGTTTAAATATTATCTTTTTACTTTTGAATTATTTTAGCCGAAAAGATGTATATCAATTATAAACAGCGGGAAGATGTGTATCAATTTAATTCATTTTAAATGTTATGTTTTATCTTCTAAATAAAAGTATTCTGTTCGTTTTTAATCATTCTATTCATAATTATAAAAGTAAATTGTCTTTAGGTTTTTATAGTTTCTATCCTCTTTTGAAAATTATGTTAATTATCTACTTTAAAAATTATATTTCAACTTAATTTATATTCATAATTATTAATTTTGTATATAACTATTATTTTATTTTTTAACCATATTTTATTTTATTATTACACTATCAAATTTCATCATTGTTAATGGTTGAACATTGATCTCAATCAAAAAATAGGTTTTGTCTCTTACCACTTGAATACAACTTAAATGATTATTATTATACTTTTAAGCATAAGCTTAAACATAAATATATAAGAACACTGGATATTAGTAAGATATAATAAAATGTAAACGTATACAACCACCGAATTACCAAACAGGTCCGAAGGTAATTCCTTTAGACGTGGAAAATTATGAAAATAAAATTACAAATTTATAAAAAAAATAAAACTTAAAAATTGTAGAATGTACAACAAAATAGGTCTCCACCATATGATTCAAACTCAATTTGTAGCACCTTGGCTACTGAGATGGTCAGGTATTCCAGACCAAAACTCACAATATGGTAAAACTACCAAATTTGCACATGCATGCATAAATAGATTGTACCTTGTGTACTAAAAGTTGTACTCGAGCTTTCCAAGCCAATTATCCCCTTGATCTGCTCCTTGACGACTCCAGAACCCAATTCTAGCATTGCATGCACCATCAACACTCAAATTACTATGTTAGATTTCCAACAAACGGGTTTTAAAGCACAATCAAGGCAACTCTCACCTTAATCTTTCTTGTGCTCACTTCCAAATGCCTTAGATCATTCGTGATCATACATGCATGCCTGAAAAATGATGATCAACCTTCTTATCAGTCATAAGCCAAAGGAACCAATGCTTAGAGGAAAATTGGAATTAAATAATCCAAGTTATTGGGTATTGGCGGATAATAATCCGAGTTTCAATATTGGCCTACAATAATCCCAATTATTTGGGTATTGGAATTCATTGGGTCGCCGTTAATTTTTCACTAACTCCGCTAGTACTTGCTGACGTGGCAGGTGATGTGGCATCATTTTTGCTAACGTGGCAAGTGATGTGGCATCATACTTGCTGACGTGGCACGTGCCACGTCAGCACACAACTAACGGAGTTAGTAAAAAATTAACGGCAGCCCAATGAATTCCAAGACCCAAATAATCGGGATTATTGTAGGCCAATATTGGAACTCGGATTATTATCCGCCAATACCCAATAACTTGGATTATTTAATTCCAATTTTCCATGCTTAGAAATGGAAATCGGGAGTGATTCATACTTACCACAAGCTTCAAAACCTTCTTGATGTAGGATCAAGGCTCCAAATGGCCCTAGTTAATCTTCTGGGTCGAATAGTAGTCAGAACAGAGAGATCGATGGGAGAAAGACTTGGTGAAATGAGCTGAAAATGAGAATAACATCTTTTATATCGCCTGGCATCGATGCAGATCGCGAAGGAAGACAGGAAAGGTAAGATAGTGAGCCATGACCCGTATGGGTAAGAAGGGGATCTATAATCCTACAAACATTACCTCCAGATAAGACAAGAAATCACTGAATGTAATACTAAGTAGGTACCGTTTGGATGAACATGGGTCATTATGTTCAAACTATGTGCAAAGGATGATGGATAAGAAGTTGGGTAAGAGTTATTCGAGTGTTTCGTTATAACTAGTTGTAACGGGTCAAACAGGTTGAGTTTTCAGTAATTAAACTCTCAAACGTTTAATCCATAGATTGGAATGTGAATACAAGTGATAATTATGGTTTTTTCTAACTAAAGATGTGGTCTTGAAGGAAATGAAATGGTTGGAGTTATATAATACTAAATGGGGGGGGGGGGGGGGAGACAAATTAGACAAAAGGTAAATAAAAAAATACTATTAAACATAAACAAATATATTAAAAATTAAGTTAAACATAATTTAAATTAAATATAATTAAATCTAATAAAATTAAACATAATTAAACCTAAATTAATTAAACATAATTTAAATTAAATAAAAATAAACATGCTTAATTAATTAAAATAATTTAACCTAAAATACTAAAATTAAACCTAATCGTCATAGTAATCGGAATCGGTATCGTGGTCGTCTTCCCTTGTGCCCTCACATGGGCGATCTTGGTTCACTGTGCCTTGGATCACGAGGCACGTACACCTCCTCCGTTCTTTCTTATTCTCCAAGCTGGACTTCATCTTCCAGTTCATAATAAGTGGCTCTTCTGATGGGTTTTCAGGCAAGTAGCAATCGAATGTCCAATTCCAGAAGGTTTCATACTCTCAAAGGTCATCCACATGGGGGAGGTTGAATAGGAGTTTGACATAGTTATAGGTTGTGAACTGAATGTGAGAAGTTAATTGTAATGAACTTAATCTCAGAAGTTGATATTTATAGAGTTTTTAAATATAGCTGTTAAACATATAGTTGTTGTAAAATTATAGTTGTTGGACAAACCCATTAAAATTAGCCATTATGTAACTATTTACTTATTTTGGATGATTATTTATTTATTTATCAATTTAACTATCTAATGTAGTTATCTAATTATTTCTTTTAATCATTTATTTAATTATTTATTTAACTAACTATTTTGATCATGTTTATTTAATTTAAATTATTATATAACTAAAAAGAATTAACATATAAATAATGACGTGGAAATAAGAGGTGTTTGTTGGAAGAGTTGCGTTGGGGAAAAAAACTGTTTGTAGAAAGGACTACAAAAAAACTAATGTAGCATTCTTACTGGGTTGTTTGTGGGAAGGGCGATGCTGATCCACTAAAGTTCTATTTTTGTTTTTAGTTTTTGTTGGTTTTTATGAAAATCTTGATCGAACATAGAGAATAATTATTATTGTCCTTCTAAGTGCATTCACATTAGGTTATACATATATACATGTCTCATCTTTAAAATTATAAGAAAAAAGTAACAAATGTTTTTGATTGTATCCTTAATCAGGTTCTCCCAAACATAGTTCATTTTTTAAGAATATAAAGAAAATATACACAAATAGAGAAGTTATGCACAAATGTGCATGTTGAGATGGAGATATACAATGATATCTAGAATGTTTTAATAAAAACTTTAAATTTTAATGATAAACTTGTATTTAGCTAAATTATAATGATGATAATGAAAAGCTGTTGTCAATGCTCTAAGCCCTAACCGTAAGCCCCTTGCACCCTACCCATCGCTCTCCAGTCCAATCTCTAACCCCAATTACACATCTCGGCTTCTCCGACACAATGATTATCCATCAACTAGTCTTTATTCTCAGGTTTATATTTCTCCACTGCAAGTGAACGGACCACCACCCATGATCTCTAGCCGCCTCTCCTCATTTGGTTGTTTGTTCACCATCAAACGCGATAGCGGGACACACCAATCCAATTTTGTTCTAACTATCTTAAAAGTTCAAACAAAATTGATATCAAAGAGGTTGATATAATACTTTGAAGTTACAGTTACAACTTTACGCCCTATTAGCATTCATTCTTCAAAGTTCAAATGCATCTTTGTTAGAAATATTCTTGATAAATTATCCATTTTAGTTTAACCTTTTGAAATTAGATTATAGGAATTTTAGTCCAATGGTATCCTATTACATATTTCATATTAGACTGAAAGTTTAAAATTCTATGGTAAAGAATAGTGTACTATTATAAATTTTTTTCTTTTAGAACGACATAATTTTATTAACACTAACGAGTCGCTAAAACGGTAAAATTTTATTAAAACTAACGAGTCGTTAGAAAAAGACGGAATACAAAAACGAAAAACAAAAGGAAAGATACTAAGTTTACAAGAACTACAGTGCTTTTGTCACCCATCTAGGCCGCCATGCCAAGTCCAACATCTTGTCTCGGTGTACTATTATAAATAGTTTTATATTTTTGTTAAAAAATTGAAGTTGGCTACAAGCATTTATCACATGCATGGTCTAGCCTTTCAAGGCATCCCGTGGTAATATGCACATAATTCGGAGCTAGAATTTTGCCTTCAATACATCGATTATTTCCAATAAGTAAAACTACAAGTTAGACCTATTTAAATATTGTAAATCAATTATTGTTTTTTGTTTTTGAGATCAGAGATGTGAGGGAAACTGCCTCCCTCCGGTTGTAGATTTTATCGAAATGGTGGTTAATCACCACCGAATCTCTTTCATTATCTTTGATTTTTCCTTTTATTTTCGAAAATCAACGAATCAAATGTTTACACTTCTAAGTTTTATCCACTATTTTCTATTGGGCTATGTTAGGTACATCATGATAAAGTTAATGTGTAATAATAATAAATGTGATCCCATAAACTTTAAGAATTGTGTTTGACAATTTATTAATAAAGTTTATTTTTCCTCTCTCTTATTTTTTTTTGAACGACAAATTTGGATCACTGACGGGGGCATTACCCACCAACCCGATCATCTCCAATCCCCATCAGGAAGAAACTCACCACAGGTGAGAAAACCTCCTGGCTCAACCTAGACCCCCATTTATTTTTTGTCATAGGTGAGACTTGAACCCAAGACCTCCCACTTTTTAATGTCTTAGGTACCTCACCTTAGCCAATTGAGCTAAGGATCATTGGTTTATACTTAAATACATCATTTAAGAAGGGTTAAAGAAAGTTTTTTTAAAATGTTATAAATAATATGTTTTGTTGTACATGATATTTTTTTTCTAAAAAGCATTATATATGAAGTTAAAAATATATTTAGAAATTAAAATTAAATAAAAAACTTTATAAGAAAAATATTCAGATTATTATTTTTTAAATACTTTATCTTTGACCTTCAAAAGCCAAATATTAAATACAAACTAATTTTTATCCAATATAAATATGAGTGAGAAAAACAAAGATCTTTAAAAATACCATTTAGGAACACCATTGTTAGGCACACAACTCCATGTTAATCATTATTAGGTACATCATAAAATACTAATCATTATTAGGTACACGATGGTGTACCCAAATTAGATACACTGTCCCTAAGATTTCCCTTTCTATTTCCTTTTAAAGTCACCTAAATTGTTTTTCCTTTTTAAATATTCTATTATTTATTTAGTTAGGTTCAGTCCCACTTATGATTAAATTGTTTTTCCTTTTTAAATATTCTATTATTAGGTACACGATGGTGTACCCAAGTTAGATACACTGTCCTACTCAGATGGTTTTCTCAACTATTATGGATTTTCTTCTGAAGATGGTCTTCGGGTTCTGTACTCGATAAATGGAGATGATCGAGTGAGCCAATGACCCGTGAGTGATCCAAATTTGTCGTTAAAAACATATATTTTTTTTTAAATTCAAATATATTTTTTTTTGTTCTTTTTAAATGCAAATATTTTTTCTTTATCTTACAAAATGTAAGTATCATGCGGTGTCGAAAAAACATATGAAGTCAAGGAAACATATGCATTTTGCAAATCACCAAACAACCATAATTTTCTCTATGAATTACCTTACAATATTTTCTAATTAAAAATCACAATACTGCTCATTTGTAATTATTTTTATTCATCTGAAATTTAAGTTTATATTTGAAGTTAATTAATTAAAAAATAAAAATATTAAATTGGTGGATTCGGGGAAACACGAAAACCACGCCCCCATTCCATTATTAGAGCATACGGTATGCTCGGCGCTAAACTTCATCACGCCACTTTTGACGCCGCCGAAACCGTTCCTTTCTCCCGCCATCCTCCGCCAAATTGTTGCGCCAAGTTTACGGCGCCAAATTTTTGACGCCGCCAAACACACACAATCACATACACATCCAAAAGATTTAAAATAACCATCCTTTCACATCTTGACACCTCACCACACCACACCATACCACACCAAATGGAGTATACCCCATCTATATTAAGTGGTGTTAAGAAACCAGTCAGCGCCTACGTGGCGCGTGTTAACTTTTAACATGGCATGAGTATACCTAATGCTCTTAGGAAAAACTGGAAAATTATAATACGATGTTAATATTGAAACAAGAAAACCACTATGCCACGTTAGCATCGCACTACTAGTTAAACCTTCTTGCAAGGCTGAAGGATAGCATAGGACAGGTCGGGCCTGGGCCTTTTCCGTTTTTTTGTTTATAAGTGTAAAATTATACCTGTCAATCCGAAAATATTTATATACCTAGTTCGGCCGCATCTTTTTTTCTAATTAAATTTGTATATACTGAGTTGGCCCATCTCCGATTTTTTAAACCCAAAATTTTATTTAATTAAGTCTAAAAACTTATAATTTTTTTTTAAGTTTTAAATCCCAATTAAAATAAAAGTTGTTAATGTAATTAGGTATAAATGGAGGGGTTAAATAAAAATTCAATTTAAAAAAAAAAGTTGATTTAGTTAGGCACAATTTCATTCTTCCGCCTCTATGCCAATTCCATTGACCGGCGGCTTTCTGTGAAAACAAAACCCGCCAACTGGCCACTGAACAGTTTCGCCGACCGCACTCCTCCATTGCTGCCCTCCGCTAGACCGCCACACTGGTCACCACCACTAAACCGTAAGTGAACGACATCCTCCTGCGGCTACCGATTTTAGAAATTGGTAGGTATTCATTCTCTCTTTCTTTAAAATTTGTTTTAAGTTTTTAACCTAGATTTGGGAAGATGAATGAAATTGTGCACAAATTAGGTTTATATTTGTTTTCTAAAGCTTTATTAAAATGTTTTTAAAGTTTTATCTATGGATGCTAGAGAATCAAAATTAAGGTTCTTGAGTTGAATTTGGATAAAATGACCAATTGTTGTAACTGTCTAATTGATTTTATTTTCTAGATATAATGGGAAAGCCAACAGATCATCCTTTTTCAAAAGAAAATATGAAGAAACTCATAATGAAAAATTAGATATTTTTAGTTTTTGTTGTTTAACCCGACCCGAACATATAACCCGAAACATAGCGATAGCCTAAATTTTTTGGTCCCCTGACTTTCAGCCCCAACTGCTTTTCACTCCAAGCTTTGCCACGGCTTCTGGTATTAGTACCAGTATATATAATTATATACACTAATACACAGCTTCGGTAGTGTCCAACATGGTAACCAAATAAACCCTTAGTCCATGATATTGATCATAGAGAAAACTGTTTGTCTGTAAGGACATACGTTACGTGTCCAAACTAAAATTGTGTTCTTCTTTTCTTTTCTACTTAGAACGAAGCGAATCATATTGATGAAAAATCGATACCAAACCAGAACTATACGAGTCAATATTTGATACATATATCCCTAACTTTTTGTTGTCCATACCGTTGGTTTTATACAAGTTACTCACGGTTGCTTCATGCCTTCATCCACCAAAAAGTCCAAAATTGGGTGAGAAACAGTCGACACTTCACGAGATTAGATATCCTATATATAGCGTTCTTGACGGACGTTAAGTTGGTTAGCTGAAATTGCAATGTAAAGAAGGTGAGAGTTTAGACGGCGTTAAGTGGGTTTCATATCGCGTAAATTGCGGGATGATATTAAATAACAGGAAAAGAAATGGGACCCATGAGACTAACGACTAGTGGTGCCAGACCCTGCACATTTAAAAGTAAATAAAATGGCTAAATATAGAATATTTTGTTATTAATGATATAAAAATTAAAATGTAACTATGAGACACTCAATTTGAATAAAAAAATTAAGTAGACACACAAATCAGTTATCAGATATCAGTTATCAGATGATCAGTATATATGTTGCACTATTACACCTAAGAGAAAGTAAATAATTAAGTGATTATGTAACCTTCTTATGTATCCTATTAAACATTTAACCGAAAACATAAGATTTTTTAAGTGATTATGCATGTAAAAAAAACAGTGTTACAGGAGGAAAAAGAAAAAGAAAAAAACAGTTACAAAAAAAGAAAAAAAATAAGCGTTAAGAACTAGAGAAAGCAATAAAGTCAGTAAAGTATCCGGAAATTGCACCATTGACTTCACTTCATTTTAGTGAGTTTTTATCTATCTGTGATCAAGAGATTTGGATTACTGACGGGCCAGTGGCCCACCCGATTGTATTCATTCTTCAAGCACAGGACTCAAAGACCATCCTCTAGAAAAAAACTCACCATACGTGAGAAACCCTCATGGTACAACCTGAAACCCTCAATTTTTAACACAGATGAGACTTGAACTCAAAACCTCCTAATTAATGTTTTAGGTATATCACCTCAATCACTCTAACGAAGAATTATTGGCATATCGTTCGTTATGTGATTGATAGACGGTGGTTTGTTAGAAAATACCATGTCGTTTTAAGCTTTTCATAAACAACATAATTTTATTTCATTGTGTACTTATCAATATCTATTTAAAACAATTAAAAATATAATGGCGGAAAGGTAAAGTTCTTTTTGAAAAAAAAAAAGTTTTTATGTAATCATTAATCTCACCTCATGGATGTACGATTAACGCTTTATAATCTCTGTCTCCATAGCCAAACATACTTTATTTGGCCTCTAAGTTTCCTTTCCTTCTATAATTTCATCACAACTCTGTATTATTTCTCCTCATAAATTGTTAATTTAAAGCTTCCATTTATTCATTTTTTAATATTAACTGCAGTTTTATGTGCAATAATTTGGTTTTGTCGAGTTCATGTAATTTATCTTTTTAACTTATACTCTAGCTCTCGACTACTAGACTTGTGCATATGAGTTTGTTTTTATTAGGGGCGGTTTTCTATCAAAAAGGGGTTGCGGCGCAGTTTGTTAGCCGTTTACTTGTCACTTTATTGTAATTTGATACTTCGAGTATTGTCATATTGATATCTATTTAAGTCAAAGTGGGTTTTATCCGTAATATCCGTATCCAACCCCAACCAAACCCGGAATAGTTAAGCCGAGAACCAAACCTCTATTTAAAGGTTTTAGCGGATCTTAATAAACGGTTTTCACATGTCTATAGGTTTTGGGCCAGAACCATTAATCTTTTTAGAACAACTAACTTCTGATTTTGCAAGATTCTTCCTAGGTTTACTTTGGTTTGTGTTTCTTTGATGTTTGTTTGTTACTTTGATGATGTTTGTATTTGATTTAATCATTATGTTATTATGCTAAATGATTCGTGTCGCTTAAACGAGACAAATCTTATTATGGTTTGAATTTGATATTGATTGATTGACATTTGCTTATGACAAATATAGTTTGAGTTAAAATGTTGTGTTTGTTCTTTGGTTTATAAATGTGAGTTGTGTATTGAAAATTGATATGGATCCAATCTTATGGAAACCGTAACCTTTCTATTACAATTCAACTACGGTTATGTATTCTATTGTATAGCCAAGAAACAAACTGTGCGGCATATGCGTGACAATAGAAATGGTTCACGATGTAAATTGTTCTATCTAATCCTTGTTCAATTAGAAGTCTACCCTTAGGGTTTGTGTTTGAAAAGAAAAGACTATGCCCTGTGCTAGAAGCCACCCTTAGCATTGTTTAGTAGCTGTTGTTGACATGTAACTAGGGTTTGCGCTTACTTAGTCGTGTTTAGGACCTCCTAAGTTAACAATTAAACCAAACACAATAGCTTCACAACTCTAGGACTATATAGGACTGTATATTTCCAATACCTTCCAACTAGTTGTAAATCAGGCCACCTTTAACTAAGGACCTCGACATTGTACACGCCAAACAAAAACCTTCTCTACGCTTCACCATAATATAGATGTAACCCTTAGGGTCTGTTTGGTATGAGGTAATGAAATGAACGATGAAATAGAATGGGCTTAGAAATGGAATGGTCGAACGGAATGAAATAGATCATTACCATTCCATCGTACTGCTTGGTTACCATGTGTGAATGAAATAAATCATTGCTTCGTATTGTTTGATTGTTAGTAAAGTGAAGTAATCGTATATAATTTACTAATATTTTTATTTAAAATTAATATATTTGTTTTATATTTATATTTTTCAATGTTTTAATTTTTAATTTTTTTTAAATAATTTAATTTATATTTTTTATTTTATTTGTTTTTTTTTCAATTTTCTATTTTTTTTACCTTTATTTTTTTTTTCTTTTGTTTTTATTTATTGTTTTAATTTTATTTTGTAATTATTTTATTATTGTTTTTCGTTTTTATATTTTTTATATTTTTACTTTTTTTATATTTTTTATTTTTCCTTTTTTACTTTTTATTTTTTCTTTAAAGTTTTAAAAAGAAATCTAATTGAAAAAAAAAAGTTTCATTCCAAACCCTGAAGGAATCGATAAAAAACACCCCTCCCCATGGAATGAAAATATTCAAAGATGGAAGGAATCACATACCTCATGTATTGGTCCATTTTATTCCAATTTGATACCAAACATGTCATTTTTCATTCCGCTATAATAACTCATTCCATTCCATCCTCCATTCCTGCATAACAAACGCTACATTAAAGCGTGTCTATAACCCTGATCACGAAACTACTCATAGAGATTAGGATACTTAACTCATATAGGTAAGTGATATTTGAAAGTAATATCATGCATAAGTTAAATCGAAACTAGACTAAAAATGTATACAACGAGACGGTGACCCGCCCGCGCGTTACGGCGGGCCACCCATTCTGCATGAAATTTGCTAATGCATTAGTATTTGCCAACGACAATTATTTTTAATTGGTTGTTGAAACGAATATGACAATTAAGGTTGCAACAATTTATTTAGGATGGTGAACATGTACAAACAACACAAATTAAAGAAGTGTATGCTCAACCGTAGAAACGCAGAACTCGGATAGGCATGGAATTGGTAAAAGGCACAAAACCAACAGTGTATCCATTAGCCCAACAAAAAGAGGTATCCTGCAAATACACCTAACTATTATGACACATACATTAAAAATCTGGTATGGTAACTATTAAAATAGTCCAACTAAAATAATAATGAATCACGGAGCGAGATATTTCGCCATGGTCTTGACGGGCTAGCCTTTGGAAACTTGGTTGTAGTTTCTTCTTGTATTCACTGCGCGATTTGTAATACCATGTTAAGGATGGTGCATGCATTAATGGTCTAACAGTAGCTCAAACAACTTGATTATCATTCAATCCATCGTGAATAAGAAATGGTTAACATACTATCATAAGAATCTTTTACATCAGAGCGAGCAACAACTTGACATACTTGTTAACATAATGTTATAGAAATAAGAAACGCTAACAGTGACTTGGATACTCTATAATGTAACATGTCATAAAATAATCTATTTTTCTAATAAGGCAAAACGTTTTTATGGCGTTTTTTAAAATTAAAGTGTATTAGGCCAATAACTCATTTACATACATACTTTCTTATCAATTCAGAAAAAAACTGAGAGAAATAAGAGAAATAATTGTCAAGTTAAACATATACAAAGTGTGATTATGGTTAAGACCTGAAAGAAAAGTATGCAATAGTATTAGTAGGTACCTGCATTAGTTTTTCTTGAATTGTGGACTTGGATAGCTAACGTAGCATGATAGTAGATATGAGGTCTTCAAATATTTCTTGGAGTGGTTGAACCACTACAAAACAAATAACGTTTATGAGAAAATGAAAAATTAAACGAATTACTATCATACCTCAGACAACATTTTGGTAAGAACATTGAACAACCAACCTATACCCAATATTTGAAATTTGGTTGACATCATCAAATGAAAACATTGGATTCCTGGTGAGAAGTATTAAATAACTTATATAAAATATTAATACATGGTACCAAAAAGGTCCAGATACCTGGTTTATAGCTGATTCACTAATGATAGAAAGAATATTAAGTATATAATCCAAAATTCTATCCGTGACTCATGACCTTTGCAACTGTTGATCCTGATAACAATGAAAGTATAAGAGAGTATAGATTTATTGATCAAACGTTTTTGAAAATAAACCAGATTTCTGGATTTCCTGTTGCAAATGAGCAGAGTTCCTTTAGTTTAAATTATATATGTTCGGGATTACAAAAGTTCAGCAACACAATGAGCAATTTCTTTAATCCAGAATACAAAGATTTATTTCTAATATTCTAAAAGTACGCAACTTTTGGTTCCTAAATGTATTCCTTTGCAATCATCACCATTCAGATGGATTAAATTCATAATTAAGTTGTTTATATCCGGTGAAAAACTGCAAACTCATGAAAATTCTTGTTAGTATCCTACTTTTAACATGCCCTCTTATATGCAATTTAATATGAAATATGACTTCAAAAGTTAACAATCAGATATGTGCTACTGTTGTTGTACAAAACTCAAACATAGTTCACCAATGGATCCTAGTCAAAACAATGAGCTTACCATCAAGACCGGAAGTAAGTAAGGTAAGGCACGATGAAAGATGAAGGGTTCAACTGATCATGGCAGTTATCAACCAACTTATCCACACATTCAAATGATGCTTTCCTCAACTCAAGGCCACCATCAAATCTATGCTTGAAAGAACCAAGGTCAACTGTTCGAATCAGTTATTTCTGCACAGACATATTAAATCTTTGTTAACATTAGGCAAAATGGGAAAAACTTTCTATTAAAATTAATCTATTCTTTTTTATTAATTTGTAATAGTTAATATTTTCTTTTAATTGATTAGTTAATTCTTTTATTGATGATTAATTCTTTTATTGATGATCATTAGAGCCGCTATAAACTGAAATTTAAAAAATATGATCAAAGCAAACAAAAAGTGAAAATATTGAAATCACACACCTTTATTAATTTGTAGGCTTCATGTTCTTTATTAATTAAAAACAAATTTCATTTAAGCATTTAATATCTACTAAAACTAATACTTTTATCCATAAACTTTTGAATGACCAATATGAATATTTCAAAATATAGCCAATGCATATAGACAATAATGAGTAACATGGAAAAATCTTTGCAGTTTTCAACACGTAATAAAAACCACCCTTAAAGAGTATAAGAGCTCAGACTGACATACAAAAAAACTGGAGACGGGTCTAACCAACTAATATAAATAACTATGAGAATAATTGTACCGTTAGATCCATGTCTTCATCAACTGCTGCAGACAGCCTCCGGGCTGCTGATTTTCATGATAGCAGCCTGAAACAACAAAAAGAGGGCTTAACTTTATGAGTTAAAATCCTTACCTAATGACAATTTCTGTAAATAAAAAAATTATTCTGTTGAACTTCTTTAATTATTAAATTCCAAATTTGAAATCATTTTAAATAACTGTTAAGATGAAGATACCTCACGAATCTGCATATCAGAAATAAAGAAGGAATCTCTAGGATACTTTTCTTATGCAAAGATTATTCTGAAAGATTTAAAATAAGGAAGTTTTGACCCAAAACCGCCTGCAAAAGAACTAAACTCAAGTAATCATTATATAGATGGAAATAATTTCCATAACTTAAATTGGTTATGCATAGTGTTATTTCAAATTATCTTAATCAGAACACAATGAACTTCCGGTTGGTTGCCATTTGAATCTACTCTTGCACAAATCAAAGCGAAAATAGTTTAAAAAGTACATAAAATGATGAAATAGCACTAAGGCTCAAAACACGTGTTTTTTAATTGTTTCTAGCTGAATTAGCTCTTTTAACCCTTCATATGTTGGTTGTCACCAAAGTTTCGCGAAATTTAACCGCTCAATGTAGGCTTGAGCTATAAACCCAAGCCATCCCTCGAAACTTTTAGAATCACAAAAGAGAAAAAGAAAAAAACAATACACAACATCACCTCGAGATGGATAAATGATTTAGTATCATGCATTTCATTTGAAAAAAACCCAGATCACTAAAATAAAATAGAGAAAAAAACATTTATGGGCATATATATTAAGCAAGGGAAATTCTTCTAATTTGGCGGGTGCCCATGAACTAAATCAAAACACCCTTCAATCCTAAAAAAAAGCCTGTTAACAATTACATACCTTTGGATAAATTGCGTTACGAAACATAGCACCATGATTTCAAGACTAAGCTGACTGAGGAAGGTACGTTTTTCTGCAGGTTCAGTAATCAAAAGCTATAATGTAACCAACCATATCAACAAACATTTAATAAACACATTCACCATTTTCTTCAACAATGTAGCATAAAACAACATATAATAGGGTGATATCTAAAGTGATTCAAAACAACATGATGAATTCCTAATAGATCATGAATAAACTGACAACTATAATGACAAAAATTAACTATAAACAACAACAAAAATTAACAGTAAAAATTGTCCAACCATCATCTCATAAAACAAAATACACAAACCGAAGACACAAAAATCAATTTAAAAACAGAACATGAAGGGCATCCATTAACAATCACTAAAATGTAAACTTTAAATTTGTTTGATATTTCAAGTTCCTATAGTCTTCATGTGTAGCACATGTTTTCTTGACCTCTTAAATAAGTTAGCCAAATTAGGAAGCTAAGCATAAATAATTCTATTAATTTCAACCGACGTGTAAAAGCCAACGTCACAAAATTCCAAATAAAAAAGCCAAACTTGCAATCAAAAAGTATATTCACTACAAATTGATATGAAGGAAGTTCATTCTACCTCAATATGTATTAGTATATTACATGTGTCCTAAAGTATTTGACTAAGCTCGAACCGTTAAAAAATAACCTAAATAGATGGCAACTTGGAGCAAATTTACAACAGCTATTTGATGAATATGAGAGACCCTATTGTATGGTGCCTTCTGCCGCCTACATTGTGATGGAAAAAACATACTTTTGTCTGTATAAACAGCTAAAGCTCAAACCATAAATAGAAATAAACAAAAAGTCATAAGTTATACCAATAATCTTGAGAGAAAAAAAGAAGAAAAAAACTGTAAATGCAAAACAAACGCAACAAACGGGTTACCCAAACTGAACAATGCAAAATCTATAAGAAACCTATGAAAACCCATTCGAATTTCAAACAAACGTAGCAAAGATGAACATGCAAGACAAAGAAAACATTGACAAATAATTTACCCAAATTGAAAGAACTAACAGCTTAAGAAACTAAGAAATTAGCTAACAAATCACCCAAATTGAAAGAATAGCAGCTGAAGAAACTAAAACACAAACATGCAAGACAAAACGAAATTGAAATTACCTCGAACAGAAAGAACAAACACAGGAAGCACAACGAACTTTGACCTACAAAATACATACGATAAATAGAATGAGGAATTGAAACAACTATACCCAGGAAGAAACAATGAAGAGCATAGCGAAAACTCTTACCGATTTAACACATGAACCTAAGAAATCGAGAGTAGAAGTAAGATAAAAATTCAGATGTAAATTATATATTGATGGAAAGGTATAATAGTGGAACGAATAAAAGAGTACACATACAAACCTCAAAAGAAAGAAATCGGTCGCCGATTTGGCCTCAGATCGGAACATGCAAACTGGATTGGACCTCAGATCGGAGTAGCAAGAGAGAGAGAGAGGTGAATGGTGATAAGCTGATGAGCTGTCGCCGGTGAGCATCATCCGTCGTCGCTGCTCTAAATCTGTAACAATTTGTAATTAGTTGAAGATTAACGGAGAGACAATACTACAATAGTGAAGATTAAATAATTATATTACATAAAACAAACCATAAAATCATCAAAATAGAGTATCGATCATCATCAACATCACCTTCAAATATAATATAACAATCACATCAACATAATAAAAACCTAGAATCAACAACTATAAAGATTAAAGGAATAAAATTCGAAGAATCACAAACGAACCGACGAAAAACCACCACAAAATCACCAACACGAACAGATCAGAATCAGATCTCTACATAATCAACGAAGCGGCGAGTACCACGGTGGCGAATCTAGATCCAACGGCGGAGAGTCTGTTGAAGCTAGCGACGACGTTAGGCGAAGCGGTTGGAGATCCGGTAGGAGTAGAAGTGATCGACGGAGGACTCAACCGCATCTGCGGTGGGCTAGAGAGAAAGGTGAAGGAGACAAATAGGGAAAACCCTAAAGTGAAAGAGAAAGAATGACGGTGTTCCAGACAATGTAATATTTATAAATATTTAAAAAAAACTGTCTCTCTCTCTATGAGGTGGCAGCAAAAGGAGACGACACGTAGAAAAACACAGGGACTAAAATTGTCATTTACAAATAAACTTGTGGTCAATCTATAAGAAACATAATCTTCACTATTCACCTACAATTTGTTTTGTATATTTATTAAATTTAACATAAATTAAAAATGATTTTTTTATATATCATGTCAAGTTTGTGAGAAAGTTATACAAATAATAAGACAAATAAATATTCTTTTTTATCTAGTCAAGATTGCACTGCTTTGTTTTAGAGACATACCATATAATTTATAGTATTTATTTGGATTTCTTGTCCTTGCTCATTGTATCATCTAAATCAAAGGGGGAAACTTTTAAGGGGTTAGGATCGGGCCCCGGCCTGATCCGTAGTGTAAATTTATACTCGTTTGGTTAAAAAAAATTATATACTTAATCCGGTCCTATCCATCTTTAGTCCGGTCTCATCCCCATTTCAGCTCAAGCTTCGCCCTTTAATCAAACTAGTTGTTTTTATTTGAATTTTACAAGAAATATTTACTTTCATCTCTCCATATATACGGGGGGAAGTATATATCTTTTTTATAAATTGATACATGGTACAAATAAATCATTTAAAAGTTTTGGGATATTCATAAACCAAGTAAATTTTAACTGAGACTTAAGCCACTAATAAGGTGAGTCAAATTGACACCACTTACATTTCTAATAACTGAGTTGGAATGTTCGTTTTTTAAATTCTAATGATTATATATATAATAATGAAATTTTAAAGATTAATAGTATATTTTTCATTTCTTATAGTTTGGTCACAACACTTTGGAGCTTTGACGCTTTCTACCGCTTAAACTTTCATAATTTGTTTTTTAATCTTTTTTTACGAAATAGTAAACGTTTTGTACTTTTCACTTTAAGTTTTTTTTTGTTTTAAGTTTTGTTGTCTTCTACTTTGGCCACGAAACTTTTAACTTTTCTACTTTCGTTTTTAGTATATATTTTTATAGTTTTATACGTTCACTACAAGACTTTTAAACTTTTATGTTTTATACCCCTTAACTTTTTTACCCTCTAACTTTTAAAGTTTTTTTTTGTTTTAAGTTTTGTTTTCTTTTACTGTTGGCCACAAAACTTTAAACTTTTCTACTTTCGTTTTTAGTATTCTTTATAGTTTTATACGTTCACCACGAGACTTTTAGACTTTTACGTTTTATACCTCTTAACTTAGTATACTTTTATAGTTTTATATTTTCACCACGAGACTTTTAGACTTTCACCACGAGACTTTTAGACTTTTACGTTTTATACTCCTTAACTTTTTAATCCTCTAAGTTTTAAAATTTTTATTTTTGTTTTAAGTTTTTTTTTTGTATTCTACTTTTGCCACAAAACTTTTAACTTTTCTACTTTCGTTTTTAGTATACTTCTATAGTATTATAATTTTATCACGAGACTTTTAATCTGTTACGTTTTAGACCACTTAACTTTTTAACTTTCGTTCAGTATAGGAATTTAACCCCGCAGTAACGCGCGGGGTGATAAACTCTCATTTAGCCTATTATTAGCCTCAGAGTTTTTAATAGTAGTCTCAAATAGCTCAAGTCTTAATATGAATTATCAACACAAGAGTGATCTATACACAAACTTAAGGTGGGTTACCAAGCTAATCGTGAACGGTTTGAACAACCCTGATCTCTACTAAGAATATCTTTTAGTCTTTTCAATCTCGTCCTTCAATTGGGTTTTTCTTAGAATCGCCCCTGATTCATCGCCAACATGGAAGCCAACCACAAATACATATCAAACATCGACAATTGTAATATAGAAACGCTGATGGAAGGGGTAGTACATGAGAGAGAAAAAGACGATTTTAAGAGTGGTTCATGAGGAGAGAAAGATACAATAACAGAGCAGGAAATGAAAATGTACTTAACATCTAACCGAGCTTTAACACCTAACCCAGCTGTAAAAAATAAAATTTACAAAAACCTAAAGAAGTGACCGAAAAAAGGCCACGTGTAAAGCACAATTTGCTATTCTAAGAAATAGTAGTCTTTATGTGTCTTTACCCCGATTCTTTTTGTAATATATAGAAACGAGATGTTTACCCACCCCGCGCGTTACTGCGGGGTTGAATTTGTATACTGAACGAAAGTAAAAAAGTTAAGTGGTATAAAACGTAAAAGTTTAAAAGTCTCGTGGTGAAAATATAAAACTATAGAAGTATATTAAATGCGAAAGTAGAAAAGTTAAAAGTTTCGTGTCCAAAGTAGAAGACAAAAAAACTAAAACAAAAAAAAAAACTTTAAAAGTTAGAGGATTAAAAATTAAGGAGTATAAAACGTAAAAGTCTAAAAGTCTTGTGGTGAAAATATAAAACTATAAAAATATACTAAATTAAGTGGTACAAAACATAAAAGTCTAAAAGTCTTGTGGTGAAAGTATAAAACAATAAAAGTATACTAAAAACGAAAGTATAAAAGTTAAAAGTTTCGTGGCCAAAGTAGAAGACAACAAAACTTAAAACAAAAAAAAAGTTTAGAAGTTAGAGGTTAAAAAAGTCAAGGGGTATAAAACGAAATCTAACAGTCTTGTACTGAAAGTATAAAACAATAAATATATACTAAAAACATAAGTAGAAAATCTAAAAGTTTCGTGGCCAAATAGAAGACAACAAAACTTAAAATAAAATAAAAAAACTTTAAAAGTTAAACGGTATAAAACGTAAGAGTATGAAACAATATGACCAAAATATGAAAACTAAAAAGTTACTATTACGTTAAAAAAAATCGTAAAAGTTTAAAGGTATAAAGCGTCAAAGCACCAAAGTCACGTGGCCAAAGTTTAAAAAATTAAAAATCTACTATTTATCTTTGAAATTTTATTGTATAATATAATAATATGTCCTCCACTACCTCTTTATCTCAAAGGAAACACAACCATTTCATCTTATCCATACAATTGATTAAAATTTATGCATTAAAAGTCGGTTTTATTAACTTAGTAAAGACAAAAATTATAATTATCGTTACGAATTAAAGTCTAGAGATACTTAAAAATTGTTGAATATACAAATTTAATCATTATTTAGCTTTAAAATAGAGTGAATAATAGCATCTAATAAATTTGGTTATTTTCATCTCATTCAATCAGTGAGTGGTAACTTCTATAAAGATAAACCTATCGATCATATACAAGTGTGTTTAATTAGGGTAAATTAGAGTCTTAGCGAGTGTTTGAGACTGGTGCGCACTAGCTGAAAAGCTAGCTACTAACTGAAAAACTATAAACTAGCTGATAAAAAATAACGTTTAGTAAAAACTAGCTGAAAAATATAAAATGACATAATAGTACATGTCATAAATGTAAATAAAAGTATTTATTTATAAGTTAGGAAATGGTAAAACTAGAAATATTATAAAAGCTAGTTGAAATGTTACTCCAACTAAAAAAAAAACCCTGTTTGGTAACGTAAAAAAGTTAGCTTATAAACTAGCAGCTAGCTGATAAGCTAGCTTATGGTACGCCAAACACGGCCGAGAAAAAGAAAAGAGGAATAGTTGGATTTAGGTTAAGTCAAATTATCGACTAGACGATAGATTAATCCTAAACGAACCAAAAACCTGAATCAAGATGGAAATTAAAGTTCTTGAATAAACTAAAACAAGTTAAAAGTTGTTTTGAACACTATCAAGAAGCACTTGAGTTCGAGATTGTTGAGAGAAGTGTGTCACACTTGGACAAATTTGCTAAGCTCTTCATAAGGACAATGTGACATGCATAATAAGTTATTTTGCTTTGAATACTTATAATAACTCACTAACCTTATGGTTGATGTGAATGACAGAGCTAAGCTTGGTAAAACCTCCTAAACCAATCTTCATATAATTAACTTTTAATACTAATAAAGTCAACTAACTTAATATGTACACTAACCATAACTCCATAAGGTTTGATATAGATCTATAACGAACCAAACAAACACTAACATGGTGATCATGTTAATGTTCGTTCATTTAACATTAAACGAACACGAACACAAACACGAATATTAGTCTAACAAAATTTTTCTTGTTTGTGTTTGTTCACTAAGGAAATGAACATGTTCGTGTTCGTTTGTGTTCGTCCGTTAAGGACTAAACAAACGGTTCATGAACGTAAACGAACACAAATTTAAACGAACACAACTTTATACGATAGGGGGGGGGGGGGGGGTTGAACTAAGAGATGGAATATGTCGGTTCAATCAAACATACTGTCAAAATTCGTCTAAAATCTTCGAACGGGAATCTAAATTCAGCTCAACATTAGTAAAATGTACATAATGTAGACAAACATTAGCAAACGCCGATGGAACATAATTTGCTTATTATAAACAAAAACTGATAGAACACAATTTGTTGAAATCTTCGAACGGAAATTAGGATGTAAACGCAACATTAGTTAAACGAAAAGAATGGAAAACCTGTAGATGGGAATGGTAGTGACCGCATTCCCCAATCGAAAGTAGAAACCCTAAGAGAATCAGAAGTTCTCATAAAAATCGAATGGGAGGGGCTATGGCGCTGTAGTCTGATTGGCAATGAAATATGAAATGTAAGTTTCATTATGAAACCTTAATGTGAGGTTAAATACTTAATTAATAAAATTAAACAAACATAAATGGACTATATAGACGAACAAAATAAACGAATGTTCATGAACATAAATGAACGAACGAGACATTTGTTCATGTTTGTTCATTTAATTAAATGAATAAAACATTATGTTCCTTTATTAAATAAACGAACAAAGACGAACTTCCCGTCAAACGGTTCACGAACTGTTCACTACACATTCGGTTTGTTGCCGGGTCCAGTATAAGATTTGGTATACCCGCACGACCTAGCTAGGACATATCAATCATATCATGACAATGATCTCGTTGGTAGACGAAGTTTGAGATTCGGTATGAAGATGAAGTTTGAGATTCGGTATACCCGCGAGACCTAGCTAGGACATATATGTATATAGAGTCCAGGGACAAAACTGTAGTGGTGCTAGGGGCAGCCCGTGCTACCTTCTAAATACCTCTTAAGATGGAGCTCAGATTATAAAATAGTAACAAATTTGAAGAAATATATAGGTTAATTTTTGACCAAATTAATTTCTGAAGCGTTTTTCATCAAGGAATATGATCAAAATAACATTTTTTTACTCCAACCAAGGCTCGGCCCTTTGGACCCCGCTCTCTCGGGCGCTATCCCAATCCTTGCCAAATGCTTAAAAATTTTCTAGTTCCGACCCAGAGTCTCATATAAATCGATAAAAAAATGGTTCAACTCAAAGTAATTTACTCGACCCGTTCGACTCCACCTATCCTTGTCGTGAGTTATTTTTGTCTTTGTGTCAAGGCCCGTGAATGCCATCTTCAGGATCGTCAAACCTATACGACTCTCTTTTCCTTGATACTTTCCTCCCTCATATAAGTTACAACTCATCCTCTCTTCACCCAAAGAAAAGAAATGAGAAAAATTAAAAGAACCAAACATGATCGATGGAAAATTGAAGGTTGGAGCCTGAATTCGTGTGATAAGTTGGATCAAAGGCTCAACTTGAGTTATTAGCACAATAAAACTTAGGAAAACCGACTAACGAGAAATTAAGTGCCATATGGGCATCAAAATGCCCTACTTAGAGCCCGTTATGACTTGTGAGAGTGTGTAAGGTGGATGGCCGTACACGACCTATGTTTTATCGGGAGTGTAAAATTTTGTTATCCTTACTAGTTTTTGAAATCAACCTATACTGTTATATATGATAACTATATGTAAGTAAACACGAAATCTAAGAATTTTAAATAATTAATAATTTAATTAATTAAATCAAAACATCCTTACGGAAAATATTATAAAAAACAAATGATAGTTTTTTAAGAAAAGAATTATCAAAAATATAATAAAATTACCTTTAAATACACAAACAAATATACATATTTGAAAACATATCATTCTTATGAGTCATTTAATCATAATATTTTAATTAAAGAGTCACACTTTTACCACCAAAGTATTATATGATGACATATTAAAAAATAATTCATAACATGCATCTATAAAATTTAATGTTTTTTGTAATATTTTACATCTTCGTTATCATCTCCATCTTTATCTCTGAATTTGGAGTTTTGTAAATACGACTTCTATGAATATCTTTCCATATTAATTAATCATCTTCATAAATTTTATGAGTGTAGAAGAAAAAAAAGTCATAATATGATAAATGTATGTGAGTAGGATAGAGATGGAGAACGAAAATAATATGTGGTATGTTAAATAAAAAGTAGATAATACTTTATAGAATTATAATATTTAATTGAATTACGAAGATAAGGATAGAGATAGTGAATAAGCAACTCAATCTTATACCACTCATCTCTAAGATTTATTCTATATTTTCTATTTTTCTTCTCATTCTAATCTTTATTTCCATCTTTAAAATACTGTTTATATTTTAAATTTTAAATACTTTATATAGAGATAGAGATGAACAATAAGATTATAAAATATTAAATTAAGTATAGATATAATTTAAAAGATATAATTTGTAGAGATGGATATAGGAAATAAATATAAACGATCTAAATAATAATTATAACCCGACTCGAGCTTACACGCTTACCCAACTAGAAAGATATCTCATGACATATCAAAATCATCAACTCTAAAAATATTACTTCACATAAAAATAACACTTCAAAAATATAATAAATCTTTTTAATAGATATTTTAATTTCCGACCTTGGGTTTTATCTCAATCGTCATCAGCCAATGATAGAAGACCCGTAACCCGTTGGCCGGGAAGTTGTGGGTCCGATACTTGATCAGACACCTAGTTTTACCATCCGTAGGTGGTGAATTTTTCTGGAGACGATTTAAAGAGACAATCTTGGTAGCCCACACCGCCAGTGTGTCGTGAATAACATGCTTACCAGATATAATCCCGGATAACAAACATATGTTGGTGTTTTCTGTTGAAAAAATAAGATATTTTAATGTCAATTATGTTTTAAATAAATAAGAAAAACACGGGAATAAAAAAGCTCAAGATTCACTTCCTAATCTTGATTATAACCCGACACCCAAATCGTTAATTCAATCTTTCACAAAAATAAAAAACTTATTAACATAAAAAAAGAAAGAAAGAAAGAAAAACAAATCAATGAAATGTGTCCAAATGATAAACAGCTCACACCTTCTTCAGTCTCCACCGATAAAACCCCCCACTCCCCTCTCTTCCTCTCTCTCTCTCTCTCTACAAAACCCTCTGCAATTTTTGAATTTGGGTTTCTTGTAACAATCGTATGCATTAGTGGGTTGTACCTTCCTCTTCACAACATCAAACCCAAGAACAAAAATGGAGACTTTTCATCTTCTGTTTGTTTTGCTATGCTCTGTTTTCACTTTGGGCCATGGGGTTTCAAGAAATAATCTTCCAATTTTATCTTTTGATGAAGGGTATTCGCAGTTATTTGGGGATGATAATTTAATGGTGTTAAAAGATGGAAAATCTGTTCACTTATCTCTTGATGAACGAACAGGTTTATTCATAAATCAAGAATCTCAATACTTTCTTTGTATTTATTTAATTAATTATATTGTTAAATAGAAAAATATGTATTTTTTTTTGTATTTAATATTACTGAATTTGTGTTTAATGTTGTTTGCAGGTTCTGGATTTGTGTCACAAGACCTTTATCTCCATGGATTCTTCAGCGCCTCCATTAAGCTTCCTGCAGATTATACAGCCGGTGTTGTTGTAGCATTTTATGTGAGTTTTTTTTTTCAATTGAAATATTTTAAAAAATATATTTTTTAGCTTCAATATAAATCTATTTGAAGGTTTATGGACCAAATAATTATCTTGATTTTGCATTTTCATTTGTGTTTATAATCTGTCAATCTTATTCAACCATCACTGAAGATTACTCAAGAAAGTTGGTATTTTTATTTTTAATCCGATTGATTAAATATGGAAAAAAAAGTCATAAATTGCACAATTTCATTAATTAACGCATTGAAACTTTTATAAATTGATTATTTATTTTCAAACAAGAAATGGAAAAACAAAAACAAGATTAGGCCATTTTTTCCTGAATGGAATAATTTTATTTTATATAGCTTAATAAAATTGGGGTGGGTCATATCTCTAACTCAGGATAAGTTTTATAAAATTGAAAGTTAAAATACAATTTTTTTTCAAGATTATCTTTCCAATTAATTAAGATTGCAAACAAATGGGATTGCTTGCATCTTGGACTAATGTTTTACCTTTTTTTCATTGAAGTTTGATCAAAGGTAATAAAAATGGGTTTATTATTGCTCCTCGTTTATTGATAACTGTTCCTTTTTCTATATTTATAGTCAATATTATTAAATACTTGCTCCCAAAATCACTACTTTTAATGATTTATGCTTGCATTTTAAATTACAATTTTGTCCACATGTTTTTACTATCTATATTCTAAGTTTGGAATTATACATAAAAATGGATTCCTCTTGTCTGTTTAAAGCTGATTTTCATTGTTTGTATTGTAGTCCATATCCATATCCATATCCATGATTATGAGTTTTGTGTTCATTGTAATAACACCGTAAACGAACAATAACGCGATTACTGTTATGAAAATCGCACAAAAAAAAGTAATTTAAACCCGACCTAATTTCTCGGTTGTTAGTAATTAGAAAAATCATTGCTTTATTAGTTATATAGCTTTAAATTTTGTTAAAATAGATTATTATTTTATTTTGTCTTCGTTAAGGGGTATACATGTATACCGTATTTCTCCTGTAAAGATTTTGAGTTCAACTTTTACTAAACTCTTAATTATATATGTGCATGTTTTCTTTAATTTTATATATATTCATATTTTCTTTAATTATATATTTTTTCATATTTTCTTTAATTTTATTGAGTCATGAAACTCGTTATAAATAAAATTAAATGTCATAGATTGAAAAAAATACTTGTCATATATTGATTACGATGACAATATCCAAGTAAAATTTCGTTATTTTCTGTTTATTAAACATTAAAAAGGCATTATAGTTGCAAAAATCAGTCACACATTAAAGTTGCCTTTGACCTTTGTGATGATATAATGCAAGGAGCTCACACAATAAAATTTCAGTCAATTAAGTTATAAAAATAAAAAATTAACATTGGTAGATCAAGTTTACTTGGGTTTGGTGCAGAACTAGTTTTAGTAAAGTCTTTGAATGCAATCCTTTTACTCTCATTTCAACACTGAATAACTGAAGATACTTGCACCTTTTTGTTCATATTTGCAGATGTCAAATGGAGATATATTTGAGAAGAATCATGATGAAATTGATTTTGAATTTTTGGGCAATATTAGAGGAAAAGAATGGAGGATTCAGACAAACATTTATGGAAATGGAAGCACAAAAGTTGGCAGAGAAGAGAGATATGGTCTGTGGTTTGATCCTACCGATGATTATCATCGGTATAGCATCCTATGGACACCCACCCACATCATGTAAGTTCATCACCAGCTATTAATTATCATTTTGTTTATTTAAAAGGTTTATTTTGATGAACCACAAGTTATCAAGAATAAAAAATGGGTACACTTGATTATAAATTAAATATACATTCAGTAAAATCATTATCAAAGTTATGTGAATTGAATGAAAATGATGAATGTGTGAACATAAAGGTGAATTTTGCTCATATTTACTACTGAAAAAGTGCAGAAAATGAAACCATGTTTCTGGCTTGATTGTTCTTTCTGCAAAAGTTTTTTTACATTTCTGAAGTTGTCTTCTCCTTTGGTAGAGAACTTCTAAAAGATGTTGACATGACATCACTTTATATTTATATTATAATATTGTTTTAACATTATATATACGCGTTTTTTCGGTCTCAACAATATAGTGACAACCTCGAGAACCGAATAAACGTTCCTTCAATTTATTTTTATCACTCTTTCTTTGATTTTATCTCTTTTTTCCTGAATTTTCATTTCGAAAAGGTATAAACATGTGTGTACATATCCATATATGCATTAAACAAAAAACTATAAATATCATATTTTTTAAATATAATTTCACACTACTTGGAGTCAATTTATATAATAATAAGTATAATTGATAATGCAGTCTTAGTAGTTCTTAGCGCACTCACGCGCACACACACACACACACATATATATATATTATATAATTATATTTTCAAACAATTTATATAACAAACTAGTTCTTACCAAAGAAGTATGGTAATTCCTTTAGAGTAAAAACAATTTTAGAAAATGAAACGTTATCGGTATGGCCCACCAATCTTAAATGTGGTGCCCAAGTGCGCGGTAAATGAAGCCTGTATCGCATACATATATTACGACAAACTAATCAAATTTGTTTAACTACTTACTTGAGTAGAAATAAGGTATGGTAGGCCTATTTTGTTATGTACAACAAAAGTTTAGGACCTTTCATGATGCATGTGATGTGGTATGTCATACTATCTCAAGTACTTTATGGGTTGCTATGGAACTTATTGAAATACCCATATGGTCCATATCATAATATGTGATTTTTTTACCATTTAAAGCTGCAGGTATAATTGTTATACTGGTACATTGTATGTAATAATAGAAACAGTGGTTAGCTTTTTGTGTATCAATAGTGACATATCTCTCTCTGCCTTACTTCAATCATAATATCACCTGCATGATCTGCCACTCCTCAAATTATCTTTATTCCTCATAAAAGTATGGCAGTTTGGTAAGGAGGGCAATTTGGTAATTTGCTTATTTAGTCTTTTTTAGTTCCAAGATTTTTTAAAGATCTTCCCAACTTTGTTCTAGTATTTGTTTTGGATAACCAACTTCATTTCATGCTTAAAAGGCTCAAACTTTGTTTTGATTTTATTTGTTTTTTGGTTCAGATTTTATGTTGATGATGTTGCAATAAGAGAGATCAAAAGAACAGAATCAATGGGTGGGGATTTCCCTTCAAAACCTATGACTTTATACTCAACAATATGGGATGCTTCCGAGTGGGCTACGAACGGTGGCAAATACAAGGTAAATTACAAATATGCCCCTTACGTTGCTGAGTTTTCCAACTTTGTCCTCCACGGATGCACCGTGGACCCCATTGAGCTCACATCGTTAAAATGCGAAGACACATCAAACCCAAACGCAATCCCGACAGGTATCACGCCCTCACAAAGGGCGAAAATGGAAAGTTTTAGAAAGAAGCACATGCAGTATTCGTATTGTTATGACAAAATAAGGTACCAAACGCCACCTTCCGAGTGTGTGATTAACCCGAAAGAGGCAGAGAGGTTGAAGAAGTTTGATCCGGTGACGTTTGGTGGTGGCCGCCACCATGGGAAGAGACACCGCCGGAGCCGGGCGGTGGCGATGTAAGGACTATGGTTATTTCTCTATGTTACTATCATTATCTTTCTTTATTTGAAGTTTCTTATTTTGTTGATCATCTTTGATCTTTTGTTTGGTTATTATTTATGTGAATAGATGACAGTGGAGATAAAGCATATAATTTGTTTGTGATGATGATTATGTGGAAAAAGTATTGAGATTTTGGTTTATGATTTTGATGGGTGTATGATCTTTTGCTTCAAAGTCAATTTTGACCATCCCTTACACCTATAATATGGGTGTTGTATTAGATTTTTTATTTTTCAAAACCTATACTTACTCCATCTTTATATTCTCATCTATCTATACTAACTTTTTGAAACCTCAAGAAGCAACTGTCAAAAAAAGGAAAGTCAAAAAAAGGTTTAAAAAACGAAGATTCCCAATCTAAATATTGAAGTTTTCCTCTGCCTAATCTCATAAGGATTAAAAGCAGCTTGACTTAGGGTTGGTAAATTTTAGAGTTAACTTCGCTTTTGGTTCCCAAGTTTGCACATTTTAACACTTCTAGTTCAATTTCAAAAATTATAATATTTTAGGGTCTGTACTTTCAATTTCTTAACAATTTTAGTCACTTTTTGAAATCTCATTCAAATTGGTCCGGTGTGATTGAGAAATTTCAGGCTCTGCTCTCGTAGTGGAAGGCGCGGAATCTCTCAATGGGGGGTCGGCTTATTCTTGTGAAATCGGTTTTGGACTCCCTTCCGATCTATTACTTTTCGCTCTATAAAGCCCCCCAAAAGCGTCCTTCATAAGTTGGAACAAATTCGTTTTAATTTTCTTTGGTGGGTGCACGGAGGTGAAATCAAAGATTCATTGGGTATCCCGTGATCTTGTGACGCGTCCTATTCAGAAAGGGGGGCTTGGTCTTATTCCGTTATGCTTTTCGAATTGGTGTCTCTTAGCCAAGTGGTTTTGGAGGTATAAAACGGAGAAGACACGTTTATGGAGAAAAGTTATTGACGGGGTTCACGGTGGCGGATCGGCCCACCATTTCATCCCTTCGCGGTCTTCGATTTCGGGGACATGGAAATCTATTGTCTCCATGGAAGTAATGTTGGCGGAAAAAGGGATGTAGTAGGATGGGATGGGCTCATTTGTTTTAGAGATGGCATTTGGAGATAGGGAGAATAATAGGGGGGGGGGGGGGGGGGGGGGGGGGGAGGGGGAGGGGAGGGATAGTTTCACAGTGAAGGGGCTGAAGGAGTTGGTGTGGAATGGTGATGATCAATTAGGGGGATGGGGTTTTAAATGGTGTAAGTTTGTGTCTTTAAACGTTAACATTTTTGCTTGGAGATCGATACTCGGTAGAATTCCCACAAAGGATACTTTGGCTAGAAGGAACATCCCAATTGCGTCCCTGACTTGTGTCTTTTGTGAAGAGGGAGTGGAGTCATTGGTGCACTTCTTTACGGCCTGCCCTTCTTCGGATGCTGTTTGATGTAGTGTTGTGTTGTGGTGCAAGATTCCTCCGTTTCCTTTGTTCTCGGTTAACGATCTTCTTGTTGGGCTTGACGCAGGGAAGTCCTCCTCATTGAGGTCCAAGGCTATCCAAATGGTTTTCTTAGCGTTTTTATGGTTCTTATGGAAGGAGCGGAATAATGTGTGTTTCAACAACAAAAGGCCGTCAGTTCATTTCGTCGTAAAGAAGATCAAATCGTGGAGTTTTTTATGGTTATCGTCTCTTTGTAAATCGTTCAATGTAGATTGGTTGTCGTGGTGTTCCTTTTCGATGTAAGTGTTTGTTGTGTTTGGGCGGCTTCTAGCTCATTGCTAGAGGTCTTCTTGCCCCGTTTTTAATGCATGGCGGTTCCAAAAAAAAATTGAAGTCAAGGGGTTAGGGTTTGAGATAAACGAGTTCGGGTGATAAATAGCCGACACGTAACAGATTCAACCCGTTTATGACGTGTATTTTTAAATAGCAAATTATATATATCCCTATAAGTTATAAAAGGTAAAGTTGTAACTTTGTTGGGTGATAAATAGCCGACATGTAACAGATTCAACCCGTTTATGACGTGTATTTTTAAATAGTAAATTATATATATCCTTATAAGTTATAAAAGGTAAAGTTGTAACTTTGTTAATTGATTTTTCATTTAGTATACATTTTGTTTTGTTCTTGGTCTTTCTTCATTTCTTATTTTTTATTAAGAGTTGTGTGATAAGTGTTAAATGTGTGTGATATGTGTTAAATGTGTTAAATAGATCGTGTTTTACAACTCGTTTATTAAATAGAAAATGACACATTTATTTAATCGTATTGTATTCGGATTTAGTATATGTGTTAATCATGTTTTATAGTGCCTGATTCTTTAGCATGACACGTTGTTAGAAGTTACACTCTTAAAAGCTAATGCATGTCTTATTGTAAATTAGTTATTATTTAACCAGGATCATCATATCGTTAGAAGTTACACTGGGCCACTGGCTATAGTTTGAAAATAATTTAAAAAAAAAAATCATCATTTTACTTCAACACAAAAATAGCAGCGATTGACGGTTGATAAGGGGAGGAGGTATGGTGGTGGCATGGCTTGGTGAAGCCATGTTCACCAACCAATTAAATTGTGCCAACTCAAATCATGTGTTTTTTAAGCCATGTGGAGCCACACCACATGGTATGGTGGTGGTGTGGCTTCAACAAGCCATCCGGCTACCAACGGTCAAATTCCCAACGGTCAAGAGAGGAGAAGGAGGCCGGCTTACCCAGGCTTGTGGGAACCGTGGAGAACCGGAAAGAGGAGGAACCGCATCACGCGATATCATTAGCCGGTGGAAGCCACCCGGCTCCCTTTGGAACCGGGTGCCGGCTCCTCAATGATACCGCCTCCCCTAACTTGATATTAATATATAAAAAACATCTCCTATCATGTTGTCCTCATTCGCCTTTTTATTTTTGATTGAAAATATTTTTTTTAGGGAAATTTATATATGTATATTTTTCTAAGATCGACTAATTATATACTTTTTAAGTTAAAAAATCAATTATATATTTCTTATTTAAAAAAAAAATCAATTACATATTTCCTCTTTCTAAAACAAACATAATACATATTAAATATACCATACTTATTGAATGACTATTGTACTCTTATTATTACCAATTTTTTTTTACATATTTCCTGTTTCTAAGACATTGGTGTGTAAACGAGCCAAATTGGTTCGTAAGCTACTCAGGATTTGATAGGTAAAAAGCTTAGACGAGCCGAGCCTAAATGAACCCGAGTCTGGATTGGATCCTTGAAATATGGCTCGAGCTCGTTTATTAAACGAGCTATATTTTAGGGCTTTTTAGGGCTCGAGCTCGTTTAGAATCGGCTCGTTCAAGCTTTTTACCGATCCAATTCTAAGTAACTCACGACCCGACCTAGCTTGTTTATACCCTTAGGTCTTACGAAGATGAAATATGTAAAATAGCTCTAAGTAAAAGTAAGGGTAAAATAGTTATTCAATAAGTTAATTTTAATGAAATAGATAAATATGTAATATATATGTTTGAGACGGGAGAAATGTGTAATTAATTAGTGTCAATGATCTCCAACCCAAATGGTTGATGTGACTATGTGAGACACCTAAAACATTACAATGAGGAGGTTTGGGTTTGAAGTTCCAACATTGACAAAAAAAAAATAAAAAAAATAAGGGTTCCAGGTTGCGTAGTTTTCTTACCTATGGTGTTTTCTCCTGAGGTGGTCTTTGAGTCCTGTACTCATAATCGGATAATAGAGATGATCGAGTGGGTCAGTGACTTGTCAGTAATCCAAATTTACTGTTAAAAAAAAATATATATAATTAATTTTTTAATTTGAAAAAATATATAATTACTTATCTTAGATAAACACAAATATATATATTTCCCCTTTTTTTTGGGTTTTTTATATATTCACAGCCACTTTTACTAAAAAAAACATCTTTTACACGGGTCGTTTGGGCCAAATGGTCATGGAGGGGGGGGGGGGGGGCAATTTTTGGTCGTTTGGGTCTTTTTTAAATTTTAAATAAGGATATTTGGGTGTCGTTTGGGCCAAAACGACCCCTTATAATTCAGAGGGGGGGGGGGGGTTATGGTTTTGTAATATTAAAAAAAAAAACCCAAACGACCTAAATTTAGCCCCCACGACCATATGGCCTCAAACGACCTGTGTAAAAGCTGTTTTTTCGTACAAGTGATTGTAAGTATAGCCACAACCTTTTTAAAAGTTCACAAATCCGTCTCAATACCAGACTAACCAACCAAATAAGTAAAATACAACATAAGTAAAACAAGTTTGTCTTTATGGGATTAAAAGACAAAATCCAATGAAGAGTTGAACTCCAAGCGGCCGCCTAGACTCGATCACTTACACATTCACATCCATACAACTTTGAAAGTCGAAAATATAATGGAATATAGACAATTTACAGCAGAAAGTCAAGGCAGGTAACCTTTAAAGGATTAGAAAGCCAACAGTGGCTAGCCTTGAAGTGAGCACCTAACGTCAAATCAATTAGAGACTACAAAAGAATTGGGCCGACGGATAACCTTGGGCCTTGCGTGGGTTCTGTCTGTAAACATTTGCGGGATTCGGGATGCTAAGAAATCCTCCTAAATTCGTCAAATTAGGGCTCGCCATCGTGTTAACTTCATATGTATCCAAGAAGGGGAAGTCTTTAAGTAAAATTGATCGGGTGTTAGATTTTGTTCCTTTCAAAGATAGGTGGCCAAATGCGTCTCTTACGGCTTTGCCTTGGTTGTGGTCTGATCATGTCCCTCTCGTTCTTCGTAGTTGAAGTGCCAGGATCTCAAGGAGGTGGTGCTCACAGCTGTTAGGGATGTGGTAAGTTGAAGGCCCGGATCCGATGGACCTTGGAAGAAGGGAGCTCCTTTTTCATGGGGTGATCCAACCTTAGCTTAGCTTCTGGTAGGATTAATGGGATCGATGTTGGAGGGGTGTGGGTGACGGATCCGAAGGTCATAAAGAAGCAGGTGTGAGATTTTTTTTAGAAAGAAATTCTAATCTTCATGTGGGCTTCAGCCTCGGATGTGGTGTGACGGGTAAAAAAAGTCTCTACCAAACAGCTCCTTAGTTATATTCTGCCAACTAAAAACTCAGTAATAATTCTTAACCTTCTTGAATAGAAAAATTCCCAGTTTCCACAAACATATGAAAGGTCTCAAAACCCAATGCTACATACTGATAATCACCTTCTGGTTTAACAAAATCAACTTAAACTACAAACATAAATCTCATCAAAACTTTCCAAGTAATCAAACAAAACAAGAAAACGATTAATTGTGGCATCCTTCAAAGATGAAGGAACTAATCTTGACCATCTTGACCCTCCTCTTTCGCAAGTCGGATCATGTCATCAATGCGAAGAATCGTTATGGCAGCTTCAGTCGCAAACTGTGATACATGACCAGATTTTATTTAAGCCTTGTAAAATTTCATAATTACATTGTACACAAAAATAATCTAGTAACTTACTTGTAGTATCTTGACTTTGCTCATAGCAGGTTCAATTACACCGGCTTCTAAGTTGTTGCGAACTGTACCGTTTACTAGGTCCAAACCCATGCTACAATTTGATATAAATTAAAACAAAAAGAAATTAGTTATCAATAGCAGTTAAATAATAAATAAGAAATTGAGAATAATCTTACCTTGATAAATGTTTCTTATCGGCTTTAGTTTGTGCGGTGTGGTGATAAGCACGCAGTTTGGCTACCAAATCAGTTGCGTCCTTTGCAGCATTGACAGCAAGAACCTGTGTATTAAAAGGTATTATAATCAGTGACATTGAGAATAAACCAATTTAAATAATTTGAAATTTGAGTACACGAGCCAAAACCTTGGGAATTATCAACAAGGCTTCAGCGAATTCTGCAATTGCCAGCTGTTCACGAGATCCTAAAGTTGTAGCAAGGTACTCCAAATACACAGACAACGCCGCCTCAACTGCGCCACCACCAGCAACCACCTGATTGAACATTCCACAGTCCGTCAATATATGTATATATAAATGCATGTATATATTGTTTTATATCGATAAAATGAGGTGGGATATTACAGAATTTGATTCCAAGGTCCTCTTGACAATACATAAAGCATCATGTAAAGCTCTATCCATTTCATCAAGCATGAAGTCATTTGCACCTCTGAGAATTACAGAAACCTGTTGGAATCATCCCAAATATAAATATTTAAAGATTGTATTTTGTGGGTAAAATAAATTTATTGAAAAATATAAATGAGTTAAAGAACATACTGCACTTGATGTTTTAGTTCCTTTGATCAATATGACATCATCGTCTGCAATGCGCTCCTCCACTACTTCATCTGCAGATCCAAGGAATGATGAATCAAAAGTTTCTTCTCCTTCCATGTCAGCAAATGTTGAAACCTACACACAGTAATAAATTTAATTTCAAAATCAATTTGTCTCTTTAAAAAAATTAAAAAACTAGAAGCAATTTTTGTGCATATTACCGCGGTTGCACCTGTTGCTTTTGCAACATGGCGTAAATCTTCTTTCCGAACTCGTCTGACAGCAATTGCACCGGCTTCAACAAAATACTGAATGCAAAAAAAAATGTTAGAATCATATAAATAATACACCTATATTATAAAAAAAGTCGTGTTACCTTAAGTGACATGTCATCAATTCCCTTGGTAGTTAAAATGACATTTGCGCCAGCCTTTAGGATCTTTTCAATACGTTCTTTCGTCACATCAGACTCTCTATAAGTTAACATATCATTCCCATTTCATCATTTCAATAAAAATACAAAATGGGTAAAACATGTGAAATTGTAAGTTTGATTACCTTTGACGAATTTTCTCCAACTCCCGTGGGTCAGAGACTAAAACCTGAACACCTAATTGCATTTTTGTTTTTTGAAGATTAAAGTCAAGACATGCAATTCTTGCAGGAGAAACTTTCACTGGCATTCCTTGTGCTGCACGCCCAGTGTTAAGAGCATACCCTTTTAATAAGTAGCTTTCTTTAGCACTTTTTCCATGCGCTTTAAGGATATTAATTCCCTGGGGATATATTAACAACATTTCAGACATTTGCAGGTTAGATTTATAAATAATTAGGTACTGATTTACAAGAAACATGAAAAAAAGTAATGATGTTATCAAGAACTAACCTTGATTGGATACTTGATTTCACCGCGTGCATTGGTCATTTTAACAGCTTGCACCGCATCAACTACCTAAAGGAATCACAACAGATATATTTGTTACAAATATGAAAGGGCATTTAACAGCTAGTACGGGAATTGGTTATTTTGTGAGCTTAAACAAAGAAAGAAAAAGAAAAACTAAAAGCTGCACGAGTTCACAGAAATAATCATCGTTACAAATATGAAAGGGTAAATCAAAAAGAAATTAAAGGAAAGCATACCAAATTTGCAAAAAAGTCAGAGTCACCAGATAACAATTTGGAAGACATGCTTGTCTTTGCACAATTCACAAGAGAGTCCTTTCCAAGCTTGTCAACCTAAATGGAAAGAAAGATTAAAAAACACTTGAGATAATCAAAAGAAAGCATAGAATCTAAAACTTCTTTAACATAAAAGTTAGAAAATCCCAAACTAGTACAAGTACTTTTGACATTTTCACATATTACTCTACAAAAATTTTACCTTGATTGCGAGCTTTTCTTCAACATATTTGCATGCCTCTCTCATCGCAAGCTGCCAACATAAAAATAAAAAGTAACCATAAGCAAGAATGATCAAACTAATGTTACAAAGAAGCTAAAGAATTAGTTAACACTCACTCTGTATCCACTAATTACAGATGTTGGGTGAATCTTGTTTTTCACAAGATCATTTGCTCTCTGCAGAATAACCATGACAATGTATTAAAAAGCATTTACAACTAGAGTCAAATTCCTTTATGAAAAGCTCGTTAATACAAAAAATTTATGTACCACAATATGAATATTAATACCTTCAGTAACTCAGCTGCTACAATGACCACAGAAGTAGTGCCATCTCCTACTTCTCTATCTTGAAGCTCAGCCAATTCAACAAGGACCTAAACAACCATTAGTTACAAGAAAACTAATAAATTAAGAAGCAAAAGCCAACAAGACTATTCATAAGGCAAAAGAAAAAAAAGACTAAAAAATTAAATTTTATGTCTAACCTTGGCAGCTGGATGCTCAACATCTAACATCTTGAGAATTGTAGCGCCATCATTCGTAATCGTCACATCCCCAATGTCATCGACCAACATCTGAGATGCATAATAGTTACATCAAAAGGCTTAATTTAAGTGGTAAATAAAATAGTATAAAAGAAAAAGAATAGAGAAGCAGTTGCAATGGCCAAGATACATAAAAGAAGAATCCTATAATGAGCCTATAATGCCTTACTTGAATGCAAAAACTTATAAGAAGGCAATGTAAAACTTATACGAAGGGAAAATGGATCTATGTACACTTAATATGGGGACTGGTGACCTGGAAATACCCCTTTACTTCAACTGAACCCATCACTACTTCTTAAGCAACGAGACTTTTATTCTCTATACATTAACTATATACCAGAATATGTTTTAAATTGAAGGGCAAAGATAAACGCTAGTAACATGTTTTTATAAAACACACTTATACTTTGAAAAATATGTATGCTTGCTCAGCCACATTAGATGCAGAAGAAGACCAGATGATAAAAATATTAAATTCCTGTCTGAAAACAAAAGATCACAAGCTTGCACACTAGAGAATTTTGTTCATTTCAAAAGTTTACTCTTCTAGTCCCTAGATTCAATCACAGAGCAGCAACTAAATATTCTATCAACATTTCATTATCTTTTGATAATGTCATCACCATCTGCCACATAAAAAGAAAACTTTATCCCCTGATGTTTGCTCACAAAACAATATCAATCAAATTAGTTTCAAGAATTAGATCTGCCATCCCATCACCAACATAACAGTGCTCACACACTAGCCTTGAAGAAAAAGTTTCATTGTGTTTTAACTATCAGAAGGTAATGTGTGTGTTCAAATCACATCTCTTAATTTAGGTGTTAGCCTATAACTACTTTGTGCATACTTGATCTATCCAGCTTAAAATCCATTTTTAAGTTTTTAACCACCTTACAAGTTACAATCCACTTTTATAACACAGATAAACCCGATCTAGGGTTTGTAAACCTCAGAAATCTAAATTTGCTTAGCGAAAATGACTGAATCAGATAATGAGTGAATGAAAGGCAACGAATACCTTGTCGAGTCCCACGGGACCAAGTGAAGTCTTCACTATATTCGAAACAGATTGACAAGCAGTGACTGCACCACAAATTAAGAATTACATGATTATCGCTTTACATTTGTGATGCAAGCAGAGAAATTAGGGTTTTGGAAGTGAAAACTTACTGTTTTGAGTGCGGACATCTTGGCCAGATTGACGATCTCCGAGAATATCAAGCGGTTGTGAGCCAAGCGCCATTGTTGATTACGATTCTTGTTGTATCTGAAGCTTAGAAATGGTGTTTTCTGGAAGAACCCTAATACTGTGAAGCCTTGATGACTGCTCGTTATGGAGGGTTTTCTAACTCGGCTTATTTATCAGACGATTGTGTCTTGTGTGAACCGGGCCGGGTTGAGCCGTTCGATTAGGCTATCTTTCTTTTAGCAAACAATGCCAATTTTAAGATTTATTTAGTGATAAACTGATACACTTTGTAACTAAAACATTATAAATAAGTTTTAAATTTTAATACTGTAACAAACATTTATGATTAATACTACAACGCTCAGATTAGCCATTTTCAAGCGCCGTCAAGTCAGCATTACATATCAGCTTTGTTTAAACTTTTTCCACAAACATGTTTTTATTTTAACGTAGCTTTTCCCACAAACACCCTTCAAATATTATTAAGTATTATGTTTTGTGTATGTGAAATGAAAAATAAATAAATAAATAAAAAACCCAAAGCCTCGCATTGCCCTTAGCCAAGTACCAAGGACAGCACCCTCCACCACAAAGCCCTCCATAAGGGCTGCCACATCATCAAATTTGCTTCAAGGGTTGTGCCAAAACTCTCACGATGCGGGTAGTCTTAGTATCAGACAACATAGCACGAAACAAGTCGCAGAGTCATCTTCAAGATTTTAGATGTTATGTACGAGTATAGAAAATGGAAAAAAAAGTTTTGTAAATCGATGATAATTATGATCACAATAAACAAAGCAAAATTATTGACGTCAAAACATAGCAAAATATATTGGTCAGTTAATTATAATTTGTCTTTTACTCTAGCTCAAAGTTTCTTAGGCCAAGTTTTTATAAATGTCATTTCTTTTATGACATGTGGGTTTAAGATTGGGCCTGTTTGTTTAAAAAAAAAGATTAATAGCCTCTTAGATTTTAATGGCTAAGACATTTCCCCGTTTCTTTGGTTCGATGTGTACCAGTTTTGAAACTCTATGAATAAAAGCACTTTTTTTATAAAATAAAAAAAGTTGTTATTAATATATGTTTTAAAAATAAAAACAAACAGATCTTCTATTACTAAATGAATAAAAGTCTCTTTTTGTTTTTTTTCCGTAAAACAAATGTTATTAATATTAAGATGTTTTAAAAATAAAAACAAACACCTTAATGATTCAGATTTCTGATATTTAAACTATCTCTTAATATTCAAAAGGGTATTCAGATTCAAACATAAATCTGTTACGAAAAACAAACAGGGCATGTTTTTTCGTATATGAGAATTGGGATGCACAGATCCAAGACATGTAAACTAAACTTTTTTTTTGTCTCTCTAAAAGATGGGTCATGTATGTTTCTCACCCTACACGTCCCTCTGATCGAGTCGATAATTTAGGGGATATAAGTAAAGAAATATCAAATAGACATTTTATTTTTGAACGGTATATTTGGATCACTGACGGGGACATTACACCACCCACCCGATCATCTCCAATCCCCATCAAGAGGAAACTCATAACTGGTGAGAGAACCCCATGGTCCAACTTGTATTGTAACCCCCAATTTTTTATTTTTTTTATTACAAGTAAGACTTAAACCCAAGATCTCTTGATAAGGGGTTATACACATTTGCCAATAGACATAAACTTATAACTTGATTTTGTTTTGTATCGGTAAATCATTCAATGTATATAGTGTTCAGACTTTTTTTTATAACGAAGTAAACAATACAAGTCCTAAACAAAACCCAAATTGGTGAGTTGAGTTTGTCTTATTTTCTTTCATGAGAGCTCATTATCAAAGCCCACATAAAAATCGGTCCATTGGACTTTAAACATATAACATAAACAAAACAAGTTTAACTTTAAAATGTCGTCTCATTTGTTTTTTTTATAAAGATGTTAACGTCCGAATTTGGATATCACTTTTATATTATAAGAGGTGGTCTAAATGTTTAAAATCGGAATGATTTTAACAATTGTTTTTATAACGTATGAATACTTATGATTGTATATTTGTTATTTTATAGCCGAATATTTTAAAATATTGTTACTTATATATTTTCAATATTGTTTGCATATAAAAATTATGCATAATAAGCTCAATAAATTTATATATGTCTAAGCTAAAAATAAGAGTAATATACAATAGTAGTTGTTTATGGCTCTGTAAAAAAACATATCAATAGAAAGTATTTAAAAGAAAAAAAATATGAGTGGACTCTAATTGTATATATATACAATTACAAACCTAACCTATGTTTTCGTGCCCCAAACCTTACGAATCCTACCCGACCCATCCATCACATATCCGTCTCCTCTAAAAACCCTAATCACCTCATCTCCCTTATTTGTAACCACCGGCGAACCTCACCTCACCTCCATCTCTCCCCTCCGATTCAAGCTCCCAGTAGACCTCTCCCCGTCTCCTTCGTTTGCCGGCTAACCCAGAGACGACCTCCTTCCCTCTGGCCGACCCCGGTGACCTACTCCTTATCAACGACGACCAGCGACGGCCCTTCCTCGCTACCTCCTCTATCTTCTTCGTATGTAGTCGCGACGCAACAGCGTGGGCGGCGGACCTTCGGCCATCGTCGCCGACGCGAACCAGGTTGGTGGCGATGGTCGCTTGGTGACATCACAGAAGCAGCAAGCGGTGGCACTGAGCCCGTCATACACAATCAGAGGCTTTAATTTATGAAAATTGGAAGACAATGCTAACCTTTTGCAGATAGAGAGTGCGTTTGTAGATCGAAGTGAAAGAAAGGGCGCTGTTTTGAGTGAAGAAGAAGATTAAGGTAACTGGTGATGAATCAACGCAGCTATGAAGGCTAGGAGCAACTCTAAAGAACACGTCGTGTAAGAAGACGCTCGTCGGCGTACCGAGCCTTACCAAAATCCAACCCGGTATCAACACCTTCTAAACCTTCGCTTCTACCAGCTGAGCTGCAGGTGCGTATATGTTTTTCTGGGAACCATTATCTATATATCAAGAAGCAGAGTTTTTATTATTATTCTTAGATGTATCCAAAAGACCCAAAAGATATGGGTATTGGCTTCACTCTTTCCTGTTCAAAAGACAGTAGGCTTTTAGAAATATTCAAAACTGCAGCAATTTCCTGTCCAAAAGGAAGAGGCTTTTAGAAATATTCAAAACTGCAGCTGTGCTTGCTTTTAGATAACAAAATCAACATGCCTTTTTTTGTGACATCCTAATGAACCTTTTCTTTTGCTTTCTTCCACTGCTCATTCTTTTCATCTACATATAGCAAACAAACCAAACATCCTATTTCAAAAGTATCGAACAGTTAGCAAAAAAAACAAACAGTAAACAAAACAACCTACAAAGATAACAATTATGGAAATGAGTAAGATAAAACATTAGTAATTGGAAATCTAATCAGAAAGCAATTTGTCTAATTCAAAAGCATCTATTTTTCATAAGTATTAATGCAGGTTTGCTATATAAGCTTCCAAGCCATCAAACACAAAATGAAAAAAAACCAAAAAATACCCAAAAAGCTATACCATGTACTGACTTCATATCTATTGCTATGACCTCTTTCGTTGCCATGAAGTGATACAATGCTTCTCACAGACCAGGTACTGCCTTCATAGCAAAAGAGGCATTGTACTGGCCTTATATCTATTGAAGTTCTGATTTATGTTTGAGTGGGAAGATGCATCCTGATGACTTATATGATCTTGGACAGTTGACTTTTAAAAGTCAAAGCTGATGCAAACTATGACTAAGAATATTTAATTAACATGTTTTATCTTTAAGAATTAGATAATGAATAATAGTTACATTCAATTAAGGTTAGCTGTATACCACTAAAAACGCCAGACGGTCAAGACATGTTGTTGTGATTTAGCATAGGAAAAAAAAAAGAAAAAAAGAAAAGAAAAGTAGGTGAACAGTGAAACTAAGACACAGATTGAGACTTCGTAAACGTATTTTTATATAATTTGCAGTGTCTTTTTAGATTTATTCATGATATTTGTTAAGCCTTAGGCTTTTTTATTAATGTACCAGTTGTGTGTATGTTTGGTCCAAACTATTTAGTGACTAGCACTTGGTTGGGCTTTGTTGCCACATTACTCATAACAGCAGAAACACTTTTTTTTACATTGAATACAGCAACCTTTCCTCCTCCTTTTTGACCTCTATATTTCCCTGTTTTCCCAAGGGAAAGAAAGCTGTGAATCCATTTGTGTATTGGAATTTTTTGTTTTTGAATTTGGTGTATTGTGAGGGTTGTATGGTTTTATGTTCTTGATCAATGGGGTGTTTTTGTTTTATCATTATGTGTTGGATCATGTTCTCTTTTTGTCATAACAGCCTCACAATATTGTTTTATGTCATGTATGCATTAGCTACAGATATGTATCAATAGCGACATTATTTTTTTCATGTCAGAACAGAGATACGACCGACTCTGCTTCAATCTCAATCAACCCTCATAAACCGAATCCAAAAGCCAACCAGCCTTGACCCGATCATTCCTCACGCGTTAAAAGATCTCTTCAGGCTTCCCTTGGTAAGTTACCTATAATTTTTTTTTTACTTTTATCTGCATTAATATTTTTATTTTCTAGAACCTCTCCTCCCACAATCATTGGTAATGGAAACCAGTGATTTGTGGTATATGAGAGTATACTAAGATTGGCGTTATCTGAAAATCTTAAACTATGTTAGAAGAAGTGGATAGGATAATAATTTTCACAATAGTAAAAACTTCAAGAAAAAAAAAAATTTATAGTCCTTAATAACGTCACTACCTGCAGATATATTTAGATAGATTAGCTTGATTCCCAGGCATGCCCCTGATTTCATGATTGATCAAGCATGATTGCCATAACCTAAGGTTTTTATCATACTTGCTAAAACCATAGCATGTTCAGCACATTTCAAATAAAAAACAAAGCTTAGAGCAAGTTTCACCTACAAAACTCACTTCTAATGCAAAACTGAATTTTAAAAGGCGTTTGAAAGCTCATGTATCTGAACCTATCATCCATACAAAAATCATTCCTGAGAAATCTCGAATATTATATATTAATATGGCCTGTTGATTTACTGCAACTTTCTCACAGTTTAATTTGTTACACTTTTCATACATATTGTCAGTTGAACTGTTATCTTTACCCTTTTTTTCCTTCCTAAAACAGTTATATAACTTCCATCCAAGAAAATTTGGCCATAATGTTTTCTTCCATTTGTAGAACTATAAATTGGGAGTTCCATTCTTAAGATTCTAAAACTCTTGCAGACACCTCCGGCTCAAATCTATATTTTTTTTAATTCTTTTTAACGGATGCCGCAGCAACGCGCGGTCGATCTCTAGTTTAACACAAGTCACACACATATCCAAAAAAGATTTGTAAACCTTCGAATGGTTTTGATGTCTTTCAGAGTTTTTGATCTCTAGATCTAAAAGAAAAATAAACACCTTAAATTTTGAAAACCTTTGACCGAAGTTAGTCAGAGTTTTTTCTAAAAAAACAAACAAGTCCTAACATTTGCAATTTTTTTAACTACCGTCAAAATGCAATATTTTGTTTACAAAATCATGCTCGATTGCATTTTTTTTACATATCTAATGGTACAATGTGTAATATTGGTACACCCTCTCATAAGAGAAATCTATAGGTGAGTCATCCAAGACATGATATATGAACTTGTAACAACATATAATCGGTCATCCAAGGCATGATACATGAAGTTGAATGTCTCCTTCTCGCTTAGACCGGGAGGCAGGGACACCCCTCTTGAGGGTCAAAGAACAAGAGCTCGAGTTTTTGAGTTTCTTAGGAAGAACTTTTAGTTACTCAAATCACTTATGACAATAGTTTAAAGAAGTTCAAACTCACATTTCTCTCATGCCCATGGCAAGCGCATTATCAAACTCACCTCAAACGACTATTATCTATATATAAAATATCATCTTTTAAATAGTGAGGTTTGTAAGTTTTTAATTTTTGACACAACATATTTTCATATTTGGTCCCTGCTTCCCTTTCTCTCCATACCCTGGATCTCGCCTCTCCCTCTCTCATTTCACTCAAGACGTCTCTTCACCCCTACCAAACCCTAAATCCAAATTGCTAAGTGCTCATCGATTCGTCGAAAATCGAGATGGTGGTAGTATCGATTCTCTTTCGTCAGGGCAACTAAGTGCTCATCGATTCGTCGAAAATCGAGATGGTGGTAGTATCGATTCTCTTTCGTCATGGCAAATGGCGGAAAGGGGTGATTCGGATTCATTCGTGGCGAACAAATCGCGTGGTTTGATCGAAAGTTGCGGTGATGATCGGGGTGTGGATACGGGTTTGGAGCGACGGATGATCGAATGTAGCGGGAATGGCGTTTCGAGAGGTCGATCGGAGACGGATGCGAGCAAGTCGAAGATATTGGAGGCTCTATGCCATGCTCAAACGCGTGCAAGAGAAGGAATGAATCCCACCGTATCCTTATGAGCAAGTGGGTAATTTCTATATCTATATCTTTGTATCTATTTGTATATATATATATATATATATATATGAAAAGGTTTGTTGTGGATGAAAAGATTTTTTAAGGATGATGGTTGATCGGCATCTTTGAAAGTCAAAAATCTGAATCTGCCGATTGATTCAGATCAGTGTGTTTGTGTTACCTTTTTCTGTCGGTTGTTGGTGTCTGTATTAATTGGGTTGAGGGATTTCTCATGTTAAATCTTTGGTTTTTTGTTGCCTGCTGTACTAATTGAGGACCCGATGTGATTTTTGTAAACTTTCCATCTGTTGTTATTTGTATCACAGCATTAGATTTTGGTTATTTAATACATGTAAAGTTGTTGAATGCTATGCACATATGCTTTCCCACCATATGGCTTCTTAATTCCCTGTGATATCAGTCCTCAGGTAACTTAAACTATTACATGTAACATATATATATATATATATATATATATATATATATATATATGGTGGGTAGGGGCTTACATTAGCATCATCAATCAAAATTCAATGTCTATGGTGGTAAAAAGTAAAATCCTGGTATAATCAAAAAATAAATTACTTTTGTACTGCAGTTGTTGGATTATGCAGGTTCAAAGGGATAACTATGAATTTGTAAATCAAGAAAAGATGATCCCCAGAGTGATCAGATGGATTCATGGTGGCATAGAAGTTGCAATTGAGAGATCATGGGATAATGGAGGAGAAGGTTTGTTAGTAACTTAGTATAGCATTTTATGTTTTCCTGTTATAGTTTTTGTGTTTTCTTGATCACATTTTTTGAACTTTGTCTTTGATCAGGTAGTTATTAGTGAGTTCGGGCAGTGATTTCTCGGTCGTTAAGTTGCTAAATGTTGGCTTTTACCATTATCGATTTGTTGTTGACGGGCAATGGACTTATACTCCACACGAACAAATGGTTTATATGTGTAGGTTTATGTACGTATAACCCTTGCATATTTTTATATACAAATCATATTTTATATAAACTATACACATACATATAAGTATATGTAATGTCTTTTTTTACCGATACACATTTGATTATTTATGTATCGTAGTTTCATTGTTTAGTTTTAGCCATTTAGGTATATTAATAATTTTTTTTTAGCATTACTTGAGTTACTTGAGTGGATCTGCACGGTTAGAGAGTGAAGTATGTGACAATAAAATATGAGGTAAGTTTATCTATTTTCGACAATTTCATCTAAACTCACCCTACTTTTATGTGTAAGGATGGTTTATGTATTTGAACATCCGATGCAATGCTTCAAAGTTGGTGCATAAACGTCTTACTTTTATCGAATTTTGATGTTTTTGGTCGTGTATTGTTTGAATGGAACAATTTGGTGCATTAATACATTGCAATTTTAGATCAGAAATATAATTACATTCTCTTGCATATACATAGTGATAAGGTCATAGAACTTATCCAGCTAAATATTATACACTTATTCAATCTTTTTGCTTCATGATCGCTTGCTTTAGTTTAGCTTCAAGAATCTTCTTTAAAATTAGTAAACCCCGAATGATCCATTGAGCTTGACACAATTCATAATAAAACCATCATATAAATTGACATGACTCTTTTGTTACAGGAGATGAAACAATGTGTAAAAGAAACTCCTTGGAAGCCTCGACCGTCATGAGAATCTAATAGGTTTTCCCTCAATAGACTACATAAGAAAGGCAGAAGGAACAACCTACATCATGACCAAGAAAAACACAACATGCATGTCAAGAAGATGCAAAGACAGCTTATGGGAAGAAATTGCTTCTTAGTTTGATACAGGGGCGATTTCACTGGCTAGAAGCTCGGTTGTTGCTACTGACCTTGATGAAGGTTAGTTCTTATCATTTTTCATAACCTTATTCTACAATTAAAGCATGAAGGGTTATTTGTTTTACATGTATTAATAAACAAATTTTCTATCAAAAGGAAACCAACTTGATGTTAGTGACGGTGGACTCAAATCACAGGGGAATTATATATGAACTGGAATTGATAAATAAGAGACCCAAAGAGCAGGAGTTTTTGGAGAATCATAATGCAAATTCTCATATGTCCTCTATTGATTTCTTGCAGCCTCGATCAGTTCGACGGGTTTAGGGTTGTCTCTTGACAATGGTAGATTGGCATTAGACGAGTCATCGTTTATTTTCGGGCTCTTGGAAGATGATCTTGAACTTGACTTGCATAGAGAGGATGCTGAATTTGATAGGTTGATGAAAATTCAGGTATCATTGAGCATATATTCTAATTTTGAATTAAACAAATTTGTATAATAATATTGCTTTTGTGATCATGATTAAGCCTAACAGGCTCGGGAAGAGGTGCAAACAAACCAGCTTGAGTTAATCTCACATGTTGAAGATAAGTTCATTGAATAAATTTGTGAATGCTAAATTTAATTGATATATAGGATTATAGGAAAATGGAATAAATATCAATATTAAGTTCATTGTATTTTACACATCCAACAGGTTTAAAGAAAGAATGCAACAAATTAAAGAAGACCCCGGCAATCTACAATTACAGAATGTCGATCATATCAACACTACTGTTACCGTGTTGCTGCAGCTCACTAAACATGAGTTGATAGTAAGCTTTATTGCCCAAATATACATATCCCCATCATTCATATACTCACAAATATTAATAAACGCAGGGAAAAACTTTCATATGCCAAGGCTCGATAACAGAAATTCTGACAAACAAAGGTTGGTTTTACATTGCATGCCCCAAATGCAACACCACCATCTTTCCATTAGGCAGCAAGTAGATATGCATCAGATGCACATTTGATGAGCTTAAATACAAGTAAGCAATAAATTAGTCTTTCTTTGGTTGGTTAACAGATTGATACTTTGCACACATTATTTAGCCTTTAGGTGCTATTGAGCTTGAACTTGACAGCTTTGTTAACTCTGATATATTATTAATGTTAGAAACACGTCATTTGAAAACTAAGGTCTAATAACAATAACATAAAAGTGAACTTTATTGCTGTTCTAGAAAATAATACGACTATTTCAAAATAGACCCATGATAAAAAAAAAGGCTGAAAATAGACCCAACTTATATGTTAAAAGGATTATGTAAAGTGGGGATGTTCTGATGTTAAGGATGGTTAGAGGATGTTCTGATGTTAGGTTTCAAATTTTAAATGATTATGTGGATTGCTTATATGGTGTTTGCAGGTTTGGTAATTTTCCATTGGTTTTGAATTGTGTTATTTTGGTAACTATTATGCAAGTTATATTTCAGATTAGACTTTGTTGTCTTCTGCCACTCATAGGTTTGCATATACGGGTTGAAAGTTTAATTTTAGTCCGCATTTTTTGTGTTTAGATTTCTCATGAGGCCTTTATTCATATCTATTTATTAAATCATATGGATGTCTTACTTATTTTATGTTTCTTGATTGTAGGTGGTTTGCGGTCAGGCCCATTGATCAGCTATTGAGGTATGTTTTACGCCTTCAGATCTCTATCTTTTCTTGCCTATTTGTCTTTTTTCCTGAACAAGTTTATTTGATCCTCTATCGTAGTTTTTTTATATTGAATACTTGAAGACCCAAAATTTTAGGTTGTATGCAATGAGGATGCATTCTTTGTTATATAAGACCACGGACGAAACCCAAAGATGCTATGTAATGTGATATGCTAATCTTGGTTCATATCTCATTCTCATTATTGTAACGTCATTGTTTTTGTATCTCAGAAACCAAGTTTTGAGCTATTGATGGCCAATCAAAGAGACAATGACTTTTTTAGAGTTAAGGTAAATCTATTTCTCATGTCTAGGGGTGGCGATCTCACCCATTACTGATAAGCGGGTTGATATGGGTTAGGTTTTTATCTATGACGGGTCAAATGGGTGTGATAAAAGTCAACTTAAACAGAAATGGTTTGAATAGGTAGAGGTCGCCAGTACCAAACTATTTTTTAAAATATATTCCTATGCCGGTTTAGGCTACCCATTTTTGCATCATCCAGCCATCTCAATCATCCCTCTTTTACTCTTAAGGAAACTTTTGGTCATGTCTTACTCATAGATGGGTTGTTTGAGTTATCTTTTATCTCTTGCAGGTGAAGTCGATGTATTACATGTTAACTAAAATGGAGTCCAGGCCTTCGCCTACGCTTCTGAATGAGTATCTTCTTGCAGTTTTGGGTCATGGGCTGCACATGACTGCCCTTCTTTCACCCATCAAACATAGAGCAAAACAAAGTGAGACATGCTTTTTTGGATAGCCTTTGGAACGTGTGTTCTTTTATTTGTATCGTAACGTACAGATACGGTGAGGCCGCCGCAACGCGCGGCGGGTCACCACCTAGTATATGTAACAGTCTAAATTTTGTAACACATTCAAGTTAATTCTATTTTGTCTTTTCCTCAAAGAAAGACGATAAAAAAGTTTCCAATCATGATCCTTGCAGATCTGATCATCCCTATAATATAGAAAGACAAACTCTATATATTTGAGATCTTTCTCTTTTATAATATCTCAATTCCAGTAACGGTTTTATTAGATATCTTACAACTAGAATCGCTCGTTTTTTCAATCTAGTCCCTCCACCACCATGAATCCAGTTAGATTCAGACATGCTACACTTTTTTATTATTGAGAGAACCCAAGTACTTTCTCATAGATCCTTTTTCCTTTTAGATTATACATGAGCAAAACAATTATGCTCTTACAGGAAATTAGCAAAGTTTTTATATATATACAATCACAAAAGGAAGGGTATTAACATCCAAAACATAGTTCTTATTCTCTTTTATCTGACTTATTAACACAACATTTACTTTCACTAAGTCTTCGTACTTTAATAAACAATTATAATTGTTGATTTATGTCAACACTAGGTTGATTCTCTCATCAAAATTCCCCCCAAAATCACTCATACCCATTTTGTAATAAAATGACTAGGCTACCCCGTTGGTATGTAAAGTACGTAAATACTCTTTTACGTGGGTGAGAGACTTAAATGCATTGATAAGAAAGTTGACTTACAGGGGCCTATCATTAATATTTTTTTTTATTTAATTACAAATAACTAATTTTCTAAGATATTAAAAAGTTATGCAATTAACTTCTATCTCGTCATTGTGTAAAAATTTGACATATGAAACTAGTTCAATTGATAAAAGTATTGTTCTTTTAGTTGTAGGTTGTATATTCAAATCCTGACACTGATATAATTTCTTCTGTTGAGTAATTTAGAAGTAAGAGTAAGAAAGTTTTGTCGTTCAAAGAGTAATTACATAAATTTTCTTTTTAATATTGTAAAAACTAGGTAAAATAACCGGTAAACAACTTCAATAAATAATTAGACAAATTAGATTTTAATTATTCACACTATCTATTATTTATAAATCTTTTTATGCTAATGAACAATTATAATTGTTGACACATGTCAACACTTGGTTCATTCTCACACCAAAATCCCCCCCACAACCACTCATACCTATTTCGTAATAATATAAACATGGACCCTCCCATGACCCATTTTCTTGACTCGACCTATATAAGCCAATTTATTTCATTCTTAATTTGCTTCAACGCTAACACAACAGAGCCACAATTTGATTCATCTGTTTTTTCATTCTTTCATCATCGTTCTTCAATGTAACGATTACATTTTTGATTATGTAGTGATTCTTACCAAAACAAATCGGTTTCAAATGTTTAAAATGATTCGCATTCATGGTTCATACGTTACAGAGTAATGGTTAATTACCAAGTTACGTTTGAAACTATCGTCGTCAGTCCGAGGTTTCTATGGGGTTCGGAGAAGAGTAACAAAATTACAGAATCTCATTTATGACATTCGTAATTTTCATTTTAGACCCTACACTTTGATGTAATAAACCGATTAAACATTTTAGTTTGTTTTGAATTTTTTCGGACCCTCAACTATATATTTTGTTTAAAAAAATCATATTTATTTTTTTATAACATATAACGTTTTACACATGATAAAAGATAAGAATTAATAATACACTATAATCATATTATCATACTTATTAAATGTTAAGCGTTATAAAAATTATCTATAATAATTATTATTATTTTTAATATAGATTATACAAAATTATTTCGGGTGTTACAACGATGTACTCTTTATAATTTTTATTATAAAGGTGTTTACAAGTTATTATTTAAATATCTTTTAATTTTTCCCTCTTTGATTATCATTTTATGAAATGTTATAAATAATTCCATTAATTAGAATATAGAAGTGAATCACTTATAGTATTTGCTAATAATTAAACCCGTGTAATACATGGGTTCTAACCTAATTATTTATGAAAAGTTTCCATGATGTTAATTTCTATTTATATCTAGTGTATGCCATAGATACATGTACATCATAGTCTTGTGTTTACTTATGCGATAACACAAATAATGTGTAAAACATTATTAAAGTCCATTTCTTTACACTTGAAAATAAAGTAACAAAACAAATGAATCAAGATACGTTTACAATTACAAATATAATTTCCAAATAATCGAAAAAGTAAGTAGTAGTGTATATTCAAAACAACTAGGGAATGGCACCACAAACCCTTCGTATTACTCCTTCTTGACCTGTTTTTATCTTGATTTCACTCATCTTTACCATAGCAGCTGCAAAATCAGACTTGAACTTTGAAGGATTATTACTATACTCCCTAACAATGCTGTCTGTTGATCCACCACTGAACAACACTTGATCCGTCTCAAGAAGACCCTTCTTTTGTATCAGATTCTTGAAATAATTGTTATCAAACGAATTAGGTGTCACCAGATCTAATGCCGCACGCCTTTCGTCACCTTCGTTTACAGGGCAACCACGTCTACGAGTGCTAGCAAATCCAGCATCAATGTCTGACCCGTTGTTGTATATCCGATCACGGAACAGGAAGCATTGAGCTTGACCGATAGTATGGGCTCCTACATTAATCACACCTCCAATATTAGCATACTTTTTACGCTTTTATATAAAAGAATAGTATTGAATCTTTTGATTGAACTAATGGGTGTAAGTACCAGATAATGCAACCATGTCCCTGGCAGTGAGTCCGTTATCACCGAAGATGGAAATAAGTGTGTCTAGTGGTGCTTTAAAACTAGGAAGAGCTCCTGTTTCTGCTAGAACAAGGTTAGCGGTGGTTGAATCTCTTCTACCGAGCTTCACAGACCATGAAGGACCACCAACCATTTCGGATGCATCACGTGCAGCCACATTCAATATATCGGCACAGGAGACAACTCCGGGACATAGTTGTTCAACCTTAGATTTTGCAGCATCTATCACCTCATAACCTCTTACCGAACCCTTGTTAGGCAAGGCGTTCTTTTCACTTACGATTGAAGGACCATCATCTAGCAAAATTGACGCGTCACAACCCTACGTAAAATGTTATACAACATCGTTAGAAATTACTATTTCCGCGTTAAAGGTATGGTGATCATCTATATATATTTAGTAACATATATACCTGAACAAAGCAGTCGTGGAAGTGGAGACGAAGGATGGACGCTGCCATGCGACGCTCACGAGATATGGCGGTTCTGATCGTGGTCCTAATCGTACTCAGTGCATTGGGACATGAACCGTCATAGAAAGTAGTAGACAATTGTGCTTCACATGCAGGTATATTGATAGTAACCGAGAGAACCAGAAGGAAGAAGATAGCTATAATAATATTTGAAGAAGTCATTTGATTTGATTTGAGACTTGAGAGAATGTTAATTTGGTTTCAATTATCTGAAATGAATTGGGATGAGATGGGATATATACAAATTATAAGATGGCATGGTGGATATTTATAGGGTTTGGAGCCAATAAACCGTGTGGTGAAGGTGTCTTTGTTTGATCTAACAGTGAATATAATAAAGAACAAAATGATGGCTGACTTTGTTCTTTTGCTTGCTGATGCATGGAAGCTCATCAAAATGTTATTTGACTTTTTCATCAAGTCAATAAAGTTAGCTTCCTATTATTAAAAATTGTATAGAAAACCATATATCCACTACCCTTTTTTGTCCCAGCTTTGAAAAAGAAATATTGTTTGGCTAACTTCTTGATTCTGTAAACTCTTGTTTTATGATCGGTTTACACGAAGAAACTTACATTATTTAATCATTTTAGACATTTGAATGACTGTTAAATATTCAAAAAGATTATGGCAAATGGCGATAAATACTAAATAAATGCCAACTAGTAGCGTATTAAAACAAACAGCAATATTCCTATTGCTAATTTAAAAAATAACAACTCTTCCTTTTTAGCTGTGGTTCATAAACTCGGCAAGAAAACACATGTAGTTTGAACTTTGAATGCTGTATTGCGACCTGGACAAAATCAAACCACAATTACAGCTAGCTAGTGTGAACGAAGATAAAATCAAAGTTTTAATAACAATTGTTAAAATAATTGTGACTTAATTCGAGTAATTTGATTAGTCTATGAACTATAGGTGAATGAAAATGAGCCGAGTTATTCGTGAGCTACTCAAAATCGTATCGATAAAAATTAAGCTCAGAACAAGCCAAGCATTATCGAGCCAAGCTGAGCTCAAGCCCTGAAATATAGCTCGTTTAATCAACGAGTTCGATCGAGCCTAAGCCTTACATATCTAAGCCTGAGCCTTAACGAACTTTTTATCTTAATATTGTTGGTGTTAAAAATATATAAAATAAAAATTATATTGTCCCACCCCATGGTCCCGACGTGCACTATCCAACCCCATCGTCCTAACGTAAAGGCTAGCACCATTGCCGAGTGTTGCCTTTATGTTTTTAAGGTTTGGCAGATGGTCTGAACTAGTTGGTCATGCGCCCAACAAGAGGACGTGACTAATCTATCATAAGTAATAACAACAACCAAATCATTTAATTATTGAAATGAAAATGTATCGTGAGTATATAGATAGTAAAAAGTCATTGCTTAGACTGATGTAATTAGTAAAATGTACAAGTCTACTTGCTATGACAAAATGATCAAATAATTTAAATCATTTAATTGTTTAGCTCATAATTGATAAAGGCAAACAAATTTATGGTAAATGCCAACATCTTATCATTAGAAAAGATCTCATGACAATCTAAAACTCTATTAAAGATTTAAAGATGAGCTATTTGATCCATATAGGATCTTCTACTCTATTAAACACAGTTTTTCTTATTCTATTTGGCACTCTCTTAGTGCTGTTGATGTGTCAATTTCTTAGCATTTATAATTAAAAAATAATTCAAAGAAAATCTTTCAAAACACGCGGATCCTCTCACTCACGACCCATTTTTCTTATGACCCGTTAGATGATTTTGCGTTTAATTGTACTAACTAATAATTAACAATCCTAGGGTATACTAATTATAAACAATCGCTCGATCGAATGCTAATTCACAAACAAGCGACGGAAACAAGCCTTGCACCGCGAAGCGCTCATAAAGCATCTTGTTACTAATCAAATGCCAACTTAGCAATATATTAAAGCAAACTACAATATTCCTATTACGAATTAAAAAAGTAACAACTCTTCCAATTTTAGTTGTGTTTCATAGACTCGGGTAGCAACTAAAACACATGTACTTTGAATGTTTCATTGCGACCTGGACAAAATCAAACCACAAAACAGTGTGAATGAACATAAAATCAAGTTTTAATATTAATTTTCAAAACTGCGACTTAATTTGGGTAATATGACTAGTCTATGGTTGCAAATGAACTGAGATTTTCAGAAGTTACTCGAGATCGTATCGATACAAGCTCGAAACAAGCCAAGCATTATCGAGCCTGAGCCGAGCTCAAGTCCTGAAATATAGCTCGTTTAATAAACGAGCTCGCACCCGAGCTTTACATATCAAACTAGCCGGCTCTCAAACCTTAACGTGTCTTTTTTTAATACTGTTGTTAAGAAAAAAATAAGACCATCACCGCCACCCATCGTGCCCAACGTAAATGCTAGCACCACCATCACAGCCCAATGATAATGATTCTAATTAAGACTATTATTAATCTTGTGTTGATCTTCATAGAAACGAAAGTAGATAAAAAGTTAAGTAAAGTTCATAAATATTTATAAAAGAGTAAATATTCGACGTACCAAATACTTTTTGAAAATTATATTTTATATGTATATCCTCCTGCATAAGATCCAAATAAGAGCTCGGTTAAAACAAACATGTTATTGAAAACGATGGACTCAGTCGTGTAGGTTGTAATATATGATTTATTTGGGAGTATATAAAAATAAAGAAAATTGGATTTTAATATACGAGTTTTAATTCATTGGTCGATAATAATACGAATTTTGAATTTGGCGTATAATAATACCAATTAACCATTCCGGTCGGACTGATTTTGCAATTTCTATAAAGATTTATTCTATAAAAGAAAAAGAAAAAAAACCCTCCGTCGATCCTCGATCTTCTTCCTGCCTCCGTTCCCGTTCACCGGAACCCTAATCGTCGTTGTTCCCGTTCACCAAGTTCGAGAGTCTGGTTTCAACCGGAGGACAAGGGGAAGAAAGAGATCGACCCAAACCTTCTTCGTTGCTTTAGTCGGTTCAATCGCTGAGGTCGCTACAGGTTCAATTGTTGAGGCCCTAACCGGAGTTGCAGGTTTGCCGGGAGTTGCGAGTTTGCCCATAAATCCTCAAAAAGCCTTGGTTCGAATTAATTGAGTTTATATATTCACGCAGTTGCTTAAGTTTGAGTTTCTCTGAATTAAGGTGATGGTTTGGCCAGAGGGTGGTTTGGCCGGCAGGGGAAAGAGGAACGATGACAGTTTTTTTTTTTCTTTTTTATTAAACCTAATTAATTAAAGAAGAAATTTAATGGAAATTACAAATAAGCCACTCACTTTAATAAATTACAAGAACAACCCCTCAACATATGCCACATCAGCAAGAGACTAAAACCGTTAATGAAAAACTAACGGTGTATCATTCTAGAGACCGGAATGGTTAATTGGTATTATTGTACGCCAAATTCAAAATTCGTATTATTATCGGTCAATGAGTTAAATTCGTATTATTAAAATCCAATTTTCCTAAATAATAAGATCGATATGCATGAAATAAATCATTAATCTTCATTTCTTTACATTTGAAAATAAAATCACAAATATATGAATCAAGATACATTACAAGTGTAATTTCCAAACAATCAAAAAAGTAACTCGACATATTCAAAACAATGTACTAGGGAAGGGCACCACACACTCTTCGTATCACTCCTTCTTGTCCTGTTTTTAACTTGATTTCACTCATCTTCACCATTGCAGCAGCAAAATCAGACTTGAACTTTGAAGGATTGTTGCTATATTCCCTAACAATGTTGTCTGTTGACCCACCACTTAACAACACTTGATCCGACTCAAGAAGACCCTTCTTTTGTATCAAATTCTTGAAGTAATTGTTATCAAATGAATTAGGTGTCACCAAATCCAGTGCTGCAAGCTTTTCGTTACCATCGTTTACTGGGCAACCACGTCTACGTGTACTAGCAAATCCCGCATCAATGTCTGATCCGTTGTTGTATATCCTATCACGAAACGAGGAGCATTGAGCTTGACCGATAGTATGAGCTCCTGCATTAATCCCAACTCCAAATATTAGCATACATGTTGCTTCTATATAGAAGAATATTTAGTTGATAAATTGAATTATTTGGTAATTAATTACCTGATAATGCAACCATGTCTCTGGCACTAAGCCCGTTATCACCAAAGGTGGAAATAAGTGTGTCTAGTGGTGCTTTAAAACTAGGAAGACCTCCTGTTTCTGCTAGAACGAGGTTAGCAGTGGTTGAATCTCTTCTACCGAGCTTCACAGACCATGTTGGACCACCAACCATTTCGGATGCATCACGTGCAGCCACAGTCAATATATCAGCACACGAAACAACTCCTGGACATAGTTCTTCAACTTTAGATTTTGCAGCATCTATCACCTCATAACCTCTTACCGAACCCTTGTTAGGCAAGGCGTTCTTTTCACTTATGATCGAAGGCCCATCATCTAGCAAAATTGACGCGTCACAACCCTGCATAAAATTAATGGTACAAACAAATTAGTATTTCCACTTTAAAGGTGTGGCGATCACACACACATATATTTATAAACATGACTATATTAGTACCTGAACAAAGCAGTCATGGAAGTGGAGACGAAGGATGGAAGCTGCCATGCGACGCTCACGAGATATGGCAGTTCTGATACTGGTTCTAATTGTACTCAGTGCACTGGGACATGAATCGTCATAGAATGTAGAAGACAATTGTGCTTCACATGTAGGTGTATTAAAGAGAACTAGAAAGAAGAAGAAGATGGCTATAATAATATTTGAGGAAGTCATTTGATATTGAGAGATGGTTAATTTGGTTTCAATTATTTGAATGGAATTGAGAGATGGATACAAATAAGATGGTATTGTGGATATTTATAGGATTTGGAGCTATTAAACCGTGTAGTGAAGCTAGGTGTCTTTGTTTGATCAATAGTGGAATACAGCAAAATGGTGGCTGATTTTCTTCTCTTGCTTGCTGATGCATGGAAGCTGAGCAAAAATGTTTATTTGACCTTTTCACCAAGTCAATAAAGTTAGGTCCCATAAGTATTGCAAGGAAAAACACGTTTCCACACTACTTTTTTGTCCTATATAAATTAAAAAATAGTTAACAATATCGTAATGTACGTTATTAATGGTTATTTTATAGCTAGTTGGTTATTAATTATTCAAAAAATAATAATACGGTGTCTTGCGACCTGGACAAAACTGTGTGTTTATACTTCTATATGGAGACATTCGTAATTAAGTAATTGACATATAACCGTTAGGTCCAAATTTCGTAACTGCATGACCAAGTAAATTTATTGACCCACAATGCATGTGTGAACAAAATTAAAATCAATAGTCTGGAACATTGAGTAATTAGTAAAATGTACATATAGATGTTAAGATGTATATATTTTAACAAATATTAAGATAAAGAGATAGTGAGATATCATTGCTTAGAATGATGTGATTGGTAAAATGCACAAGTCTAGCTAGCTATTTGCTATGATAATTTATGTTAATTGATATAACTAAAGTACTGTCTTCTAATTGCTCTCTAGATGAAGTTCCATATCAGCTCGAGTAATTGATGAAGACATATAGATTTTTGTTTTTGTTTTTGTTTTTTTGTTTTTTTTTTTGTTAAATGCAAACATCTCATGACAATCTAAAATTCTATTAAATACGATACATTTGAGATATGGTTATTATGCAATAAGTAAAAGGGTTTTTTTTAGCAATAAATATCATATTAGATATAATATATTTTATAACGTTTGTTCTTACGAGCTAGAATCTAAACTGATATTGCATTTACACAGACCTATTCAAAGGGTTAAATTTATGCAAGCTCATAGATAACAATACTTTTTGTTATAATATGAGATTATTTCTTAAATGCTGATATAGACCATTGTTGAATAAAACAAGAAGAAAGGGACATGTTTGGTTTTGTTTTTGTTAGGATCTACTACGTATTGTTATTTCTTTTTGTTTGTTTGTGTTGTACTTTTTCGCTCTAGCGTCTTGCTAGCTTTTTAATGAAAGCCTTCGCCGCTCAAAAAAAATAAAATAAATAAATAAAGTTTCAAAATCGTTAAAATGCCAAAGCATGGTTTTACTAATAATTAATAAAATAGGTTTTCTAATATTTGTCCTAAGAGCACACATAAGGTGTAATAAATGCATCTCGAAAATTGAAAAATACATTTTTTAAGAAAATATATTCATACATTTTTCATTTTTTAATATAAAATCCTGGTGTCTTTTTCAATTTAAAAATAAATCTTAGAATCTTTTTTAGTTTTCGAGATGCATTTATTGTACTTTATGTGTGCCCTTAGGGCACATATTAGAAAACCTCTTAATAAAAATTGTTATACTTGAGCAAATACGTCGTTAAAGGTAGTTAAAATGCATAATATGTTCATGAAATGATAGATGTTGTTAGAGAGAAATGGAAAGCATAATCGATTTGTTATTCTGTGTTAACTAATTATATAAATATACAATGGAAATTGAAGGTGAATAGGGAAGTTTTTTCTTCTTATAAAGTGACCACACCTTTGTTTGTCATTGACAATTTTTGTCCCTTCCCTTAAAGTTTATTATATATAAATATTAAAATGTCTGGAACACCGCCATTACGTTTCTTTCTCTTTCACTTTAGGGTTTTCCCCATTCACCGGCGACGGCTCATCAGATCGGACAGCAGCATGCATCGAAAACCCTAATCGATGAGCTGATGGTAGTTTGTGTATGAAATGGTGACTGATGTAGGCGATGATGGAGGTTTCTGGCGGGTTTTGATGCATCAATTTAGGGGATGGTGCCGATGGAGATGCGATTAGGGTTTTCGATGCATGCAATGGTCTGTTTGGCTTCATCTCTCTCATCATTTGGTTTGCTCGGCTAGCGTGTCGCAGGCTTTGGTAAATCTCGATTTCGTCATTCGATTTTAGTTTTGCTCAGATAGATTTATTTTTGGTTCGTTTCTGCTCTCATTAGAGGTTGTCCTCCATTTGATTCTTAGTTACTCAATTATGTAGTTGCATGGATACCAATTCTCGATATCTTCTTCTTTAGGTATGATGATCTTTGGGCCGTATTGCTTTGATCGAGTCTATCTTTACTCATTAACCCAGTAAGTCTTTCATCTTCACTCCATCTTTGGCTCATTATCCTAATTTCTTTTAATGCTTTGTGACTACATTCCATAAGAGGTTTCAGTGATCGTATGTTGCCATCAAAGTTTAACCCTAAATTTGCCCAGAGTGTTTATGTTGTTTTTTCATGTTTTTTTAGGCTTGATTTCTATACCATCAACCAAATTACGTCCTTTAGATTAGTGTGCTATCTTTCATCCATTGAATTGATTACCTTCGATTGATGTTGCTATTTTGCAGGTTTCCAGCTAAGGTTCTCTGGTATTTTTATTTCTAGCTAGACAGCTTATCCTCAGGTATCACCGCCTACCTTTCGTGTTTGTTTTTTCCTTGAATTTGGTCGTGTAAAATGTTTTGTCATACTTTAGCTTTTACCTTTCCTGCAATTTTGTGGTTTTGAGCAGCGGTTTTGGTAGCCAAAGTAGATCTGTTGCCAAATATCTATATAGTTTTTTACTCAAAATGATCCTAATTCATTATGCTTCAAGCAACGAATTTCTCTCCAGGATAGCAGAAGCTGCTGGAGAAATGCTATCGAAATTTGAAAAAATTATTCTTCGCGAACCTTTAAGAGTTCCAGTAACTGAAGGAACAATAGATCCATTGTCAAGGTATAGTTTAAACTACATAAGCTTGATTTCAGATTACAAATCGACCCCAGGCAAATTAATAGTCTCCAAACCTGCAACTACCTCTAGATACTCTCCAATAATTTAACTGCTCCAGGCAGATTAATAGGCTCCTTTATGTTATCATCTTACATTAAAACTTAGAACGAAAATCCGAACACTAACTCAACAACTACTACTCTTTAGTCGTTTATCATGGTTTCTGAATTGATTTTTATGGTATGTTTTTTCTGTTATACAGGGTATACTTTTCTCTGGGATACATATAATTAGTTGTACATGTGTTGTTTATGATTCTTAGATATATACATATGTATCGTCCACACCATTGATGAACTCTCTACAATTCATGCTTTGATATCCATATTGTGACCGCGTATGAAAGAAAGATCATTTTTTTATTGGCCATATTAATATTATGGGCATATTTTCTTGATTAAATTTTCTGATGTTTTGTGTGTTTGCATGCAGGGGTGATGAAGGTTACAAACAGATCATCGGTCTATTTTATTGGTTAGATATTAATATTATTTGAGGGCTTTTTTCTTGATTAGATTTTCTCATATTTTATTGTGTTGCCCTACAAAAAGACCACCTTTTTATTGACCTTCATTCCTTTACATTTGTGTAGGGCAGGGGTGACGAAGGTCAATTTATTTAAAGAATCAATTTGTTGACCTACATCACAATAAAAAGGGAAACTACAAGGACCTTCATCAAGCATTGTCAGTGCTTTTCACACTACTGTGTATCAGATAAGAGGCAGAGAGATATTAATAGGTTTTTCCATCTGTTAAAACATGTTTCTGATCCGGTATGTGTCATTGGCTTTCAATGGGATAGGTGTCTTGCAGGTTTTAAGGTTACTGCAGCTACATTCCCAATCCTATATTGGTGATAATAGATGTCCAACCGAGGAATTAGCAATACTCACTAAAGCTTACTATGAAATTGAAGAGTTAAGGAGGTAAGACATGTTGCTTTACCAAAATATATTCTTATTGTAGATATACTCGATATTATCCCGGTATTATGAATTGCCTTGCATTTTTAAGGACGTATTTTATATTAGATGGTAACGTAGGTTTTTAGGATAATCAGACATTAGTTTTGCCTTTCGTGCAAAAGTGATGTGTGCCTAACATGCCTGCTATTTTGTTCATATTGTGATGTATGTTTCATGTATAAAATTCTACATTCTAATCCTCTTTTCAGATTCTATATGTCGCAAGACATGAACTGCTGATGTTATTTTATCATCTTCTATCACCAATTTTTTTTGTTGTTTTCACTTGGGTTTATTCTTAAGACATGCTTGCAGTTTGGGTAGCTGAAAATTTTCAATTCAGGACAATGGATTGTGGTAGAAACCTGAGCAAGTTACTTGCTGCATCAAACGACAAGATGTACATGGACCTTAATCTTCTTAGCAATGCATGAAATAACTTAAGACACCACAATAGTTGTGCAGGCCGAACCTAAGTCAGGCACTGCTTTTTGTTTTAAAGCACTTCTTTAGCGATGTAAAATACGATTTGTTTACTTCTTAACTTTTAAAAGTTTGATGTTTTGCAGGTCGAGCACTACTTCTTTAAGCAATTTGTATGATGGTTTCCCAAATTTTGGACCGACTATTACAAATGGCTGTATTCTAAGTTAATAAAGATGAGTTTTCAAGTAGTTGCGCAGACTTAAAAAATCGTTGTGAGTGAATATTACATCCTAAAAATGTTAGCAACAGAAATCTTTCCTTGGCTCAGGTTACTTTCATGACAAGTGAAATTAGGTAAAACTTTTGAAACATGCCTTAAAACAAAGCTGGTAAAATGGATTGATTTATTGACAGTTTAATTTTTTTTTCCATTTAAGTTCATACTGTTGTCTCTTGAAGTGAAAGTCAAATTGGTATTGAAAGTTTTAAAGTTTTTGTTCGTTTATATGCAGATAATGAGATGACTAGAACGTGACTGCTTCCTTGATTCCAGTTAATTTAATGACAGGTCAACTCAGATAAAACTTTTGAAACATGCCTAAAAATAGAACGGGTCAAAAGGGTTGCTTTTAAGTGCTTACAACTTCCTAAGGTGCTTTACACAAATGTGATTTGTGATGAGAGGTTAAAATGTACACTTTATTTTATATTAATCACTCCCCATACTCATCGAGTTGTGTCTAAAATATACTATTTTAGTTAGTTTTGATGTTTAGTATGTTATGGTGTAAATGAGATTAAATTGTCATTATTGGGTTAAACACAAGCTACACCGGTCAAAGAGTTGATTTCTAATTATTTTATTAATAATTATAAAATAAATAAGCAATTAGTTAAACAGTGTCATGTAAAATATATGTTTACTATATGTAGATGGAGAATTCAAGATAATTAAAAGGTGCACAAAATCAAGGTGGGTCCATTCATGCTCAGGGGATAATTATTTCATATTGTAGTACTAAAGTCAAGATCGAGATCAGAGTTGCAATAAATAGGCAGATGAGCTTCATGGATTATTTGACATGTTGGATAATTAAGTGATGCACATGGGTATCTTACGTGGGCTTCTAATCAATATGGAAGTAAAATACAATTGTGTCTTGGGCTTACACAAGAAAAAAACGAAAGTCAATAAATTTTTAGAAGCCCACATGCCAAAGAATAAAAAAGGGAGATTAGACGGCAGAAGGTAGGGGGGTTCGGAACCAGCCCTTAGGGGTTTTTTTTGAGAGAAAAAGAGACGCAGAGAAAGAGTTTGACGTTTTTTTAGGATCATTGAAGTAAGAGGCAAGATAAGAATTATTTTTCAAGATTGTTCGTGTGATCGCGATAGAGAGCATCAAAGATTTTGGTTTGCCTTTTTATTTGTTCATTGTTTAATTTTATTTAGTTGTTTATATATTTAAGTTGATTTTTGTGATGACCAATTTGGTGGTGACAACATTAGATTTACTCGTCATGATTGTTGGCTAATTTTCTTTAACTGCTTTTGGTGAATGGTTGTGTAAAATCGTTCTTTTCTTAATTGGTTAATTGCTAATTGTTCCGGAATACTTGCTACCGTTGAACACCCGCATGCTAAATTGTTTAATCTAACTAGTAACCTAGGGTTTTAGTGGTCCACTGTTTAATGATCTAGCACTTTCTTGCGGCAGGACTAATCAGCCCATTAGAAATTTAGGTTATTAGGTCAAGGAAGCAATTGGGGACTATGTCTATGTAGTATTAGCAATTGATTAGGTTTTGCCCAGATCGGTAGCCAACCAGGATCCAAAAGTAGTTAACTTGTCACATAAGTAATCTTAGCTTTAGTAATTTACTTAGTTGTTAAGTTAGTTAATTAGTAGTTAATCAATCCAATTCACTCAAAACAGCCAAGAGGCAATTCTAGTTAATTAATTAGATTAAGTTAGTTTAGGCCAATCTAGGTTAGTGACAGTAATCTAGGTTTAGTTAGTTAATTTAGTTAGTTAGTTAAATTCTAAATCACTAGTGACCACTAACTCCCCTGGATTGATACCCTACTTACCCTATCTATAGGTTTAAGTTTAGGATTATTTGTAGCGGTCTCGACACCCGATATCAAATTGGCGCCGTTGCCGGGGAGTACGTGCGCTTGTTAGTGATTTTAGTTTTTTAGTTAATTTTTTGTTTTCTTTGTTTTTCTAAAAAAAAAAAAAAAAACTCATAAATATTTTCTTTTTGTTTTTGCAATTTTAATTTTGTTAGTGTAGTTTGAAAAAAAAAAAAAAACTTTTTCTTTTTGTTATTTGTTATTTTTCTTTATTATATCTTTTTTTCGTTTTTACCGTGGGTTCCGAGTTTGTCTGCGCAGGTTCATTTTTTTTGCAGGCTTAGTAGTGACTCAAGGAAATAAATATCACCATGGGTTGGGAGTATGGGGATCCGTGTTTAAGTTGTGGGAGTCTCAATCATATGACTCATCGGTGCCCAGAGTTCGACACTTGGAATAAAAAGAAGGTGGAAGAGTATGCACGTAGGAAAAGAAGAGAAGCTGCTCAAAGACAGCCTCAAACGGGATATGAACATTCAAATCCAGTCTACTCACATTGTAGGGCACTTCCGTTGGATTCTCGAGGATACTATCAGTCAGGATATCAGGACCAATGTAATAACTCTTACCAGGAATATGAAGACACAAGCGTATATTCTCAATATCAAAGACCGTCTTCATCTTACAATCAGGGATATTCTCAATCCAAGAATTATAATTATTTAGATCATGATGTTTATTCTAATAATAATTATAATTCTAACTTTGAATCATTTGCAGGATATCATGATGGATATGGAAATAGTTACTCTCAACCAGCATATGCGGTTCAACAGGATTTTGACCAAGGGTATCCCGAGTACCCCCAATATCAGCCTGAACAAAATTACAATCAAGGGGGTTACGACCAAGATGTATACATTCAGGGATACGACCAAGGTTATTATCAAGATGAATATCAGAGTGACTTGTATGATTATGTGGATCAACAGCCGGCTCAGGAGGAAGAAATTAGTGCTCAATTGGCCATAATGCTGGAAAAATTAAACTCATTAGTCGATGGCCAAAAGCAACTTCTTGAGATCCAAAAAGAGATGAATGAGGCACTGTCAAAGCAGTTGGCACAGCTGGATGAAGACATGGAAAATCAAGAAGTTGAATGTTGGAAAGTTTCGGAAGAAGAATCGAATGAAAGTACATGTTTTTCAGAACCTGAAGAAGTAGTTTGTGAAGAAATTGGTGAGATGATTGAGGCTGAGCAAGAAATGGTGCATGATGAGGTTGAGGTTGGTGAGGAAATAGAATCAGAAGTTGAGTGTAACATGGAGCAAGTTAATTGTGAGAGTGTTGATGATGTGACCCCAGATGAGCAAATATGTGAGATCCCAAAAGGTACAATTAATCCCCCACCCTCTTTATTTATTTTGCAGGTAACTGAAGAAAAAATGGTGGAAAAGAGGAAGGTGGTCGAGGAAGATGTTGGGCAAATATCAATCAAGAAAAAACTCTGCAGCGATGATTTAGAGATGCCACGTGTGCAAATGCCAAACTGGATGCATAATATCAATCATCGAGCATACGTGGGCAATTCGGCAGGTAAGTGTGCAATCCGTGATAAATTTTATTTTAATTTTCAGATTAATTTGTTTTGCATGTTAAGCTTAAAGAGAAAATCAAAGAGACATGTTAATTACCGAGCATGCATTGGTAATGAGATTGGTAAGTGTGGCTTGAAGAAGCTGAAGAGGTGTGTCAAATACCGGGTGTTTTTCGGTAATGCGGTTGGGAAATGTGGAGTTAAACCACCATGAAGCAAATCAGGTAACAGGTCTGGCTGAAGACCTAAAATTTAGCGCTTCCGGGAGGCAACCCGAGAACTTTGTGGGTGTGTTCACTAGAAACCCTCACGAGACTTCACTCGTCCACTCGGGCTACCGAGGGGTTTAAAAGGCTTGTTGCATACGCTAAATGCAACCGTGATTCCTACGAAAGTGAGTTTTAGGATTTGTATTATTTGCATATGATTTTTTTTAGTGTGTTTGTAGTTTTGTAGTTTGCTTGGCAGAGTTCAAGTGTGGGGAGGAGTTACGGGAGCGCCTGCTATTTCAAGATGTTTCAGCTATAATCAGGTCGATGTACTCTTTCCATACTCTTGTGTCTTTACTTTTGCAACTGCGTTTATTTTTTGTTCTTCTTTATTTTTGTTGTTTCTTTGTTCACATTGAGGGCAATGTTGAACTCAAGTGTGGGGAGGGGAATAACATGTTTTGTGTTTTTAATTTTTGTGTCTTAAAAAAAAAAGAAAAAAAAAGTGAAAAATTGAAAAAATGTCTTTGGATTAACTTGAAAATCATGGAAAATGATAGTACAATTGGGAATCGATTTTCAAAAGTAAATTAAAAATAAAGAAAGAAGGGGATAAGTGGTAGGAAAAGGAGAGAATGGAAAATATATCTAATTTGTGATGTGTCAGTAGGCCCAACTGATCTAGTAAAGCTTAATTATCCCTTGGTGTTTATTTTTGTATAAATATGTAAATAATTAGTTTGCCAGTGGGTTCCCATTTTAGGAGTTAGAGTGAGATTGAAACTGATGATTAGGAGGAAAAAGACCTTTTTAGATTAGAGACTTATATATCCTCAGAATAACTGGCACGTTATGATCTTTTTGCGAAAGCAAATCCGAGAAATAACGGCGCCCCATCTTTCTATCTTTTGAGCATATTAGGTAATAAATTGGTTAATGAATTAGAGTGAAGGGGCTGAACACTCACGTATGATTTCGGGGGTAAGACCTTGTGAAAGAATACCTCTGATGATGTTCCGGATCTCGCGGGCAAAATACTCACGTATGATTTCGGTGGTAAGACCTTGTGAAAAAGTACCTCTGATGATTTCCGTTGGTAAGTATAGCTAAAATTAACCAATTATGAAAAAAAAGAGAAAAAGAAAGAAAAAAATAGAAAAAAAATAGTAGACAAATAAATGCTCAGCAACTTCACTATCCATTCAAATCCATCATTCTTGGGATATATAGGTATCTGGTTTAAGGGGGGTGGGGAAAATATATAAATATTTCATCTTTATTACCCTTTGCTTTGACCGAATTTGATTCGGGAGTAGGTTGACCTTGAACTTTCTGAATGTGGGACACATAGGCAGGTTGATACAAATAATTGGTAAATTATATAAACACTTTGGGGGCTCAAAGATCAGTGGATGGGTTTAGTCGGACCGAAATATCGGCAATTACAATTAGCATATGTGATTACATTATGTTTTGTGGAATTGAGTTGGTTGATAAATTAAAAAGTTAAATGATTATGAGATTGATTTCCCAATTATGATTCCATGACAGTTTTTCCGAGACGGAAAAAGATAAGTGTGGGGATGTGATGAGAGGTTAAAATGTACACTTTATTTTATATTAATCACTCCCCATACTCATCGAGTTGTGTCTAAAATATACTATTTTAGTTAGTTTTGATGTTTAGTATGTTATGGTGTAAATGAGCTTAAATTGTCATTATTGGGTTAAACACAAGCTACACCGGTCAAAGAGTTGATTTCTAAAGTATAGCTAAAATTAACCAATTATGAAAAAAAAAAGAGAAAAAGAAAAGAAAAAAATAGAAAAAAAATAGTAGACAAATAAATGCTCAGCAACTTCACTATCCATTCAAATCCATCATTCTTGGGATATATAGGTATCTGGTTTAAGAGGGGTGGGGAAAATATATAAATATTTCATCTTTATTACCCTTTGCTTTGACCGAATTTGATTCGGGAGTAGGTTGACCTTGAACTTTCTGAATGTGGGACACATAGGCAGGTTGATACAAATAATTGGTAAATTATATAAACACTTTGGGGGCTCAAAGATCAGTGGATGGGTTTAGTCGGACCGAAATATCGGCAATTACAATTAGCATATGTGATTACATTATGTTTTGTGGAATTGAGTTGGTTGATAAATTAAAAAGTTAAATGATTATGAGATTGATTTCCTAATTATGATTCCATGGCAGTTTTTCCGAGACGGAAAAAGATAAGTGTGGAGATGTGATGAGAGGTTAAAATGTACACTTTATTTTATATTAATCACTCCCCATACTCATCGAGTTGTGTCTAAAATATACTATTTTAGTTAGTTTTGATGTTTAGTATGTTATGGTGTAAATGAGCTTAAATTGTCATTATTGGGTTAAACACAAGCTACACCGGTCAAAGAGTTGATTTCTAAAGTATAGCTAAAATTAACCAATTATGAAAAAAAAAGAGAAAAAGAAAAGAAAAAAATAGAAAAAAAATAGTAGACAAATAAATGCTCAGCAACTTCACTATCCATTCAAATCCATCATTCTTGGGATATATAGGTATCTGGTTTAAGGGGGTGGGGAAAATATATAAATATTTCATCTTTATACCCTTTGCTTTGACCGAATTTGATTCGGGAGTAGGTTGACCTTGAACTTTCTGAATGTGGGACACATAGGCAGGTTGATACAAATAATTGGTAAATTATATAAACACTTTGGGGGCTCAAAGATCAGTGGATGGGTTTAGTCGGACCGAAATATCGGCAATTACAATTAGCATATGTGATTACATTATGTTTTGTGGAATTGAGTTGGTTGATAAATTAAAAAGTTAAATGATTATGAGATTGATTTCCCAATTATGATTCCATGGCAGTTTTTCCGAGACGGAAAAAGATAAGTGTGGGGATGTGATGAGAGGTTAAAATGTACACTTTATTTTATATTAATCACTCCCCATACTCATCGAGTTGTGTCTAAAATATACTATTTTAGTTAGTTTTGATGTTTAGTATGTTATGGTGTAAATGAGCTTAAATTGTCATTATTGGGTTAAACACAAGCTACACCGGTCAAAGAGTTGATTTCTAATTATTTTATTAATAATTATAAAATAAATAAGCAATTAGTTAAACAGTGTCATGTAAAATATATGTTTACTATATGTAGATGGAGAATTCAAGATAATTAAAAGGTGCACAAAATCAAGGTGGGTCCATTCATGCTCAGGGGATAATTATTTCATATTGTAGTACTAAAGTCAAGATCGAGATCAGAGTTGCAATAAATAGGCAGATGAGCTTCATGGATTATTTGACATGTTGGATAATTAAGTGATGCACATGGGTATCTTACGTGGGCTTCTAATCAATATGGAAGTAAAATACAATTGTGTCTTGGGCTTACACAAGAAAAAAACGAAAGTCAATAAATTTTTAGAAGCCCACATGCCAAAGAATAAAAAAGGGAGATTAGACGGCAGAAGGTAGGGGGGTTCGGAACCAGCCCTTAGGGGTTTTTTTTTGAGAGAAAAAGAGACGCAGAGAAAGAGTTTGACGTTTTTTTAGGATCATTGAAGTAAGAGGCAAGATAAGAATTATTTTTCAAGATTGTCCGTGTGATCGCGATAGAGAGCATCAAAGATTTTGGTTTGCCTTTTTATTTGTTCATTGTTTAATTTTATTTAGTTGTTTATATATTTAAGTTGATTTTTGTGATGACCAATTTGGTGGTGACAACATTAGATTTACTCGTCATGATTGTTGGCTAATTTTCTTTAACTGCTTTTGGTGAATGGTTGTGTAAAATCGTTATTTTCTTAATTGGTTAATTACTAATTGTTCCGGAATACTTGCTACCGTTGAACACCCGCATGCTAAATTGTTTAATCTAACTAGTAACCTAGGGTTTTAGTGGTCCACTGTTTAATGATCTAGCACTTTCTTGCGGCAGGACTAATCAGCCCATTAGAAATTTAGGTTATTAGGTCAAGGAAGCAATTGGGGACTATGTCTATGTAGTATTAGCAATTGATTAGGTTTTGCCCAGATCGGTAGCCAACCAGGATCCAAAAGTAGTGATAACGGTTTGTCAGGCCGTTTCAAATCCCCAACCTAGATTGATTTTGTAGTAGTGGAAGTTAGGGTTATCGAACCAAGGGAATATGTGGAAATTGACTAATTGATTATTAAATTAAACTAAATTACTGATTAACCTAAGAGTATCTAAAAGTGCCACTTAGCTGTTTTGGTTTGTTGGGATGATTTAACTAACAAAGTTACTAACTTTAACCTAAAAAATTACTTGAACTATCAAATGAGACAAATCTAACCACTTCTGGATCCTGGTTGGCTACCGATCTAGAAAAACCTAATTCCTTAACCGTGACACATAGACATGCCCCCCAATTGCTTCCTTGACCTAATAACCTAGTTTCCTAATGGGCTGATTAGTCCTGCCGCAAGAAAGTGCTAGATCAATAAACAGTGGACCACTAAAACCCTAGATTACTAGTTAATTTTAACAATTCCGCATGTAGGTATTCAACGGTAGCAAGTATTCCGGAATAACTAGTTAAGAATAGGTTAATCATAGAACGAATCCACCAACCAATCACCAAAAGCGGTTAGTGGTGGATTAGCCGGACATGGCTAATGAAACAAACATGATTTTATTGAAAGATTGCATTAAACTAACGTACCGAATGATTAGAATGCTTCAAAATCTCCAAAACAATGGTGGAATTCGCAAACCCTAAGCCTTGGTCGTCTGAAAACAATGAATATTGATTATTGACAAAAACTTAAAGAACAAGTTTAAATAGAAAACCCTAATCTAAAACTTCTGCCGGCTGATTCGGGGCGTACCGCCCCAAAGTTGGGGATTCTGGGCGTACCGCCCGGATTGCAATTCTTCGGCCGCGCCTCTAAACTTTAGGGCGTACCGCCCTGACTTCTTCTCTTCTGGGCGTACCGCCCTGATTTGAATCTCAGGAACTTTCTTCAATTTTCTTCTAAGTCTTCACTCGTTCCCGGTTTTTCTCGAACTTTGTACCGACAGCTTCCAGCTTCTCTCGTAACTGCTTCAATTTACTCATTAAGCATCCGGTACCTCAAAACATAAAACCCGTGAAAATGCAACATAATCCAACCATTATTGTTATTAAATAAGACAATATAAACATAATAATGACGACAAATTGGACTAACATCACATCCCCACACTTGACTTTTTCCGTCTCGGAAAAACTGCCATGGAATCATAATCGGGAAGTCAACTCAAAATCATTTAACTTTTCACTTTATCAACCTTTTTCCATTCCACATTCCAAAATGTATTCATAAATACTAATTGCAATCACCGGTATTTTATCCGACTAAACCCAACCACTGATCTTTGAGCCCCCAAGGTGTTTATATAATTTACCGAATAAAGTCTCAACCTGCTTATGTGTCCCACATTCAGAAAGTCCTAGCTTAATCTAATCCCAACTCAAATTTGGTCAAAGTAAAGGGTAATAAAGATGAAATATTTATATTTTCCCCACCCTAGTTAAATCAGATACTCATATATCCCAAGAATGGTGAATTTGAATGGATAAGTGAAATTGCTTGAGCATTTATTTGACTACTGTTGCTTCTATATATTTTTTTTTCCTTTTTCTCTTTTTTTTTTCATATTTTTTTTTATTTTTTATAATTGGTTAATTTTAACTATACTTACCAACGGACATCATCAGAGGCATTCTTTCACAAGGTCTTACCCCCGAAATCATACGTGAGTGTTTTGCCCGCGAGATCCGGAACATCATCAGAGGTACTCTTTCACAAGGTCTTACCCCCGAAATCATACATGAGTATTCTGCCCCTTCACTCTAATTCATTAACCAATTAATTACCTACTATGCTCAAAAGATGAAAAAATGGGGCGCCGTTATTTCTCGGATTTGCTTTCGCAAAAAGATCATAACGTGCTAGTTTATTCTGAGGATATATAAGTCTCTAATTTAAAAAGGTCTTTTTCCTCCTAATTGTCAGTTTCAACATCACTATTACCTCTAAAATGGGAACCCATTAGCAAACTAATTAATTACTTATTTATACACAAATAAACACCAAAGGATAATTAAGCTTTACTAAATCAGCTGGGCCTACCGACACATCACAAATTAGATATATTTTCCATTCTCTCCTTTTCTTGCCACTTTTCCCTTTCTTTCTTGATTTATTTCTTAATTTTTATTCTGAAAATTGACTCCCAATTGTACTATCATTTTCCATGTACCGGCAATTTCCCTCAAAACAGATTTTTGACTCAAACACTTAAACTAAAAATGACTCAAAAATCGCAAAATCTTTTTGGATTTTTGATGTTTTTTACTTTTTTTTTTCTTCAAAATAACACAACTACCTAAAAATTTAAAAACTGACGTCCTGTCCCCCTCCCCACACTTAAGATCGACATTGCCCTCAATGTGATAGGAACACGCACAACGTATAAACAGACACGAACGATAAAATAAAAATAAATGAAAAATAAAAATAAAATGCAAAAATAAAAAGAGAATAAATAAATAAATAAAAAGAACAAGTTGGAACACACTCCCCTGAAATAATCGTGAAAAGCTCCTCGGAAGTCGTGCCAACACCCTCTCGCAGCAGATCGTGAATTCCAGAAATCGAATGGAAGAAGTAATGTATGGAATGTCACATCTCAACCATGGTGCTACCAAGAAACAAACACATCATACCACATATATATACAACCAAAATAAAATCACAACCACCCCAACCGGTTACCCCGTACAGTACCCCCAGTTACAATATAATATCATATCATACAGACCATGATCTAATCAAAAACAAAATAACCAAAAAGTACAAGGGTCAAGAAACAAAACCGATCGGCAATGGTAGTGAAGTCAGCATGATCAGCACCTACTCCTCCTCATCCTCTCCAGCATCTCCAGCATCTCCACCTGTACCACTAGGACCTGCATCTGGATCACCGCCCTCATCTCCACCAGCAGCAGCATCATCACCTCCCTCAGGCTCCTGAAAGAAATCAGGGATCGGTATACCCTGATGTGACATCATATGACGCATAGCCCTCTCAATCCTCTCAAACCTCACATCCACATAATCGAGCACTGTCTCCTGGACCATATCTAACGTAACCTGATCAGCCCTCGGCGGCCTCTCTGGTCTCTGCCTCAGCGGCCTCTCAACCTGGTGTAATATCCTATGCCGCCTCGCAGCCCTAGCAGCCTCATCACCTACAAGAACCCTATCTCGCACCGCCTCCCACTGCGGTGGATCAGTCATGGTGACCATCTTGGCCAACCGCATATCACCCAGCTCATAATGCGACGTCTCAGCCCCAATAGTCAGATGCGTCTCCAGATACCTACCCTGATCAAACACTCCTAACCCTCTAGCCAATCTCGTCACATAAGGCCCCATACTCAAATGAACACCCGTGCCCGATGTCCTCCTCCGTGCAAATGATGCTACCAAAACCCCAGCAATGTTGAGGTCATGACCTCCAACAATCGAACGTAGCACCACCAGATCCAACTTCGTGCACTTCTCGACGCCAGAACGGCGACCGAGAATAGTACACGCGACGATCCGATGAATATAACGAATAACAGGGTCGCGGATCTGTGACTCAATCACACTGTCCAAGTAAGGAACCGCGCCTATCTCATCCCAAAACGCGGCGAGCTGCAAATCAGTAACCCCCTGTGGGTGTGCTCGGCTGAAAACCCCGCGCGGCAGCTCCGCAAACTCCGGCGCATCAGCCTCCTCCTGGGTGTACAACCCTGACAAGACCGCAAACGCTGGAATACTCATGTGATGCGTCCTACGGCCTAAAGCAAATGTCAGGGCGTTCCCGTCACCAAACTTCCCAGGACCCACCTGGAAAGTAGATAAGAACTCCACAGTAAGCTCGACATACTGGTGGTCATCTGGAGTCAACGCCCGCCTCCATCTCTCAGCCACTAACTCTCTAATCCTCTCCAGCTGCCCAATCTGAGCTAACAATCCCCAGTCAATCGTACGATGATGTAGCAACGACATCGCCACGAATCTCCTCATCTGTCGCTCCTCATGCGACCCGTGCTCGAACCTCAGCAGCGAGTGGTGCTGATGGTTCCTCCTCTCAACCGGCGGTGCTGGAACATCCGCCTCCGATAATATCTCCGGCCCCCAGTAGCCTATGATCCTCCGTCTAAATGGGGGGACCGGTGTCGGCGCGTCCGGATCGCCTCGTCGTCTCCACTTGAGCCCACGGGTCCCAGAACTAGACCCCTGCGGGTGTGACATCCTGAAATCAACAAGTTAGCACAAAATAACAATAATCATGTAAAACCGGGCCTTCCTGCAATTGATTGCCACATTCACAAACTATTTTTGCATTTTTCGATTTTTTAATTTTTTTGTTTTTTTCAAAAATTTTATAAAGAAAAACAAAATTAAACAAAAAAGAAAACAAAATTTAAAACTAAAAATCAAAAACGACAAAAATTGGGATTTTTTTAAAAAATTGAAAATTCTGTGAAAATCGATTCCGGGCGTACCGCCCAAAAATGATGCAGTTGGGGCGGTACGCCGCCCAATTTGGTTCAGAAAACCCTAATTTCAATTTGGGGCGTACCGCCCAAAATGTGGGTAACCTAGGCGGTACGCCGCCCAATTCAGATCGCAGAAATTGAAATCGGTGATACCCGAGCAATCTATAACGACATCACGCTCCAACAACCTCATTCTTGCCATAAATCGGCTCCTAATCGGAACAATTAATCGAAAACTAAAACTAACCGAAGACTACTACCCGATCTAATCGACTCAACTTAATAAACCAAAGTAGAAAAGAAACCTGGAATGAGCTCGGAATCGGACAGTGGTAAACCCTACAGTGGTCGCGGCGGTGACGGCGGTTAGTGGACTCGGTGGCGACGGTGGTTGGTGGTGTCGGCGTCGGGTTGAAAGAGAGAGACGGGTGTCGGTATGATTAACGACCGACCCGTCTCAAGGGTTTTATTTATTTTTTCTCGTTCAAATTACGGGCGTACCGCCCAAAGTAAATGCAACTAGGGCGTACCGCCCGGATTTAAAATCTGGAAAATCTTAGAAAATTTTGGGGCGTAACGCCCAGACTAGGATTATCTTGGGCGTACCGCCCATGCCCTATTTTGGCAGAAAGTTTTGAAAATTTGGGACCTCAAAATTTTCTATCTCTGGAAAAACATCACTTTTTACACCACCGAGCATGTGTACTGCAAAATTTTCATTAAAACTTACCTCGAATGCAGCTATCAGCACAAATCCAATCCCGAGCTTCCCGATTTCCTGAAAAACACACCAAAAACGTAAAATCTAACAAAACTACAAAAAAAAAACACACGAAAATAAAAATGAAAAACAAACCGCTGGGTTGCCTCCCAGTTAGCGCTAAGTTTTTAAGGTCTTCAGCCAGACCGTACTTCCCTTTCACGGAGGTTCAAAAATGTAATTGTCACCCAACTTGGACTTAGTAGAAGAACGGTGAACACATTCCCCGTTGTCATCGTCACTCCATCCCCATTCCTTAACATGACCTTCCTCCTTCATTTTCACAGCTCCTCGACCATCATCCTTGCCTCGATCATGCTTTGAATTACCATTCGAACTCTTCGTAGCCTTTGAATTTTTCTCATTCTTCTCACAACCTCTTCCAGCCTCCTCATGAGTGAGCGATGCCACCATACCAACCGGGTCTCCCGTATCCCCACACTTGGGATCATGTATCTCCAATTTTTCAAACCTGTCAACCACAACATCACCCTCCATTGTGTCCTCCTCCATTTTACTAGGAGGACACTTGTCAGTAGCAAACAATTTTGGAATAGTATTAATAACCGAATATTTAAAAACATGATTAAATAAATTTAAAGATAATACCCGGCTACCAAACTGCATTGTACATGTGTTTGCCCTGCAATCAATTTGTGTGTTTGCGGTGGACAAAAGTGGTCTTCCAAGTATGATCCTTGGTGGGTGCCCCGTATCCTCATAGTCCACTACCAAGAAGTCCTCGGGGTAGTAAAATTCACCAACTTGAACAACTACACCCCTCAACATACCTCGTGGCTTCTTTGATGATCCATCCGCGAATACCACCTTTGTTTTAACCTCTTGCACGTCACCCAAATGAAATTGCTCACATATGCTACTTGGAAGGACACTCACCGATGCACCAAAATCCAACAATGCCTTGTTGGTTGAAAACTCTCCAATCTTAACCGGGATCAATGGTGTCTTCAATTCTTCGAACTCTTCCTCATCCTCACTTTCGTCACTGTCTACCAACATGTTGATTGCACTAATAGGAACTCCTCGAACATTCTTGACACCTGAAGAAGAAGCTTGGTGAGCTGGATTAATGTTAGTATCACTAGGCAACTTACCTGGCTCTCGTCTTGAATTCTCAGCAGCTAGTTGACCCAACTGTTTCTGAAATGCTCCCATTGTCTTGTCTTGGAGCTCAAATCTCCGGTCAAACCCCTGAACTTTGTCGGTCAACTGTCTGTGGCTGGCGGATAACTGTCTTTGCTCATCGACTATCTGCTTTTGACCATCTGCGAGTGAGTTCATTTTCTCCATTAAGGCGGCAAATTGCGCTTGCATCCCATCTTCCGGTGTCGGTTGAGCTTGTTGGTAGCTTCCTTGGGGATGATTTCCACCTTGAGTGTAGGTGTTCCGTTGATAGCCCCCTTGGTTGTAACCGGATGTTCGGCCTTGATATTGTGTTGAAGCTCCACCCTGCACATTAGAAGTTTGAAAGTTAGGATTTAACTGATTATTAGCATTGCCATACCTGAAATTTGGGTGGTTGCGAAGGTTGGGATGGTAAGTGTTGGAATTCATCGCTCCCTGGACATAATTGACATCTTCGCTTTGCTGAACCATGGTGGAACATGCATCCACCGAGTGGCCTAATTCGCCACAACCCGTGCACACCGGAATTTGTGCACTAGCCTTCACCTCATCTGGTGCACCCCCCAACTTCATTTGGGCCACCTGCTTCTCCAACAAAAGCGTTTGCTGACGAAGCTTCTCAATGCGTTCCTCTGCCTCATAATCAACCGATTTGACCGCTGCGGATCGCGATCTTCTCCCATTCTGAGCAAGCCTTTTTGATGTGGCACTCAACCTCTCCATGTGCCCCCAATCTACCTCTTCCGTATTGGTTAGGAATGTCCCATTGCTGATGGAGTTCAGATCTCTGATGTCCTCTGGGAGGAGACCATCATAAAATGCCTTGATGAGATCCCAAGTGTCGATTCGATGATGTGGGCACTTGCGCAACAAGTCTTTGAATCGAGTGAATGCCTCATGGAATGGTTCCCCGGTGTGTTGCTGGAAGGACCGGATCTCTTCTTTCACCTCACTGGTTTTGCTCATCGGGAAGTATTCCTCGAGGAACACCTCTTGCAATTGCACCCAAGTATAGATGCTACTGGGAGTTAGACTCTCGAACCATCTCCTTGCTCGATCTTTGAGGGTATACGGGAAGAGCATTAGCTTGACCTCGTCCTGTGTGAACCCCGTTGCTCCAATAGGTATGCATGTGGACTCGAAGCTATGAATGTGATGATATGGTTCTTCGGTTCTTTTCCCGTAGAATTCTGGTAGATGACTCAAGTATTGAGGTCGAACCTCAAAAGCTCGTCTGTTTGCTCCGATTGGTGTGACTACCGCAGATGCACTCGGTACAACGATTGGCTTAAAGTGACTAGCCACTCCCTAAACCGGCGGATTTTCTACCAATCGTGGGACTCCTCCTTCCATTTGAAGACGAGCTCCCCCATGGTTGAATTGTGGAACTCCTCTTGGGGGAAGCTCTTCTTCCTTGTGGGGCAACATTAGCCTGTGGAGCTCGTGCCCGATTTCGTGGTAGCTCATGTTGTGGTTCATCTCTATACCCATATCCATCTTCATCTTCATTTGGGTCATACCAATCATGCCCCCACTGCTCCTCATACACGGGATTTTGTCGAAAGTGGTTTTGTGGTGGTGGAGGTTGTTGTGGTGGGGCTCGGCGGAATAAGGGTGGTTGTTGTTGGTGAGGTGGACTTGGCTGTCTAGCCTGGTAGTGGTAACCTTCCTCTTCATGGTATGAAGATTTAGGGGAAAGGGATGGTAAAGAATTGTGCCCGTGCACCCGAAATGGTGGAATATGACCCGGAGGAATATTTTGTGGAATGGCAGGGTCCACTGGTTCATTCTGGCCTTGGTTCTGTGGTTGGTTGGGATTTTGATTGAGGTTCTCATTTGGGTTCGGGTTTTGGTTGTGATTTGGGTTTTGGTCTTGGTTTTGTGGTTGGTTGGGATTGGGATTCTGGTTGGGGTTTGGATTTTGGCCCTCCATTTCTCTTCTGTTTCTTTGTTCTGCTCGGTTCTGCCGAGCTGTCCTCTCAATCTCTGGATTGTATATCAACGGAGAGGTCTTGCGGGAATGCCGCGTATGCATGCACAATCACCTAAAACCTGCAAAATTAGTCACAAAAGAGCAAACCAATTACGTAGCACTGTTCCAGGGGTGTAAATAATGCAATAGAACAGAAAAAACTGAAAATTGGATGGTCAAAAATTTGAAAACTTTCTGTGATTTTAGCCCCAAGGCGTACCGCCCCAGAATATTGATTCCCAGGCGTACCGCCCAAAAAATGAAATTCGACAAAATTAAATTTTTATTTTTTTTTTATTTTTTTTTTTATTTTTTTTTAGATGCAGAAATCAATTACTGGAATAAAAACACTATTTTTGGGTTTTTTGGAATTTTTGAAAAATTAATAAAAAAAATGCAAATTAACAAAAATTAACTAAAATCAACGAATCAATAGGCGCACCAATTCCCCGGCAACGGCGCCAATTTGATAACGGTTTGTCAGGCCGTTTCAAATCCCCAACCTAGATTGATTTTGTAGTAGTGGAAGTTAGGGTTATCGAACCAAGGGAATATGTGGAAATTGACTAATTGATTATTAAATTAAACTAAATTACTGATTAACCTAAGAGTATCTAAAAGTGCCACTTAGCTGTTTTGGTTTGTTGGGATGATTTAACTAACAAAGTTACTAACTTTAACCTAAAAAATTACTTGAACTATCAAATGAGACAAATCTAACCACTTCTGGATCCTGGTTGGCTACCGATCTAGAAAAACCTAATTCCTTAACCGTGACACATAGACATGCCCCCCAATTGCTTCCTTGACCTAATAACCTAGTTTCCTAATGGGCTGATTAGTCCTGCCGCAAGAAAGTGCTAGATCAATAAACAGTGGACCACTAAAACCCTAGATTACTAGTTAATTTTAACAATTCCGCATGTAGGTATTCAACGGTAGCAAGTATTCCGGAATAACTAGTTAAGAATAGGTTAATCATAGAACGAATCCACCAACCAATCACCAAAAGCGGTTAGTGGTGGATTAGCCGGACATGGCTAATGAAACAAACATGATTTTATTGAAAGATTGCATTAAACTAACGTACCGAATGATTAGAATGCTTCAAAATCTCCAAAACAATGGTGGAATTCGCAAACCCTAAGCCTTGGTCGTCTGAAAACAATGAATATTGATTATTGACAAAAACTTAAAGAACAAGTTTAAATAGAAAACCCTAATCTAAAACTTCTGCCGGCTGATTCGGGGCGTACCGCCCCAAAGTTGGGGATTCTGGGCGTACCGCCCGGATTGCAATTCTTCGGCCGCGCCTCTAAACTTTAGGGCGTACCGCCCTGACTTCTTCTCTTCTGGGCGTACCGCCCTGATTTGAATCTCAGGAACTTTCTTCAATTTTCTTCTAAGTCTTCACTCGTTCCCGGTTTTTCTCGAACTTTGTACCGACAGCTTCCAGCTTCTCTCGTAACTGCTTCAATTTACTCATTAAGCATCCGGTACCTCAAAACATAAAACCCGTGAAAATGCAACATAATCCAACCATTATTGTTATTAAATAAGACAATATAAACATAATAATGACGACAAATTGGACTAACATCAAGTAGTTAACTTGTCACATAAGTAATCTTAGCTTTAGTAATTTACTTAGTTGTTAAGTTAGTTAATTAGTAGTTAATCAATCCAATTCACTCAAAACAGCCAAGAGGCAATTCTAGTTAATTAATTAGATTAAGTTAGTTTAGGCCAATCTAGGTTAGTGACAGTAATCTAGGTTTAGTTAGTTAATTTAGTTAGTTAGTTAAATTCTAAATCACTAGTGACCACTAACTCCCCTGGATTGATACCCTACTTACCCTATCTATAGGTTTAAGTTTAGGATTATTTGTAGCGGTCTCGACACCCGATATCAATTTGTACTTTAATTTTGAGGCTGGATTTGACGACTATTCATTCTCTGATTCATGTGTAAAATGTTTAAGCAAGTGATATAACATAGCCGGAGCTGGAGTTGTTTGCCATTTTCACCACCCCAACAAACTTAATCAAGTAGAGGTTAGTTGTTTTCATGCAATTACTTTCCTTTGAGAAGTCAGATATAAATCCTAATAAATTTACTACGGGTGTATCAGATTACGGTAAAGTCTCATGGTAAACACCCATGTTTGCTGTGTGCAAAGCTCTGAAACAGTAAGTTGCTGGTGGGGAGAGAGGGCAACACGTTTGGTCTAGATTGTAGTTCGCTAATCGTATGCATAAAAATTTAGCTAGAGGTGCATTATGAGTTTCGTTTACCCTACTTATGTAAGAGCATGATACAACATATATGCTTTAAAAAGATCCTTATGGGGTTGGACGTTTATAGGTATCTTTGCAACATTTTTGTACCCTTTTATGGACGCTTGAATCTTATGTACCTCATGTGCAGGTGAGTCACTTACATATTTACAATATAAATGCATATGTTTTCTTTATGAATACAGGGATGTATGGTTAAATGGAAAGCAAGAGATTCATTGCCTTTTACTTTTGGAATTGAATTTCTAGCCACCTGGAAGGTAATATTTTATTAACTTGAACGATGGAGATATTGTGAAGGGGTTAATACCTCACTCGAATTCATGTATATGACAATTATGCTAGCTAAATAGCAGTTATAAATATTTATTTAGTTACAATAACAAAGTTAGGTTTAGCATTATTGGAGGGAGCTTTACTTTTATTATCATTGAAAATACTATTTGGTTCATGTGACTGCGTGACATGCTTCATATTTTAATATAAAAAAGTTGGTTAACATAACTACAGTGCCATTTTTAAATTGTTTCAGAAAAGGAAGCTTGAAGACATTCACACACACAAGAAAAACATAACAGTAGCAGACACTTTTACACAGTAAAAGCCCAGGTTCGAGTCTCATAGCCTCTTCACCCCTTTCCCTCCACAGCGAGAACTCATGTTATAGTTCTGTTGGTATTTCTTAGATTTTATTTAAGAATTTGTTACAAATTCTTCAAACTCCTAACATTCTAATTGTTCTTTTTTTCGTTTTAGATGTATAGTTTGATGTGTTTGTTTTTAGCCGATTTATGGATTTCTTATGAACGTGCAGTGATGTGTGTCCATGAATTTTTACTATAACTTAGTCTACAGTTCCAACCCCGCGGCAACGCACGGGGGGGTCACACAACTCGTTACAAACTAACTCAAATTTTAAATATATAAATCAAGAAAACTAATCAGTGGCGAAGCGTAAACAAAAACTCGTACGGAGCCGTAAACCAAATGAGTCATACTCAATACATATTAAGTTTTCACTCAAAAAATCGCGAAAATATACACTTCTCAACTAACTAGATTAAGATACACAGTGTGGATCACCAAAACCTGGTTAGAAAAGAATGATATTGAGAATGTGGTAAACTTTTGATAAAAAGATCGGCTAGCTAGCTGGTCGATCTGTAGTTAGAGTATGAGTTAAAGTAATAAGATTTTTTTATAATTTTTCTTGGACAAAATGATAATCAAGTTGGTTGTGTTTTGTACGCTCGTGAAAGACATGATTTTTAGCAATGTAGATAGATGCTTGACTATCACAATTGAGAGAGATATGAGTAATATGAGGAACATGTAACTCTGTTAAAAACTAACTAAGCCAAGAAAGTACAATGTAACATGTGTTAATGATCTATATTTTGCTTCAGCAAAACTTAAATAATAAGTTGGCAGTTTCTTTGACTTTCAAAAAATATATAGGAGAACGGGCAAGAGATACATAATAGCCATCGTGAGACCGTCTATTATGGGGACATAAAGCCCAATCGCGCGGTTGTGTGTGTAAATGAAAAGGGAGAGGGATCGATTAATTTATGATCTCGTCAATCATGTTACGATTGCTTTTCTTGACATTACTGTTAAGGAGTTACTTTATGAAGAGTTTCATGTATGTTTATTTCTATTTGAAGTATACACATATACATGGAGTTATGAGATTATTTAAAAACAATGTTTTACCTAAAATCACTAAAAGCATATATTTGAATGATTTTTTGTATTGAAGTTTTATTTTTATAAATTAAATCACTAAAAGCATATATTTAATGATTTTTTTGTATTGAACTTAATTTTATTTTTATGAACTGTTATTATTTTATTTTTTAATTGGAATTGTATTTTAAGTATAATATATAAAAATGAGAAGGGATAATTCTAAAAATGTCCATTTTGAATAAAAAGTTTCAAGGTTTTGTCTAATTGAAAAGTCTCTCCCTCATTTATCGATGTTTTACGGTCTTCCCCCCTACCGTAGATTTTGTGGTCGTCCTACCATTAACCATCCTCTTATATCTTGACACATGACACTAATGATTCATGGTCTAATCGACCAAAACTAATGTCAACTACACATTTTTTGGAACCAATGAAAAAAAAACACGTAGGATTCGACCATACTTTTATGGTAGCTAGATTCGACCATATTTTGTGGTAGAATCAATTATTAGTGTCACGTGGCAAGATCTAATAGGATGGTTAATGGTAGGACGACCATATAATCTACGGTAGGGGAAGACCGTAAAAAATGGACAATATAAGGGAGTAACTTTTCAAATGGACAAACCCTTGATTTTTTTTTCAAAATGGACATTTTCGGAATTTTCCCTATAAAAATTAATAAAATAGATGTTTTAACATTTTTAAGGTAATAAACAATATTTTTATTTTATCATGTTACTAAATTTTTTTTGAACGACAAATTTGGATCACTGACGAGGATATTACACCACCCACCCGATCATCTCCAATCTCCATCAGGAGGAAACTCACCCTTAGATGAGAAAAATTCCTGATCCAACATGTAACCCTATTTTTATTTTTTTGTTACAAGTGAGACTTGAACCGAAGACTTCCTTATTACAATGTCTTGAGTACCTCCCTTTGACCAATTGAGCTAGAGATTACTGATTATCATGTTACTAAATACATGTATTATAAAATTTACAGACAACAAAAAGAAAAGTACATCATAGACTTGCAATTTACTTTTGCGGTAAAAAAATATAGGTCAGGAATACAGAGAATATTATTAAATTTTATTTCTTTACACTTGAAAATAAGGTAACAAATAAAGGAATAAAGATACGATTACAAGTGTAATTTCCAAACAATCAAGAAAGTAATAAGAGATCATGTTCAACACCAACTATGGAAGCGCACCACAAACCCTTCGTATCACTCCTTCTTGACCTGTTTTTAACTTGATTTCACTCATCTTTATCATTGCAGCTGCAAAATCAGACTTGAACTTTGAAGGATTATTGCTATACTCCCTAACAATGCTGTCTGTTGACCCACCACTGAACAAAACTTGATCCGTCTCAAGAAGACCCTTCTTTTGTATCAAATTCTTGAAGTAATTGTTATCAAACGAGTTAGGTGTCACCAAATCCAGTGCTGCAAGCTTTTCGTTACCATCGTTTACTGGGCAACCGCGTCTACGGGTGCTAGCAAATCCCGCATCAATGTCTGATCCGTTGTTGTATATTCTATCACGGAACAAGAAGCACTGAGCTTGACCGATAGTATGAGCTCCTGCGTTAATCACACCTCCAATATTAGCATATACTTTGCTTTTATACAAAAGAATAGTGAATGAATGGATTCAAATACTCGGTATTTAAGTACCAGATAATGCAACCATGTCCCTGGCAGTGAGTCCGTTATCACCGAAGATGGAAATAAGTGTGTCTAGTGGTGCTTTAAAACTAGGAAGAGCTCCTGCTTCTGCTAGAACGAGGTTAGCGGTGGTTGAATCTCTTCTACCAAGCTTCACCGACCATGATGGACCACCAACCATTTCGGATGCATCACGTGCAGCCATAGTCAATATATCAGCACACGAGACAACTCCAGGACAGAGTTCTTCAACCTTAGATTTTGCAGCATCTATCACCTCATAACCTCTTACCCCACCCTTGTTAGGCAACGCATTCTTTTCACTTACGATGGAAGGACTATCATCTAGTAATATTGACGCGTCACAACCCTACATAAAATGTTACAACTCCGTTAGTAATTTCTATTTCCGCTTTAAAGGTATATGTTTATATACATGATTAATCAAATTAATACGTACGTACCTGAACAAAGCAGTCGTGGAAGTGGAGACGAAGGATGGAAGCTGCCATGCGACGCTCACGAGATATGGCGGTTCTGATACTGGTTCTAATCGTACTCAGTGCATTAGGACAAGAACCATCATAGAAAGTAGAAGACAACTGTGCTTCACATGTAGGTGTGTTGTTAGTAAGAGAGAGAACAAGGATGAAGAAGATAGTTGTAATAATATTTGGGAAAGCCATTTGAGAGATTTGTGGTTTTGTTCCTTTGAATAGAACTGAAATTAGATGGAATGCAAATACGATGGCATGCATGGTGGAGATTTATAGGGTTTGGCGTAAACGGTAAACCGCGTGGGGAAGATGTCTTTGTTTGATCGATCAATAGTGGAATACAGCAAAAGGAGGGCTGACTTTGTTCTTTTGCCTGCAGAGTGCAGATGCATGGAATTATTTGAATTATTCACCAAGTCAATAAAGTTAGCTCTCTATTGAAAATTGTAAATATTAACCCTTATCCATCACTTTTTTTTCCCAAGCTGACTACTTAAATTAAGAAAGTATCTAGTATATAACATTTAGAGTGCTGTTATTGGATATATTAATGGTTATCTTTTAAGTTTTAACAACTTTAGATTTTCAATCCACACGTTACTTAGTGATAATGCGAGTACAAAACATTTAAAGTGTTAAGGGCAGAGTATAAAGAAAACGGAAGTAAAAAAAAAATGAAACGGCGTCAAAATTAGAAGGTGAACGTTAAAAATATCAAACCTAAAACCTAAATATTATATTACACAAATTTACCAATTATACAACAAACTTTTATACTAAATATGTTATGTTTAGAAAGGAAAAAAATACGGCATGTGACTTCCACCAAAGGATGCCTTGTTGACTAATTAGAGAAGATTATTATTCATGTTAACTTTCAGTTGTTAATAAATAGAAGAGTTAATTTTCATTTTTTGGTCTTTAAAATTTATTAGTTTTCTCACTTTTAGTTAAATATTCAAAAAAATCGATTTAAGGGCATCGCCATTGTTTTTTTTTCCTCAAGTTTGGTCAGCTTTATAAATCCGTCCAAACTAATCATTAAAATAAAGGGCATTAACTCTATTCACCTTTATCAATTATAAATGTAAATAATTATAATTGAGTTATTATAATAATAATAATTATAATAATAATAAATTGTTGTTGTTGTTGCTGCTGCTACTGTTGTTGTTGTAAATCTATTGCGTATGGGTGTTGTCTATACCCCATGAAAATTTTTTATAGTGAGATATATACGATCCAGTTCCGACCAGCCCCCATGCAACTTCAGTATGACCCAAAGAAATTTTGATCAGATCGACATAAAAAAAATAATTTTAAAAGTTTTAGTTTTATAAATATAAACTGAGAATTACTTTATTAGCTTTAAAGGTTATATTAAAAATCCAATTGCCAATATAATCAATAGCTATAATATTATTAATTTGAAGTTCATATTTTTATTTTAGACAAATTTTTGAATTTATTAAACAAAACTCAGTAGCTCAAATATCCAATAATTATTTATTTTTTTTAAACTTACATTTAGAAAAAATTATCTAATCATTAGTTCATTAAACAAACTTATTTCATACTATTATTATTAGCAGCAATTCAAAATACACACAAATTAAATTCATCATTCATGTTTTGTCTCGCATGTAAAATCAAATATGCGCTCATCACCTCTATCCCGCACAGCTCTCATGAAATTCATTGTTGTTGTCGCAACAAATTGAATAGACCACTAACCGCAACCATTGATGCTATCAGCAACATGCCTCTCTCTAATTAGATTTTAAAGATCTCTAAATCTTTTGTTTAGGTATTTCTTTTTAAATTTTACTTTATTATTTTTATAACTTGATTATTTGCTAAATTATTTGAATGTTAGATTGCTGGTTATTTGAAAGAAAAATAAATTGTTGGTTGAATATTTTATAAATCTTGTATTAGCATGTCGGTTAATTACGTGATTTGGGTTTGAATTTATTAATATGTCTCGACCCGACCTGAATCGTAGTGACAAAATACTCATATTAATTAAGTGTTACATAATGATAGTAAAAAGTTTTCGATCCCCATAATTAAAAAACGTGGGTTATCCGTCACTACATGCGTACCAACAAGACTATCAAGTTTGGAACAATGGTACACTAGCATAATTAGAAAAATGTACATATCGTACAATATATATTTAAAGAAAGATTGATGACGTGTGTATGTTCAGCGAACAATACAACACCCAAGGGTCGACCTAAGCAAGGTCGACCACGCATTACAGTCGAAGCCAGCTTCGGCAACACTGGGGTCGAACCTCCAAACTCCACAAGAGGGTCGACCGCACAGCAAGCAACTTCCGACACACTGACTTATACACAAGTACACATCTTCGGCCAGTCGATGCTCGACCCACCGAAGTACTTGACAGATGTTGCTTCACTTCGGCCAGTCGATGCTCGAACCACCGAAGCTCACACAACAGACCAACGCTCACACGACAATGTCAGAAACATTCCTACAACGTTGTTACGGCCACTAACGGCCTCCACTGAGGGGACACAAGGACGGCCACGTCAGCAAGGATCGTACCTTTCAGTGGTAGGCGCATTACACAGAGTAAGACAAAGGATTGATGAGTATAATTACTCATCAATCACCAGGTAAAAACACAAGTTCTCTAACCCTAAATCATTGTCTTCTTCCTCACTTACTCTTATCGGAATCTATACTGATTCTCACGCCGGAGCTTGGTCGCAGGACACCCTGTCCTGCGCTCCAAGAACAACGGTTTGTTACTTGTGCAGATTCCGACGAAGGAGACAATCACCATCAGCATTCACCCTCGCTTGTAGTCTAATATCCTCTCCAATCCGTCCTAGATTTCCTATCCGATCGTTGAAGATATCCAGATTCTACATTGGCGCCATCACACGGTCCTTCATTCATCAATCATGAATGAATCAGAAGAAAACGCAAGAAAAGACAACGCTCCGGCGTTAGAGATGGAGGAACAGCCGTTATCTCCCGGCGGTCGTCATGTCATCGACGACGCCGCAGACGGAGGCGGCTCCGGCGTTTTACAGTTGACGCCGGAGGTCGTTAGTCGTAACTTTCTCCATCTCCGGCAACTCATGCAAGACCATGTAGCCGCGGAGCGCATGAAGGGCGTGTGCATCCGTTTGGATTACGATGATCCAACGGACGACCGCATGCACACGCCGATTCCAACGGTAGCTGGCAGCTCCGGCGGAGCCACATTAAGAGCCGTAACGACAGACAGCACTCGAGTGTCCGTCGATGCAGCACAGCAGCCAACGCCGCCGCCGGTTGCAACCCAGGTGCAAGGTTTGCAAAGGCCAATGCTTTTTCAGCAACAACCCCCATACTTCCCGCAGTTTCAAGGTCAGCAATACTTTCCCCAACAGTTCATGGGCCCCTATGGGCCGCAAGGTTACCAGATGCCTTATTACATGCCGTTCCCGACGAGCTTGCCGTTATCGTCATCCTTGCCACCTTCGGCCTCTGCCGCCGAAGTACTCACAAGCACAGGCCCTGCGCCACAGCTGATTCTCGGCACACGCCGATTCCAACGGTAGCTGGCAGCTCCGGCGGAGCCACATTAAGAGCCGTAACGACAGACAGCACTCGAGTGTCCGTCGATGCAGCACAGCAGCCAACGCCGCCGCCGGTTGCAACCCAGGTGCAAGGTTTGCAAAGGCCAATGCTTTTTCAGCAACAACCCCCATACTTCCCGCAGTTTCAAGGTCAGCAATACTTTCCCCAACAGTTCATGGGCCCCTATGGGCCGCAAGGTTACCAGATGCCTTATTACATGCCGTTCCCGACGAGCTTGCCGTTATCGTCATCCTTGCCACCTTCGGCCTCTGCCGCCGAAGTACTCACAAGCACAGGCCCTGCGCCACAGCTGATTCTCGGTAACCAAAGAGCGTCGGTCCCGACAACTGTTGACGGAACCACCGCTGCGGACGATTACTCGAAGCCGTATATACCCGATGAAGAGAGCAAATTCACGGACAGAGTGGAACACGCCCCATGCCCGCCGAAGGCAAAACTGCCAACCGTCGTGAAAACTTATGACGGCAGCACCGACCCGGACGATCACCTACATGCCTTTAAGTCGGCTTGCAGCATTTTACAGTGGTCAATACCCACCTGGTGCAAAATGTTTGTCCAAACACTCACAGGACCGGCAAGGGTATGGTTCAATTCACTACCTAATAAATCTATCGATAGCTATGTCCAGCTTCGGCAGCTTTTCGCCGACCATTTCGGTCAGCAGAGAAAATGCACCAAAGACCCCATCGAGTTGCACAACATAAGGCAAGGTGACCAAGAGTCATTGCGTACGTTCTTGGAAAGGTACAAGTCAGAGTCCTTAAACATCGGTCACACTGATGAAAGGCAACGAATCTCAGCATTCATACACGGCATAAGAACAAGGCAACTACTCAGGGAAATGAGCGCGCGGGTACCCCTCACAATTCAGGAAGCCTTCGACCGAACCGAAGCTTTCATCCGAGGGGAGGAAGCAGCACAAGCTAGAGACAGATCTTCGGCAAACCCACCCAGGCAGGGTGGCCGAAATCAGAGTCAAAGAGACAGTCGCCGCCCTTGGCAACAAGGCAGCGACCGCAATCAAAGGGAAGACAGACGGCATTCAGGGTTCACACCCTATGACCGACCGTCGGCATCAAATACCAGAGGCAACGAAAGGAAAGAATAACCAAGCCTAACAAAAAGCCCCAAAGAGATCTTACAGACGGAAGACGCTAGCCGACAGTTCAGCAAACCTAGAAATATGGGCCCCAACACCACCAATCGGAACATGTCCAAATACTGTGACTTCCATCTGGACAGAGGCCATGATACGGACGACTGCCACCAGCTAAAGAAAGAAATTGCTCAAGCTGTAAAGACAGGACAGCTAGCACATTTGATGAAAGAAATAAAAGAGCAGAAACAGAAGAAAGACAAGAAGGCAGATCTTCCAGTAGTCAACATGACACAAAGTTCGAAAGCAAAAAGACCAAAATTGCGAAGAGAAGCATGGGCAAATCAAGTCATTTCCTTTCCGGCTCTAGACACTGCCGCGCCGACCCTCAGTCCGATGGTCATAAGAGCTGAAGTCGAAGGTCACCATGTCCATCGTGTGTACATTGACGGAGGCAGTGCCTCAGACATCATGTACAAGCACTGCTTCACAAAGCTCACACCTAATATCCAACAGCAGCTTCGTCCTTCCAAGACCACATTAATGGGCTTCGGCGGCGAAGTTGTAATCCCAACAGGAGAAGTGGCGCTCTCAGTCACACTGTCCGATAATGCCCATGAGCGGACGGAACGTGTGAACTTCCTGGTTGTCGACCGACCATCGAAATATAACATCCTCTTCGGCCGACCAGCCATATACAGGTTCGGCTGTGTCGTTTCCACAGCCCACAGTTTAATGAAATTCCCAACAGAAACCGGAGTAGCCTCAATCCGATCGGTACAGGTTGAATGCGATCTAACGGCGGATGTGTCCGATGAGTTAACTCATGATAAGTGGCGAGTCAATGAAGAACATCCCGACCAGTTGATTACAATCGGAGCAGATATTTCAAACCACGTAAGGGAGAAGCTATACAACCTGATGAGAAACAACACTGACGTCTTTGCGTGGACACCAGCCGACATGACCGGTGTACCGCGAAAGATCACAGAACACATACTCAAGGTCGATCCCAAACAATTCCCAATCCGGCAAGGCAAAAGAGGTATGGCTCGGGACCGAAGTCAAGCAGTTTGTAATGAAGTGACACAGTTGGTGAAGGCAGGAATTCTGAAACCCCTCCAGTGGGCAACTTGGGTCGCAAACCCAGTCATGGTAGCCAAAAAAGATGGAACTTGGCGCATGTGTGTAGATTTCACAAATCTAAATAACGCTTGCCCCAAGGATTGCTACCCCCTCCCGTCCATCGACGCCAAGGTGGACGCCCTATCGGGCTATACATTCAAATGCTTCCTTGACGCCTACAAAGGCTATCATCAGATAAAGATGGCAAAAGCTGATGAAGATAAAACAGCCTTTCACACTGATAAAGGCATCTACTGCTACCGCAAGATGCCCTTCGGCCTGAAGAATGCCGGAGCTACTTATCAGCGGCTCATCGATCATGTCTTCGAACCCCAGATCGGTCGAAACATGGAGGCATACGTCGACGACTTGGTCATAAAAAGCCATACCGAAGCTGACATGCTCAGAGATATAGAAGAGACCTTCGGAAGACTGAGAGAAGTTAACATGAAACTCAATCCCGCAAAGTGCTCCTTCGGCATGATGCAGGGGAAATTTTTGGGTCACATTGTCGTTGGCAAAGACATCATCGCCAACCCTGACAAGGTACAAGCCATTAGGCAAATGAAACCTCCCCAGTCGTTGGAAGAATTGCAAAGGCTAAACGGTCGGCTAGCAGCTTTACATAGATTCATCTCTAAATCCGCAGAAAAATCCATGCCATTTTTCAAAACTTTGAAGCAGTTTACCGAAACTAAGCAATTCTTATGGAGCGAAGAAGCTGACCGAGCTTTCGAAGATCTAAAGCAAGCCCTGTCCCAGCTGACTCCGGTAACGGCACCAGATACTGGTGAAGACGTAGTCCTTTATCTTTCGGTGGGAAACAACGCCATAAGCTCGGTACTGTGTGCCGAAAGGAGGGACAAGCAAGTCCCTATCTACTTCGTCAGCCGAGCTATGAAAGATGCCGAAACAAGGTATACAAAGTTGGAAAAACTCTTGCTAACTTTGCTGCACACTGCAAGAAGGCTACGCCGATACTTTCAGGCTTACAAGATTACAGTTTTAACCAACTTTCCTCTAAAGGAAGTCATTCAGAGACCCGAACACTCTGGCCGTTTCATCAAATGGGCCATCGAGCTGGGTGAACACGATATTCACTTCAAGCCTCGAACAGCCATCAAAGGCCAAGTGTTAGCAGATTTTGTCTCTGAATTACAGGTCTCTACCTCAAATCCTACATTCACACACACTTTTCGCAAACAAAGTCGAAACCCGACTAACTTTGTCTCTGAATTACAGGTCCTCGACAATCCGGGGCAGCCAACAGACAGTCAGCTCGGCACAGTGCGAGCTGAGCCGAAGGTACCTTTGCCACACAGCTCGATCTGCCTTTCGGCAAAACGATCATTACGAGCATATGACTAACGCTACGTTCCATTTACAGGTTCCAGGGCCTTTATCTAGTGCCGACGCGTGGACCCTCTACACAGACGGCGCGAAAAACAGTGAAGGCTCGGGCGCCGGTGTCGTTTTAATCGATCCTCAAGGAGTCGAAGTCACATACGCTATCAGGCTAAACTTTCCAAACACCAACAATGAAGCCGAGTATGAAGCACTTCTCGCAGGCCTTCGCCTGGCAAAGCGTATGGGGGTCAAAAAGCTATCAGTCAAGGTCGACTCCCTGCTGGTAACCAATCAAACCACAGGAGAGTTCGAAGTTAAAGGCGAAACAATGCAAAGGTATGCTGACAAAGTCAAGGAATTAATCTCCCACTTCGACGAATTTCAGATCTGTCAGATACCAAGGAGCCAAAACAAGAAGGCGGATGCCTTGAGTAAATTGGCCTCTTTGGCATATGCGCACCTGACGAAACAGGTCCCTGTCGAAGTCATACACAGTCGGACCGATCAAATAGAAGAAATCTTCACAACCGAAACCGACATCAGCAACAGTTGGATAAAGCCAATTTTTGATTTCCTAAAACACGGCACAGTGCCGGAATCAACCTTCGAAGCCACAAAGTTAAAAGCCCAAGCCGCTCAGTACACCATCCACAATGACAAACTCTATAAGAAGTCATATCTCCAACCGCAATACTTCTACCATAGGAAGTTCTACAAAATTACAAACACATGCAATAAATAAAGTACACAATGTATTTCAAAATTATTTTCATTACAAAAGATCGAAGTCTATTACAGTACATGCGCTTTCGCGCTAAGGAAAATACAGACAAAAAATCTAAAGCAACATATCCCTACTGGTAATGCTTGTAGGCCCACCTTCGGCTTGAGGCTCTGATCCACCTTCGGCATCAGCAGGCAGATGCTGGTCCGGCATAACACACCTCAGATCCTCCAGCGTCTTATTAGTACAGAGCGCCAGGTCGTCAAAGTAAGGGTATGATATGCCGGAGTATGCCTCGGCAGCCCTTTTAAGGAGACTACCGGAGTTCGGTTCGAACTTCTTCCCTTCCTCCTTCGGCTTGCCCTGCCGACCCAACTCGTAGCCTTCCAAAAAGCCCAAGTGTCCGGCTCGGGCAGCCACAGCTTTCTGGAACCGACCCAAAGGTAGCCGATACTCCTTGCTCTTAGCAAGTCGGCCCATGACATAGTTAAAGCCCTCCTCTATCAGCCACTGGCGGTCATCCCCAAGTTGCTTGGCAAGCCGTTGCTCACCAGCATACAAGTTGGAGACCCTCTCCTTCTCCTCCTTCAACCTAGCCACCTCGGCTTCCAACAATGTTCTAGCAGTGGCGTCGTCCTGCCGACCCTTTTGAAGGTCAGTAACGGCAAGACGAGCCTCATCCAACGACCTCGACATCTCCGCATAAGATGCCAAGGCCTCGGCTTTGTCCTTCTTCGCCGCCTCCAGTTCTCGCTCCACATCGGCGACCCTGGTCACAGCCGACGCCATCTTCTCTTTCTCAGCGGTCAGAGACTTGATCTGACCCTCATATTCAGTAAGCGCCGCCTTCGCCTCACGCAGGCCCTGACGACGCTCCTCAGACCGAGCCTTCGCCTTCACTAGGCTAGACTCCAGGCGAGCGTTTCGGCTAATCATGTTCACACCCGAAGCGTAAGCCATGGTTAGTTTTACATAAGCTTTCCGGCGGGCTTCGGCATGATCATCGGCCTCCAACTCTGCCACCTCGCCCGGAGGAATAGACAAACGCGCAAAATCTCGGCATAACTCCACGGTGTCAAACTTTGACTCGTTTTTCAAGCTCCAGTTGGGGTAAAAAATGTGGCCCCGAGTATTGTCATCCATCTCGGTAACCGGCTCTTCGTCCGAAGCCTCCACAGTAGGCCTCTCAGTCGAAATGTTGCCCCGACTAAGGTCCTTCTTCATTTGGGATAGCTTCCCCAAGCCACCAGCAGTGAATCCGGCCCTCGCCCTCAGAATGGGATTCTCCTGCATACGACGGACGAAATCATCAAACGCATCATCGGACATAATCGAATGCAGAGGTTGGGCCGAAACACTTACAATAGCTGTAGCCGGGTCCAGGGTAACCTTCGCCTTTCCACTCGAGGCATCACCTCCCACATCCATCTCAGCAGTTGGAGACAACCTCTGTGCCTCCGGAGACATGACATCCTCATCGACCAATGTGAAAGGCGACTCGCCGCCAGCAGGCTCGGTGGTCGAAGTAGACTCCTTGCTGCGAGACGCAGCATGCTTCAGCCTGGATCTTTTCACTCCCTTATCTTCACCGCCCTCGGCTTTGCGCTTACGGTCGTCGCCCTTACCCTTCTTGGCAGCCCTCTCCTTCGACCTATCCTCCTCCATGTTCACAAGCTTGTTCGTCGCCCCACCGATATCCTTCCCAGACACCACAGTCTCACCCACCTTCACGGTAAAATCCTCATATCGGTGCTTCGACCCAGCATCCACAGGGGTCGGCTCATCCTTTTCCAAGGGTACCTGACCCTGTGTCACCTCCTCATCATCCTCCAAGTTAATAAACTCCAGCAAATCCATCACTGCAAAAGCAAACAAATACGTTAGAAGATAACATAAGGTCGAAGTAACACACATATAACAAATTACAAACAGGGCATACCCCGGCCATCAAGAAAGAGGGCAGGCTTTTGAGTCAGAGACAACCAGTTTCGGCTTAACCCAGTAAGGATCAGCACTCTCTCTGGGTATTGTACCAGCGGCACTTGTAGCGCAACGAGCTTCGTCACAATATCTTCATCAAAGGGCAGCTCCTCGAGAGTTCTCTTCTTGTACTTCGTCGGCTTCCACGGAATGTCCCCCAACCCCAGTACCTCTTCGGCAACAAAGAAAAACTTGTCTTTAAAGTCCTTCAAATTCGTCGGCAGCTTCGTCAAGTAACGAGGACTAAAAGTCCCATCCTCATACGTTATAGCTCGCTGCTCGAAGCAGAACCAATCACCTTGATGCGTCAATCGGTAGAACGCATGAAACTCCCCGATAGAAGGTTCGGCATTGACAATTCTGCAACAAACCTCGAAGTGCGTAACCCTAAGTACTGCGTTCGGGTGCAGTTGCCCTAAGTGCACACGATTGTGTTTAAGGACCTCTCGAAAGAACTTTGTCACAGGGAGCCGAAGCATACCGGCGCTGAAATGCTTGGTATAAACACCCATCTTGCCGTCAGGGGCATCCTTTATCGACTGCGTCGCCGTCGGCAAGGTCGGCCCAAGTTTCCGAGATATCCCATAGGTCTCACAGTGGGTTTTTAACAGATTCGCCGTCAGCGACGAACGGAACTCCCTAATGCCTCGTCGGGACGACTCCGACGTTTCACCCTTACCCCCTTTCTTGGCCATGATATTTAAACAAGAAAAATCGAAAACAGATGATAAACGTACCAGTAAGAAGACAATTAGACAATCGATGATTATCAAACACGGCAGAGATACAAAGCAAACTCCTGTAAAGTCCGTCGCACCGAAGCAGGAATGCAGAGAGAAATAAGATTGAAAGAAATTGGGAAGGTGTAAAGGATCAAATGAAACCGTCGGCGAGTATTTATAGGCCTAGGGCGACCTTTCAGTTGCCCCGTCCCATCAACCGTCGACGGCCCGACACGTGAGCCCTACAGCTGTCGCCCACTCGCTTTTTCGCCCAAACAGGCCCATCAAAGCCCATTAGGCGGCCCACGCAACCTTCGGCGCCAGGCTTCGGCCAATCGACATAAGAATCTAGTCCGATGACGAAGTCCAGACCATCACACATCGGACTGGGGGGCTGATGACGTGTGTATGTTCAGCGAACAATACAACACCCAAGGGTCGACCTAAGCAAGGTCGACCACGCATTACAGTCGAAGCCAGCTTCGGCAACACTGGGGTCGAACCTCCAAACTCCACAAGAGGGTCGACCGCACAGCAAGCAACTTCCGACACACTGACTTATACACAAGTACACATCTTCGGCCAGTCGATGCTCGACCCACCGAAGTACTTGACAGATGTTGCTTCACTTCGGCCAGTCGATGCTCGAACCACCGAAGCTCACACAACAGACCAACGCTCACACGACAATGTCAGAAACATTCCTACAACGTTGTTACGGCCACTAACGGCCTCCACTGAGGGGACACAAGGACGGCCACGTCAGCAAGGATCGTACCTTTCAGTGGTAGGCGCATTACACAGAGTAAGACAAAGGATTGATGAGTATAAATACTCATCAATCACCAGGTAAAAACACAAGTTCTCTAACCCTAAAATCATTGTCTTCTTCCTCACTTACTCTTATCGGAATCTATACTGATTCTCACGCCGGAGCTTGGTCGCAGGACACCCTGTCCTGCGCTCCAAGAACAACGGTTTGTTACTTGTGCAGATTCCGACGAAGGAGACAATCACCATCAGCATTCACTCTCGCTTGTAGTCTAATATCCTCTCTCAATCCGTCCTAGATTTCCTATCCGATCGTTGAAGATATCCAGATTCTACAAAGATCAAGATAAAGAGAAAATAAAATTTCATTGCTTAGACTCATGCAATTAATAAAATACACAAATAAAAAATTTGATTAAATACGAGCCATTTGATCCACATAGGTTTTCACTTATTGAAGAAACTCATAAGATTATTGAATTGAAACTTACAAAAAATATACTCTGCAAGATGTGACACATACGATAGGTTGAATATGTAACAGAAAAGTAAATATTGTGTTTATGTATGCGAAATCCATCAAAATATGTCATTTTAATAAAAAAAAAATAATTGAAATTTAGAATTATTTTATATTGAAATTGATGACTTTATACAAGGACGCAAGAAATATTTCAAATTTGAATTGTTTTCTATTAAAACGACGTAGTTTTGATAAGTTTTACATATAAGTTGTATGCCAACAACATCATATTCACTTTTCTCTATACCAAAAAAGTGTAGGTGGGCAATACAAACAATATGTAATGAATTATTAAATTTTATTTCTTTACACTTGAAAATAAATAACAAATAAAGGAATAAAGATACGATTACAAGAGTAATTTTCAAAGAATCAAGAAAGTAACCAAGATCATGTTGAACACAACTAGGGAAGGGCACCACAAACCCTTCGTATCACTCCTTCTTGACCTGTTTGTAACTTAATTTCACTCATCTTTATCATTGCAGCTGCAAAATTAGACTTAAACTTCGAAGGATTTTTGCTATATTCCCTAACAATGCTATCTGTCGATCCACCGCTGAACAACACTTGATCCGACTCAAGAAGACCTTTCTTTTGAATCAGATTCTTGAAGTAATTGTTATCGAACGAATTTGGTGTCACCAAATCCAGTGCTGCAAGATTTTCATTACCTTTGTTTACAGGGCAACGACGTCTACGGGTGCTAGCAAATCCTGCATCAATGTCTGTTCCGTTGTTGTATATCCTATCACGGAACAAGACGCATTGAGCTTGACCAATAGTATGAGCTCCTGCAATAATCGAACGTCGAATATTAGCATACATTTTGCTTCTATATAGAAGAATATGAACCAATGGATTGAAATACTCGGTATTTAAGTACCTGATAATGCAACCATGTCCCTGGCACTAAGTCCATTATCACCAAAGGTGGAAATAAGTGTGTCTAGCGGTGCTTTAAAACTAGGAAGACCTCCAGTTTCGGCTAGAACGAGGTTAGCAGTGGTTGAATCTCTTCTACCTAGCTTCACCGACCATGACGGGCCACCAACCATTTCAGATGCATCACGTGCAGCCAGAGTCAATATATCGGCACACGAGACAACTCCGGGACATAGTTGTTCAACCTTAGATTTTGCAGCATCTATCACCTCATAACCTCTTACCGAACCCTTGTTAGGCAAGGCATTCTTTTCACTTACGATGGAAGGACTATCATCTAGTAAAATAGACGCGTCACATCCCTACATAAAATGTTACAACGCGTTAGAAATGACTATTTCCGCTTTAAAGGTATGGTGATCATATATATGTTTATATACATGATTAATTAAATTAGTACATACCTGGACAAAGCAGTCATGGAAGTGGAGACGAAGGATGGAAGCCGCCATACGACGTTCACGAGATATGGCGGTTCTGATCGTGGTTCTAATTGTACGCAGTGCATTGGGACATGAACGATCATAGAATGTAGAAGACAACTGTGCTTCACAAGCAGGTGTATTAAAGAGAACTAGGTGGAAGAAGAAGATAGCTGTAATAATACTTGGGGAAGTCATTTGATTTGAGAGATGGTGAATTTGGTTTCAATTTTCTGAATGAAATTGAGAGATGAGATACAAATAAGAAGGTTATATGGTGGATATTTATAGGGTTTGGAGCTATATATATTAAACCGTGTGGTTAAGCAAGGTGTCTTTGTTTGATCAACAGTGGAATACAGCAAAAATGACGGCTAACTTTGTTTTCTTTCTTGCTATTGCTATTGCATGGAAGCTCTACAAAAATGTTATTTTGACTTTTTCACCAAGTCAAAAAAGTACGTTGCTCATGTTTATTATTTATCCACCACTTGTTTGTCCCAAGCTGACTATATATTAAAAAATGTATATATCATATTAATAATAATAATTTATAATGTTATTATTCATATTCGTTATTTTATTAGTAAGTTTGTAAATACAATTAGTGCAATTTCCGTGCTTGATGCTACAAGAATTTTGTATGCCCACAAAACAGAATGATGAATTTACTTATCATCATGATTATAAATAACTAATGGATTAAAAATCTTGTTCATTCTTTTTTTCAGAAATATCTAACATAAATTAAATCCACCGCCGGGGGAGTTTGATGAGCTTTATCATCCCAAAAAAAAAACTGTGAACCGCTAGGTTTGGGGGAGGCCAGGAGGGAGGAGATTGTCATGAAAAAATAGAAAAAAACTAAAAAAAAATGAATTTAAATAATCTTAATTATTGGCTATTGGCCGATAATAATCTCAAACTGTTGTCTATTTGCCAATAATAATTCCAACTATTTTATTTAAGGAATTTATGTCAGCATATAGTAATGGTGGTTGGTGGGATCAACGGATAAATTATTAAAAAAACAGGATATAAAGATATAAGTGTTTTATTACAAAAAAAAATTGATGAGATTATTAAATAAACAATGGTTGGAATTATTTAATTTATTTTTCAAATAGCTTAAATGTTACGTTGCGACCTAGACAAAATCAAACCACCAAATTGTGTTTTGTGGAGATATTCATAATTAACTAATTGACTGATATGGACTATACACCTTTGGGTCAGCCCATACCGGGTGCATCTACCCAATGGCCCAAGAGGCAAATCTTTAAGCCCAATTGCTAAAAGATTGAACCATTCGCAAACACTTCTCCACGTTCTCCATTTTGATGCATGCATCCACATTTCCACTAACTATTTGTTCCTTACTTTGTGTTGCATTTTTTCATATTCTTAGAGTTAGTTATGCATTTCTTTGTTAGTATTTAAACGTCTTATGGTTTGAATGATAGTAATCAGAAAACTAATTGAAATATTTATTCTTGTTTTCTCGTCTATATTCTTTTGGAGCTTAACCCACTCTACGAGTTTAATTTGATAGTTTATAGGTTTTCTCCGTAAACCTATCATTAACATATATAATCAATTTGTATCATAGACCCACAATGAGTGAACGAACATAAAATCAATCAATTTTTACTAATAATTGTTAAATTAAATTGGGACTTTGAGGGTGCGTTTAGTTGTGGAAAATGTTTTCTATTTTACCATTTCTAATTTTTTATAAAATGGAAGGGGTTTTCTATCTCTATAAAACACATGAAATTTTTTGAAAACGCGGTAAAAACTGAAAAATGGAATTTCCATTTTCCATATTAGAAAACTAGAAAACATGTTCAAATATACTTGTTTTTCGAACTCGACCCCTAGACCCGACTCGACGGCCAGACCACTCCGACCGGACCCCCCACCCGAACCCGACCCCTGGACAAGCGGGTTCGGGAGTCAGGTCCGGTCCGGGGATCGGGTCTGGTTGGTCCGGTCCGGGGGTCAGGTCCGGTTGGTTCGGTTCTATCGGTCAGGTCCGTGGTTCGGGTCCGATCGGTCCGGTCCGAGGGTCGGGTCCGTTTGATCCGGTCCGAGGTTCGAGTCCGAGGGTCGAGTCCGGTCGGTTCTGTCCAGGGGTTGGGTCGAGGGGTCGGCTTCGAACTTCGAAGGATGAACGAATGAAGATCGAAGTATATATGTAATGGAAAACTAGAAACAGAAAACTTGAAAACAATAAAATATAGTTTTCTAATTTCAATTTAAAAAGTAGAAAACGGTGTTTTCTATTTTCTCGGAAAACTTTTCTGGAAAATTATAATTTGATCACGTTTTTTATTTTTCATGTTTTCTTGAAAAACATTTTTGGAAAACAAGGGGTATTTTCCACAACTAAACGCACCATTTGTAATTTGATTAGTCTATGAACTTTAGCTTTGAATTGAATACCAACTACGTGAGCCGGTTCATAGATCCTTTATATTTTATCCAGATTTCATAGATTTCATACTGGGTCGTTAGAAATATATATATATATATATATATATATATATATATATATATATATATATATATAGAAAAAGGATCATTGGAAAACCCTTTTTATTTAATGAATTTGTAAAATGACTAAATTGCCCTAACTTAATGATGGTTTTTAACACCGTTAGTGATTAATGACCTTCTATGAAACATGTTTAAAACATAAAGGATGTCAGGCATAACAACTTTACTTAAAGGACATAGTCTAAAATCTGGATAAAACATAAAGGACCTTCTTTGTAATTTACTCTAAAAGAAAGTAAGTGAATAATAAAAATCTAATTATGTAAAATAACTTTTTTGTTTTAACTAAATTATTAGATTATTAAAATCATATCTATTATATATGATTTTATATTTACTTTTTTTAAAAGAAAATTTTTTAACCTTCAAACTTTAAATCTATATGATATTTCACCAATTGTTCAAGCACTTTAATATTAGTGTTGTGTTTCTCTAATGTATTATCATAGTAAACGCCTCCCTCTCTTGACCCCACACCAATTCAATTAAAAAAAATGATCGAAGTAATTGTCAAATATAATATCATATTTTTTTTACATAATAAATAGATAAACTTGATTTGAAAAAATAAGTGAACAAAGTGTAAGAAAAGTTATATTTTTAATAATCTTTTAGATGAAAGCCTGTCAAAAACTATGGTATAAACTTTATTTTTAACTCAACCCAAAAAGAACAAGAAATGCTTCTGTTGTATGATGAGCAGCAACACAATTCTTTTTATAGCAAAACCCTAATGAAGGCTCTCCATGACTCCATCTTAAAGTCTTCTTTGATATCCATAAGACCATAAGAAACTCAAGTGTAAATATCAGCCCAGTAACAAATAGGCCATGTTAAGCCCAGTAGTGAATAACCCTCAAAAACCCTACGGACCCAGCAGCATACTTCGATGTCCATCCCATCCCCATAATAATAATTTTTATAATAACAAACAAAATAGAAAAAACATTAAAGAGAATAAAATTTTTAGAAAACTAATTGTAAAGTTTTGAGTTGAACCAAAATATTTCGAGTAGGGATGAGCAGGATACCGTACTCGTACCTGATCGGTACCGGTCTCGTTTTAAACGAAAAGTGGGTATCGATCCCGGTATCTAATATATCGATACGGGTATCGAGATTTAGATACTATACATGTTTGATACCCGGTTAGCAAATCCTATCATGAATTGATATTGTACTACCCTAGTTTAAAATTTGAACGCAATGGATGGAAAAGGAAACGACGCTTCGGCGATCGGCATTAATCTCGGAATAACCTACTTGTGTGTCGTCGTTGGCGGTTTGAGCAGTTATATATTAGTATGGAGAGAACAAAGTAATTACGTCTAATTACAACGCTAATCAACCATGACTTTTTCTAAATTCACAAGATAGAGTATACGAGTCCAGCTTAACATGGTGGTCATAAACACATCAGAAGACACAATTGTTGTTTTTTAATTTATATATATCAAACACAACATATATGTGATTGTATCTTATAAACAAAAAAACATGCTCATAAAATCAAACAACCGGTACGATATGTATGAAAGGGGAAGCACTACACAAAACAGAGTCTGAGCATAAATCAAATTATCAATCTATAAATAACTAACCTCAACACCATTAGATGAAAATGCCATGAATATGGTGGTCCGGCGACGATTTTCAGGCGAGGGTAGTCTTGAACTCTTGATCGACGCGAGTAGTTCAAGGGACCGGGAGAATGCTTTGCTTAGGGTTTTTTGTTGGAGAATTATGATCGATGTTCGCGTCCCCTAGGAGTCATGTTTTATTTTATTAATTGTGTTATTATTCATTAAATTAAAAAAAAAAACTATACATATTCTCAAGTACCGGTATCATTCGGGTATTTTTTTACCGGTCCCGAAAATTTATAAAAGTGGGTATCGGTCCCGGTACCAAATATACCGGTCAGGTACGGGTACACGTACAGGTACGGGACCGGTACGAAACGAATACCGTTAGAGGTACCGGGTATCAAATGTTCATTTCGAGCGATGCTATTCGAGTTATACAATACCACACTAGTTATATTTTAAAGAAATAATAAATATAAGGTGATCCGAGTTTAAAAACTGGTCCAACCAGTTGGACTAGTAAACTGGTAAAAAGACTGATTTGATGTTCGTTCCGGTTCTGAAAGCATCGTCTAGGACCCTGAAATTTTTAAAGATTTTCAAAACGGCACTGAATCAGTACAGAGAGTATGAACAAAGAATTCAATTTAATCTCTTGTTTCTTTCTTCTTACTTTATATATGTACATTTAACTAGATTTAGCGGTTTGCATGATGCCATGAAGATAACGCTGACTCACAAAATTCTTGTAGTTCTAGAATTTAAATATAACATGTTCTTACAATTAAACAATATATTAAATTACAACTTAATATGTTACAAAAAAAAAAATTATAATCTAAAATATTATTTTTATCTCACCTCATGAATATTATATTCCATTCTATTTGATATGGATGAATATTATAATCCAATTTAATAAGCAAACTAACATTATAATCATTTTTATTCATCAATTTTTATCTTTATATAATAGGTAATTCTATATATAACAATCGGGTGCTGATGAAAGGTTTGCCTAGTTAATTATGGGGTGAGGATGTTATTAGTAGTTTAGTTTGGATAAGAAAGATAAGAAAGAATTATAGCCAATAGATCTTCAATTAAGTAAAGATCTATGGCTTAAAAATTTTCTATGTAAAATTAGAGCAAAAAAACTAAAGAAAACAATAGATGGAAGAATATTTTTGACTTTCTATCAAATTCTCCCATTTTTTAAACCTTCATAACTCTTGGATACGACATTATTTTTTTTTCTAAAAATTACACCATAAAAAACGAGCGTTTCTTAATCTTTAAAACGCGTACAGTGTTGTTATATATAAAATTAATTTTTTTTACTCTTTCGATTATATAAAAATGTTCAGATCATTGTGTTATATTGTGTCAAAAATGTTCAGTAATTGTTTCATATTGTGTCAAAAAAGGTTAAATTATTATGTTATATTGTGTCAAATATATAGATCATTGTGTCATATGGTGTCAAAAACCAAAATAGTACTTAATATTATATATAACAACAGTAGATATATTTTTAACACAGCGGCACAAGTGATCTGATCATTTTGACACAAAGACACAATAATCTGAACATTGTATAAAAAATCGAAGGAGTATTTTTTTTTTCTTTTTTATATAGCAACATATACGCGTTTTAAAGATTAAAAAAACTCGTTTTATGGTGTAATTTAAAAAAAAATAATGTCGTATTTGAAAGTTACGAATGTTTTTTAAAAAATGAAGGAAGTAGGTAAAAAGTCAACAAAAATGATTAAGACTAAAATACCCCTTATTTTTTTTATTAGATCAAGATCCAATGACTAAAATCTTTCTTATCTAAACCAAAATCTTATTTGAACATCTCCCATTAATTATGATATTTGATTAGGACACTTAATTAGTGTTTTTTTAATTTTTTTTTTTATTCTTTCTTTCTTTCTTTTCAAGGCACTCAAAGACTAAAACCCAATCTAAAATCTCATTAGATCATCCACATTGGTGATCCAATCCAATCTGATTTTCTATTAAAAACTAATTTCTCTCTAATCAATCTACACAATCCAATCAAACTTATTTTTTAACTCCCATTCACAATCCAATCCAACACAAATGTTTAATATATAAATATAATTTAGGATAACTTTTATAAAAAAAATGTGTAACCATCCAATAGTATAGTGCATGTTGTAGATGAGATAATTGATGAATTTTTTATATTTATTTTATATTAAAAATATAGTTTTTTGAAAGATCTTTGTTTTTAATAAATTTTATACGGTGATGTTCACAATTTTTTTTAAATATCAACGTGTCTTTAGATTTTTTAAAAAGGTTAAATATTACAAGTTATTAAGAAAGATAACATTATATATAAAAAGAATTATTAAGAAAGAAAAAGAAAAATAAAAATTAAAAGTTGGCCAATAGAATTATTCCATGTGTGAGTATAAAGTGAAATAAAGAAGTGGGCACTGGGATTCCAGATCGCAAACGGAGATCGGCCGAAAGAACCGATCGTCTAATTTTCATGAACTATGATAATTTTTTTTTTTTTAAATTCTCCTGGCCCACCAATCCGATCCAATCGATCACTAATGGGATAGTCTAAAAAAAACTTAGGTGTATATAATTAAGATTCTTGAGAATTGAACGCTGAAGTGGTGGATTGAAACTTGTAAACAATGAACAAATTGACTTTTTTTACGATTTGGTAATATACTAATATGTTTTCTTTGTATGATTAAGAAATGCTTCAATGAAAACAAAATGATTAAGTTGATGAAAAACATGTGGGATGCTTCAAGGGCATGATCAAATGATCAAGTATTCGGTAATATTTATCATTCTTTATTCGAACTAAAGTAAATTTTATTTTTCGTAACCATAAGTATTATTTTAACTCGACCCATTTGACTTCACATGTTAATATAACTTTTAACCGGACCTGTTCTGACCTAATCTTCTTTTAACTTCTACTAACAAAAAAATCCTAAATCCACCACCGATAAAAAGTAAAACCAACCAAAACGGTGAACCACCTGATCAAAAGAACTGATTGATCATTTGGATGAAAAAACTTTTTGGACATGATGATACTGCAATACATTCAAGGACTCCTCACCAATGTTTTAAAAACCGGTTTTTTAGTTGAACCGGAAAACCTTTCGGAGGCCGGTTGAACCGGTTAGGGGATTTATATATAATTTACCTATCTATTAAACAAAACATATTAGGTTGAGTTGGCACATAATAAGTGTGTCCACATCATCAATTGGTGATGTGGCATCCTCTAATCAAACTAAAATCCTAGGTGTAATTTTATTAATTTTTTAGATTTTTTCAAACCATATAATTCAAAATTAAAGATTTTGACCTAAAATTAAATTCAATCATACCTCATAATTTATTTGTAAACCCGTAAATAAAGAAGGTTTATTTTTTAAATTTCAAATGTGAGATATCTATCCTTAAATAACTACAAATTTGTCAACCATAATATAATTGCGTAATTTGCGTAATTATATATATCCTAAAATAAACATAAATAGTTAATTATTATTTAAAAAATAAGATTAATATTAATTTATGAAATAAATTAATATATTTCCATAAAAAAATATAATTAACAATATGTTAAAGTTCTGATTCATGTATCTTTTAATGTTCTGATTCAGTTGAGATCTACTTGAATATTTTATTGAATATGTTAACAATTATATTGTTTAGTATCTTATGTTTAGAGATTTCTATGGCAAATTTTAAAGTTTTTTATTATATGGGTTTCTTTTTATTATTTTTTGTTGAAATATTAAAATGATTAATGGGTTTGGTGGAAATTATGTAGTTGATAAGAAAGATAGAGAAAAAAGGCTATGTGAGTTTCTTTGGTGAACAAATATCAATGGTATGTTTCACTTTCTATTGATAATTTTTAAATATAATATATTAGTTTTAGTGAATTTTGTAAATTGTGATAATATTACGAAATAATATTTAAAAAAATGTGAATTATTAATAAAGTTAGAAAACTCAATTAATAAACTTAAATTTATACTTATGCTAAAATTATGGAAATTACCATTTAATATTGAAATCCATTAATCAAAAATTTTAACTTTTCAAATTAAGTTTATTAATTTTAGCAAGTCTGAAAATATATATTTTTGTTTATATAATATGAATTTTTAAATTTATTCTGTTACAAGTTAATTCAAATATTAATATTTAACTTCCATTTTAGCAACTTTTAATATCAATTGAGTTTCAAATTTATTAATTTTCATAGTAAAAAATTTAACTTTTCAACTTAGTTTATTAGTTTTAGCAAGTTTTAAAATATATATTTTTGTTTATATTTAATTGGCATTTATTATTTTAATTTTTAAATTAACATGTTACTAATTAATTCGAATGTTAATACTTAATTTTCATAATTTTAGTAACTTTTAATTACAATTGAATTTCTAATTTATTAATTTCCATATATGATTTTCAAATTTACTTTACTAATTTTTGAACCAGATTTGATTGCAAATCGAGATTCATTCCTTCAATGTTTAAGGGATTCAGCTTTTGTTTCTAACCCATGTTTTCTATTTTGAACGATTCTGAAAGTTTAGATATAGGAGATTGACGATTCAAGTTTTTTTTTTTTTGCTTTAGATTGAAATTAGTCTTTTGAAATAGTAAATAAGAGATCTGTAAGTTTGAAACTCATGACTATTTATGGAAGTCAAGAAGTTATACAAAGGATATGAAAGCTTAAAACTCAATTATATTGTGTTTAAAAAAAAATAAACATAAAGAACAGAATGATGTAGTGTTTTCTTTCAACTCCAACTTTTCGATATAGGAAACTCACAAAACTGAGCACTAGATGCTATCAAATTACATTACAGTTTCTTTAATCTTCAAGCAATTCACAAAAGAGAATTAGGTTTTCAAATATTTTGGGAGTTTTTCAATGGCGGTTCATCATTTCTGTGGGTGCAACCCATTCTTTCTATAGGAGATGACTAAATAAACAAAGAGGACAATGAAGAATTCCGTTAATGTCTCAAGCCAAAATTGCAGGTAACCATCTTCGATTTTGGATAACTGATTTTGGTTTTCTCAGAAATGTTGTCTTTTCTTTTCTTTCAATTTGAATCACTAAATAGTTTTAATTGAATGTTTCTTCTCTGTGTAAGATTCAGAAACATCAACTTTGTTGATTTAACAGTCTTCTTATGCAACAACCATTTACAGGAGTTTGACTGTTTGTCGTGTGTTTAATTGAATATTTAAGGACAGAATATACGCATAAGAGATTATTGAGAAGTAGTGAATATTAAAAAACTGAAGACAACCAAACAGTTGTGTGCCACGTGCTGTTGAGAACAAGAAGCGTAATGTCTTCTCAAATTTGTAATTGTTATTGAACTTTTATTATTATTATTGAATATTGTTTTACCGATAATAATTATTGTATAGTATATATATCTATATATAACTTTTAATGTTTTAGGCCCGGGTATTTACCGGGGTAAGTGGCTAGATTTTTTATAAAAATGTTAATAAACTTTTACACCCCAACAAAAATAGTTAAAATACAATTATAATTCACTAAAAAATAATACAAAATAGGTATTTAACAAGAAAATATAAGTTTTAAACATTAAAAAATGATAAAAAATAACAATAAAATTCAAAAAAAAGTCAGAAATCTATCGAACTGGAAAAAACCGAAAAAAAACCAGAAAATCACCCAGTTTAAAACGGTTCGGTTATGTCCAAAAAACCAGGGAGCAAAAAACTAGTATAAGCACCGATTGACGGTTAAACCGACAGACCGGTTAAACCGATTTTTAAAACATTGCTCCGCACTCACAAAAGCCTACCTGTACGTTTCCACAATACTACACGTGTCACCAGTCTCCTCCACGTGTCAACCCGAAAACATCTCCTTTGCATGCACCGTCATCTAGCCCTGGATTCAAAAGCGCCCTCTTTACCCTGCAACTATGTGTAATTAATTAGCCCCGGATTTAACCATGTTCATCAGCAGCAGCAGGAGGTGGTTATCAGAAGGATACAAGAAGGTGGTGGGTGGTCTGGTGAACCCAAAACACAAGAGGTTCGGGGTACTCGAAGAACACCCGGTGGGTCAGGACCATGCTCAGGCAGCCGTTGAAGCCCAGCAAAACCTACAACATAACATCAAAGCTCTCAAAAAAGAGTTCAAGATCTACAGATGGAACCCTGATCTTCCATCCCGGAAACCTGTTCTAAAATCCTACTTTCTTGATCTTACCACTTGTGGCCCCATGGTAATACTCAACACCATATTGTTCATAATTTTGATCCAAGTTCATTACAGCTAAATACTTGTAAGTTTACATCAAAATCGAATTCGAAATATAAGATAAACAAAAAAAAACTGTACGGCTTTTTGGATAACACCAAAAGTTGTTTATTTTAGGATAAATTACGAAAATGACCGAAGTTGATCAAGAATATATGCTAAAATGACCGTCTTAAATTTGACTTTATAAAAAGAGTAAATGACTAACTTTTTTTTACCTTTGATCAAATTTTTGATCAAATTTTTGCAAGCTAATTTAGCCATAAGTTACCTTTTTTTAAGTACCTTTTTTATTTTTTTGGTTGTTGATATTTTTTTTTATGTTGTTGACTATCTTTTTTTTACGGTTAACCACCTTTTGCGGGCTAAATGCTAATTTAGCCGTACAATATATATATATATATTTTTTGCCGTTGATTCTCTTTTTTTTCGACTAATTTAGCCTTAAAGTACTTATCACTCAAATTAGTGGCTAGAGAGTGGGACCGGTTGACGTTTTAGCCGGTTCAAGAAATTTTTTGCCGGATGGTCTGATCATCAAACTCTTGGCTGGGTCATTTGGATAAGGTTAATAGTAATACCCTCCCCATTTCCCCATTTCCCCACTTCATTTTTGGTGCCACCTCATCATTCCCCACCCCTTCCCATTTTTCCCCATTTCCCCAATCACTTTTTTATTAATTTTTAATTATAACAATTTAAATAAAAACTAAATAAAAACTAAAATAAAACATGCTTCATTAAAATAAATAAAAAAAGATTACATTAAAATAAATAAAAAAAGATTACAATGCATGACATAAATTTTAAAAAAAAATTACAATGCATAACATAAATTAAAAAACATTATTAAAAAAAAAATTCAGAAATTTTCGGGATCACTTTCGTCGTCTTCGTCGGATGAATCATCTTCGTGGGGTGGAATGGCTTCCCAAATACGATCGATGTGCTCGATCAAATCGGATCGTAAACTATGATGCATATCCCGGTTATGAATCTTCAAAAAGTTGTCGTCGATAATATGTTGTGGTTTTGGCTCGTTTGATGGTTGAATATGATCCGGCTCGTACGGGCAAATGGCCTTCCCTTCATCCTCCCTTATCATATTATGCAAGATCATACAAGCATATATGATGTTACTGATCTTACTTTTGTGTCTCGACCTCGCCGGGTTTTCGATGATCTTCCATTTCTTCTTCAAACATGCGAACGCTCTTTCAACATCTTTTCGTGCCCCTTCTTGTGCGTTAGCATATCTTCTACGTTTTTCTGTTGTTGGAGCCGTTAGAGTTTTTACAAACACGGAATATTCTGGGTATATGCCATCCGCAAGATAATATCCGTGTTCGTATTCGGTGCCATTGACTTCAAATGAACACTCGGGGTCCTCGCCATTAAGTTGGCGGTTCAACAAGGTTGATTGTTGAAGGACATTTAAATCGTTGTTGGAGCCGGCGACTCCAAAATAAGCATGCCAAAACCACAAGTCTTGAGATGCAACGGCCTCGAGCATAATGGTTGGCCTTGCATGGTCACCACGGTGAAATTGGCCACGCCATGCGTTAGGACAAGATGTCCATTCCAAATGCATGCAATCGATACTACCGATCATGCCGGGGAAACCGTGTTTCGCTTCATGAAATTCATAGAGGTGTGTAACATCACTCCATGATGGTCGACGCATATACTTTTCATGATACATAGCACGAACATATTTGCAAAATTTATAAAGACATTGTCGTGCGGTTCTTTCTCCGATGTGCAAATACTCGTCAAACGCATCGGAAGTAATGCCGTATGCAAGTTGTCTAATAGCGGCAACACATTTTTGCAACGGGCTTAACCCCATCCTACCCCTTGCATCCCACCTTAGTTGAAAATATTTATAATTTGTTTCTAAATCGTTGACAATACGTAAAAAAAGACGCTTATTCATACGGAAACGACGTTTAAACTTATCTTCGAATAGAGCACCTTCCGCAAAATAGTTGTTAAAGAGCCGATCGTGAGCCTCTTGACGTTCTCTTTTAATCGTCTTGCGTGTTCGAATTGGCTTTGAACTCTCGGCTTCTTCTTCTCGAGCTATCTCGAACATCATTTTCCCAAAAAAAACGGCATCTTCATCGGACGATTCATCGGATGTGAAAGTCATTTTTAAAAAATGAAGGGTGGTAGTGTTTAAAAAATGAGAGAGTGAGTAGTTAAAAAGTGTGAGGAAAGGGTTGGAATGAGTGGGTATTTATAGGGTTTAAAATAGTGTGTTTTTGAAATTTTTTTTTTCTTTTTTTAAAAAATGTCAAAATAGCCGTTTGGGGGGGGGGGGGGCGGTCCCACCGCCAACGGCTCTCTCCCCACCACCCTTCTCTTCGGTCTCGGTACCCTAAAGCCAAGCCCCGATCGGTGACCCCGAGACCACCGCAGTGGTGTTCCCGATTTCCCCGAGGCCACCGATCAGCCCCGATCTGCCTCTCCCGAGGGTATTACTTTTACCCTAAGGGTAAATTAGAAGGGTCATTTTGTTAACAAATGAGTCAAACTTGATAGTAGAAATTTTATTGTTTTTAGTAATGAAACACCCACCTAATATGCATGCATATCCATAATATATTCTTGAATCCGTTGCTGCAGGTTTTGGATGCACTGCAGAAAATAAAATCAGAAGATGATTCATCATTGAGTTATAGAAGATCATGTAGAGAAGGAATATGTGGTTCTTGTGCCATGAACATTGATGGAACCAACACAGTTGCATGTTTAAAGCCGATTGATACAGACACCAGTAAGGCTACATATATAACTCCTTTGCCACATATGTTCGTCATCAAAGATCTTGTTGTTGATCTCACAAATTTCTACCAGCAGTACAAGTACGGTTTGATCCTTTTGGTTTTCTTGTGCTCATAAACTTTGATCCTTCTGGTTTTCTTTTGTTCATAAACCGGTTAAAACTAAATAATGTTACTGCAAGTGAATGTTGTTAGACTATAATAGACTAAAATATATTTGTTCTATTCAAGTATTGTATTCTTGTTATGCCTTAAATCTCTAAGGATTAGTTCTAAAAATTCCTCTCTGGATTATTGAGTTACATATAGGAGAAGAATATACAGAACTAATCCCCAAAGAGTTGAAGCGTGACAAGAATACAATACGAGGATACAACAAACATATTCTAGTCAATAGACTAATCTTCTGTAAGTTTGGGTAAAAAATGACCGACTTCTTAGGAATAGGTTTTTGAGATAGTTTTTCGCATACTAGGGTTTAATAGGAATTATCGTTTGGTTAGGAAACTTGGAGGCCAAGTTCAAAGGAATTATTGTTTGGTTAGGAAACTTGGAGGCTAAGTTCTTTCTAATCTATAAATAGAAAAATAGAAATAAGATCCATATAATCATATCTTCATGACATCAATAACAATATTCTTCAAGTTTAGACTATAGTTCTTTGTGTTCTTGAATACGATCAATTCTCTTTTATTTGTGACGGGTGTATTTGTACGTAGGTCGATTGAGCCATGGTTGAAGACTAAGAAAGCGGCACCGGATGGAAAAGAATACAGGCAAACACCTTCGGAAAGAAAGAAACTTGATGGTTTATACGAGTGCATATTGTGTGCTTGCTGTAGCACTTCTTGTCCGTCATACTGGTGGAATCCGGAGGAGTTTGATGGACCAGCAGCGTTGTTGCACGCCCAACGCTGGATATCGGACAGGTAATATCCGCCTCGCTACAAAGTTCCAATTCCACTTATGCAGACGACCGTATCTCGACATTGTTGCTCTGGTCAATTTCTTGTAAACGAGACGTTTGACCGGATGATTTTCAAGCTCGATCGACAATCAAGAACACATACGGATATTTGATAAAACCTCACTTTGTTATAACCCAAAAATACATCAAAAGCTAGTTATAATAAACTCTACAACCCGTAGGCGACTCGCTTGAATATATAGAAACTAAAAATAAAAACTTAGGCAGTAGGCAAATTAGAGACCAAGAAAACCAATACTCCCCCTTAGCGAACAAGGCCATCTTCGATCGAATAGGTCTTTTGGGCCTCCCCTTGCGAGCCCATTTTGGGAATTACAAGCCCAACAAACTTAAAACAGTCTTTGTTTACAGCTAACCAAATTTTCTGGTCTTATATGTTGCTTGACAGCCGTGATGACTACACGGAGGAGAGATTGCAGACGCTAACGGAGAATGACAAACGTTTGTACCGATGTAGAACCATAAAGAATTGTACTGCCACGTGTCCCAAAAGTTTAAATCCAGCACGTGCTATTCGTCAAATGGAGGCTATGAAGTCTAGGAATCCACTTTCAGCTAGTGTAGCGAACACAACATAATTTTGTGACATAATACTATATGTGCGTGGGTTTTTAGTTGTTTTTATGTAAGGGAGTTTACGTAATAATTTCATCGTTATACTGACTGTAAGAACGAAGTGTACATATGAATTTCAAAAAGTGTTTTTTTAACGGTTATAATCCAACTCCCCTGCATAAATTGTTCCGGTTTGGATCAGGTATAATTCTTCTTTTAAGAGGTCAGGGTTTAGAACCTGTAGAAAGTAGGGTAGTAGATTTTAGGACTAAAATTAGAAGTAGGGTAGTAGATTTTAAGTAGGGTAGTAGATTTTAGGACTAAAATTAGAAGTAGGGTAGTAGATTTTAAGTAGGGTAGTAGATTTTAGGACTAAAATTAGAAGTAGGGTAGTAGATTTTAGGACTAAAATTAGAAGTCGTTTAAAAAAAGCACATAAATCTAGCTCTATACCTATGAGTTAGGGCATGAAGTATATATATGTGAGTTGGAGATGTGAATTTTATAACGTAGATAGTAATTTATAAATATTACAAATGAAATAAAGTATATATATGTGAGTTGGAGATGTGAATTTTATCATGTAGATAGTAATTTATAAATATTACAAATGAAATTCAAAAGGAATAGTTAGGTTTTAGAAGTTTTAAGTTTGGCCACCATTGTTTTTATTTTATACTTCAACCACGTAAGGGCATGAAGTATACATATGTGAGTTGGAGATGTGAATTTTATCATGTAGATAGTAATTTATAATTTATAAATATTACAAATGAAATTCAAAAGGAATAGTTAGGTTTTAGAAGTTTTTAGTTTGGCCACCATTGTTTTTATTTTATACTTCAACCACGTAACGATTAGATATTTATATTTTATAATCCTTACTTTTTTTATTGATTTTATACTTTAATCATGAAATTTTTAGATATTTACCTTTTATACGCCTTAACTTTTTTATTTTCGTTTTTAATATACTTTTTATATTTTTTATTATAATCACGAAACTTTTAGACTTTTACGTATGTATTCCCTTAATTTTTTTACTTTCGTTTTTAGCATAGTTTTAGACTTTGGCCACCACTTTTTTTAGATTTATAATTTGACCACGAAACTTTTAGACAATTACGTTTTATATCCCTTAACTTTTCTATTTTGTTTTTTAGTATACCTTTATAGTTACTTTCGTTTTTATTATACTTTTTATAAGCTTATACTTTGACCATGAAACTTTTGAACTTTTACGTTTTATACTCTTAACTTTTCTACATTCGTTTTTAGTATAGTTTTATATAGTTTTAGGCTATACATTTATAGTTACTTTCGTTTTTTAGTATACTTTTTATAATTTTATATATTGACCACGAAACATTTAGACTTTATGTTTTATACCCTTAACTTTTGTACATTCGTTTTTAGTATAGTTTTAGATAGTTTTAGACTTTTAGGCTTTGGCTACCACTTTTTTTAGTTTTATAATTTGATCACAAAACTTTTAGACAATTACTTTTTATACACTTTAACTTTTCTACTTTCGTTTTTTTTATACTTTTTATAGTTTTATACTTTCACCACGAAACGTTTAGAATTTTACGTTTTATACCCTTAACTTTTCTACTTTGATTTTTATGTATACTTTTAGAATTTTCGACTTTAGTCAATATTTTTTTATAGTTTCATACTTTGACCATAGTAAAACGTTTATTATTTAAATTGACGAGTAAATGGTTGGCCCGCCGCGAAGCGCGGGCGAGTCACCATCTTGTTAGGCTAAAATGGGAATTCAAAGGAAATCTGTATATCCATATGAGTGGGTATAAGTATTAATACCAATGTTGCAGAAATCGCGATTAATCGGTGATTAATCAGCGATTAATCGCTTGGCGGTCCCTCACCGTCTACGATTAATGGTTTAACGGTCACTTGGTCAACGACGGTCAACATTGGTCCTTGGCGGTCTTGGCGGCCTTGACGGTTAGCCAATTTTTTAATAAAAAAAATAAAAACTTAAAAATTGTAGTTTTTGAGTTTAATATTGTAGTTTTTGACTTAAATGTGTTTGTTTTTTGGGATTATTAAACGTATTCGACTTTGTTATTGTAACTTTTGACTTAAACATTTATATAAGTACTAGTTTATTTCCTTTAAGGTTATTTACTTATTAACTATACTAAGATATTTGCATGTTGGAATATGTACATGTATATATATATATATATATTGAGAGATAAAAAGTAAATTCAAATCAAAGTTGGACAACCAAAAAATATTATATATGTATTTTACTAAAATACCCAGGTTTTCTAATATTTAGGAGGTTTTTCAATGATCCTCTACGTATATATATATATATACTTTTGTAATAATTTAGGGTCTCCGATTAATCGCTGATTAATCACGATTAATCCGATTAATCGCTTAACATCAGTCTACCGTCGAGCTACCGTCAAGCGATTTCTGCAACCTTGATTAATACACATAGTACGAACTCATTTAACCTTTATTCCCATTTCAAGATGTGCTCTAAACCACGCTCCACACCCATGCCATGCAGGGGTGTTTTCATGCCGTAGGTGGGCGTTATTTCACTCACACCTCAACTCATATGGACTTGAAATCTTGAATGTTGATTGTATTTAAACATTAATGTTGATGTATTTAGCTTGAATGTTGATAATTGGTTCATTGAATGTTGATGCATAATGTATTTAGCTTGAATGTTCACGACTGGTTCAATGAATGTTGATGTATTTAGTTTGAATGTTGATGTAATTTAGTTTAGTTTAGCTTGAATGTTGATCTATTTATTGAATGTTGATGATGCTGAATGAAAATTTAAACTAATTTAGTTTTGTTTAGCTTCATTGATTGTAATATATATATTAGATGAACAATTGAACTCACTGTTTGATTGGTTTTTTATTAGCTTTCTTATGAGAAAACCAAAAACTTTGAATTTAAGAAAAGGATGATGAACAAGATAGTAAACGTTACAAAGCTTCAATAAGTGAACCACGAGATGAGTTGCATCAAGAAGACAGCCAAAGGCATGGTAATTCTGAAGCTCCACAACCACAACCAAATCAATTAATGAGTTCAAAGCATAACTGATGAATTCAAAGCTTTTGAATGGCGTCAAGCTGAGCTATAATTCTTCTTTTAGGTACTCATCATTTATAGTTTTTATTCTTTGACCCGACCCGAATTTGATATTTATATTTTTTATTGTTTGTCTCGACCCTAATCGGACTACCGATCCGAACATAGACCTCGAAACATATCGATAGAAACAAAATTGGGTCACAAGTCTTTCTGTTACGTCACCAAAAATTGAAGCTCCGCCATTGTACAGGATAAAGAGAGAACTATAGGTGGTCAGAAAATCTTATAATGTCGTAATGTATTGGTTTCAAGCCCATCTAAAAGACATTACTATGATTAGGGATGACAATGAAACCCAAACCCGAAGGAAAAACCCGATACCCGACACACATGAGATGGGTATGCCACTGCATAGTCTATGATGACTACACATCAAAAAGTTAAATTTTTTAATGGTCGTTAGGTGTTTTTATTAGCGGTTAATGGTTGTATGTTAATTCCAATTTTTGAAAAAAAGGGTTCCTTACAGGTAAAAAACGATAGTGGAGGCCCTGAGCATGTGTGAGATGTGCGACGAAACACGGCTCATCATTTTAGAGGGGTAATATTTTTAAAATTTTCTATATTATATAAATATATATATATATATATATATAGTTCTTATTAAAAAAAAAGGGTTCTTTAGCTCGAACAGGGCCTCTAAATCCTCATGAACGATCCTGAAAAATGAAGTATGAATTATTATCGGTCAATATTATAATAGCTGAGATATTAAAATTTATTTTTTCCTAAATCTTATGATATTTTCAAAATGGTATATAAAGTTTGTTTAAAATAAGAAAAAAAAAAGATAAAAGGTTTAATCGGCATTTATAATTAAACGTAGGTCCTGTTTGGTTCAGCTTATTTTTGGCTTAATCTGACCGAATAAGACATTTTTGTCATATGGTGTTGTTTGGTTCGAATGTCTGAATGGAAATTGTTTGACCGAAAAAGACATTTTTGTCTGTTTCATCATGCCTCAGATTTGTTGCTGAACGAAAAAGACAATATCGTCTTTACCATACAACCTCTTATTCATTTATTGCTGAACGAAAAAGACGAACTAAACAGCCCCTTAGTCAGTACGAATAGCAATCCGCCAATCCGTTATATATTAATTTACCCAAAACTATCTTGTGGAAAAAGTTGAAGTCATTTTTCATTAGTATCGTGACATAAAGGCTTCCAACTGACCAACTCAGCAGCCTCTCCTTGGCAGCCTCTTTTTCTTGTGGGTCTCTTTCCAAACTTCACAAATGTTGAACGTCCAAGTCCATGCATGTTAGTTATCCTCTTTGTCTTTTTGACCACCCTATAGAAGAAGACTATAGAAATTTTAAATAAACAATGAATAGCTAGCGTACATGTAACGATGCTTTAACTTAAATGTGTGATATCAAATGTTTTTAAAACCGGATGGTATAATGAACTGGTTGGCTTATCGGTTTATCGGTCAAACTGGATTCAAGAACCAATAATTGTAACTTATAATATTTTATAGATATTCATTCATAAGTTCAACTATCTTTATCATGCATGTAGTAAGGCCATCCCCTCCCTTCTCCGTGACTTTTCGCCTCCTCCCCCCCCCCCCCCCCTCCCTCCCTACAAAACTTTTCGCCCAAGCTTCGCTAGTGCTAATGTGGGTATTACATCACCCACCGATCATCTCCGCTCCAAGGGTGATAGAGACTGACACGTCCCTTATGGGAAAACTTGTACGTCTGTCTTGCATTCAACCAAGACATCACTCCAGGAAGATATTAATTAACCACGGTCAGAAATCCCTGTGAGAATTGAACCACTGACCTTTCAATACTTAGATACCATTGTCATGTCGTTCTCAATCCCACATCGTTGATTTTGTATACCTTAAACAAAAATTGAAGTTTACTTTCAACCAAAGTTGAAGTTTTGTAAGTTGTCATGTCGTTCTCAATCCCACATCATCGATTTTATTTACCTTAAACAGAATATCATATCTTTTAATTATACGTAATAAATGATTTGAATACGGGTCAATATAATTTAATTATTCGTGTCTTAGTTATTTAACGGAGTTTTTTCTGAACGGCAATTTTTTTTTTGTCATCAATGGGTTTTAAACCATCACCAAATGAAAAAAATATACCTTATCCAACACCAAGATACCATTGGGGCAAATGCCCTTTAGTTATTTAACCTTGTTACACATTTTTAATATTCATATAGGGTTTTCTTGTTTCATATATGGTATAAATGACTCAAAATTTATTTTAGGTGATTCGTCTTAAATCTAAATGCTCGTCCCCTTGTTCATATTTGTTTTTGTATTTGACTTATTGTAGTTGTAAACTATTTTTCTTTTATTTCTGTATTGTAATTAAATTTAATATAAATATTCTTTTTACCAACGGTCCTTATAATATATATTAATTAGAATTAATTAGAATATATTTAAAATACCGTTTGTTTCTTTAAACTCTTCCGTTTTGAAATTCGTCGGATTTTGAAATTGACAACTCACTCTAAAATTTCATATATTCAAAATTTATGGATACCCAATTTACACACTCCTAGCCAAATTTGACTAATATCATTTTGCCAGATTTTTTGGCATAGGACTCGATTAACACTTTTTTAATGATAATACCCGGACTATGCTTTTTCAATGATAAAGTTTACCTGAAGTTTTTCAAGATTTGATCTAACATCAGTGTTTTTAACTCCAATGAGTTGTTTAAACTTTTTGAATGACAAGACACCTTACCTAAATTAATACCCGAATCATACGACTTAATTAATTGTTGTGACTTAAAGTCGGAGATGGTAGTTTTATCATTTTAGACGGTTGCCTAACTTATGAAAGTTTAAAGATGTTAGATACTCATATGGTACAACCTTACACAGCCGTCTAGACCAATATGATATTAGAAAGGTGATAGTGGATGGTTTGAGAATGTAAGCACTCGTCTAAAATACTCCATTTTATTCGAAAAAACATAGTAAAAAATAAGTTTAGTATTATGCCTACACCACGAAATCTGATCTCACGCCATCCTTCTGGTCAAATCACATAAATCAAAACCCTTTCTACTCATAATGAACTTTGACCGAATAATTTTTGTTAGGAGTGTAGATTATGAAAACCCCATTAATATATATATAGGACATCAACAATATTATTCTATGAACGATATGATATTAACTAAATGGCACGATATGAGGCAAAAAATATCAAAGTTTGATAAAATTTACAACGGTCTCCAAATATTTGAAACGATGACAATGACATGATGTTATGACATATGCATTTACACGATACAGATGAAGAGAACTCGGATTTTACATTAAAACAAAACGAAAAGAACTCGGATTTCACCTTTTTAACGGTTTGGACGATTATAAGAGAAAATGTCAGGATCTTTAGTAATCTATTTGATTATTTTTATATTAATTAAATACATTTATTTTATAAAAAAGTAAAAAAGAAAAATAGGAGAGTGAAAGATCATGAGATCCTAAGGAAGTACATGAAAGAAAAATTAAAAATATATAATGTGAGAGTGATATAGGAAAAAAATTGTAAAAAATGCTAGAGGAATGAAAGATGTACTTCTTCAACTTTAAAACCTCCATAAATTTTCCTACCACAATAATCCTGAATCGTACATTAATTGATGTGTATAATTTTCTAAAGTCAACCTTTTTGGGCTGCGAAAGGTAAACAATGGACAGCAAACGAGAATAATTTATTGCTCGATAATTCCTAAATACTCCCTTATTTCCACATGCCGAGTTCTGATTTGACCAGAGCATCAGTACTAATAGCTAGAGCCGGACTACATTCAAATCAACATTAAGTGAGTTTTTTTAACGAGAATCATTCGACTCGTGAGTTTAACTGACACTGAGTAAGTTGATCAAAATGCCTATTTGGTCAAACCTTCTACCGGAGATTCTAAACGAGGTCGCCGGAAAGTTAAACTTCTATGAAGATTTCACCAATTTTCTTTGTGTTTGCCAGTCATGGCGGTCTTCTGCCACCACAACTGCACACTTAATCCGACATCAACATCTTCTTCCTTCTCGGTTTCCCATGCTAATGCTTACAGAAACCGAAACGGAAGAAGATGATGATGCGGATCATGAACATGATTGTCGAAGCTTCTTTCTCCTGTCGAGTGGCATGATGCGGAAGGTGAAACTACCCGAGGCTCGATGGCAGCCATGCGTATCGGCCCACGGGTGGTTACTCACAACCGGAGAAGAAGAGTTTTCCGCTAAGCTTCTTCATCCACTTTCGCGCACTCAAATCGATCTGCCACAACTTTATACGTTCAACGAACTATACTTCGATCAATACGAGTGGGTGCACTACCGGCATTTCATGAGGAGAGTCGTTTTCACATCGTCAAACCCTGGCTTATCGTCGTTTCGTGTTATTATCATCTGGGGCGAAACTTTAGGGTTTTGCGGACTCAGGGACACATGTTGGACACGAATACATGGTTGGGAAGGTAATCTTTTCGATATAACTTACCACAATATCCGAAAACGCCTCTATGTAATGTCCACCACGGGAACAATCTACGAATGCGACATTCTAAACGCTAACGTATCGCGCGCTTTAACTTTGCGCCGATTGTCAACATTTCCGGGAGAAGAATTCGGCTGTCTGTACCTCCCGTCGGCTTACCTACTCGAATGGGGTCACGATAGTTTGCTAATGATTACTCGCGAACGTAAGCATTACAAGAAAGACGACGAAGAGTACATTCGTTGTGGGCCCTATAGTACCAAGTGTTTTCAGTGTTTCGAGTTCAGTTTAGATGACGGGAAGTGGTCGAAGATCACGAGTTTGGGGGAGAGAGCGGTGTTTTTGGGATTCAATTCGTCGTTTGCCGCAAACGCTAGTCGTGGTATGAAACCGGATTGTATCTACTTCACGGATGATTACTATGAACCCTATCTTGATCTGCCTAATGGAGGTGGAGGAGATGTTGGAGTTTACAATATGTTTGATGGGAGCATAGAAGCCATGTTTGATTCACAAGAATCTGTTTTTCGTGGTAACCCTCCTCTATGGGTTCAAACAAGCAATGATCAAGGCAACTTACTAGCTTGTTTGTAAGCAGCTTCGTTATCAATTAGAATATTCTTGGTAATTAAGCAGTAAGAAATGTGGGTTGGTTGTTATAGCGATGATAATTTACAACATGATATTCGTTTCTATATTTGAAAGATAGATTTTATGATTTTTACAATAGATCATCGTTTTTCCGAATGTTACGTATAGGAGAATGAATATATTCTAGAACCATTTATATTAATAATTTTCTTATAAAGGTAGACGGTGATAGAATGATATTAATTTGTTGAAAGGGAAAAGAATTGAAAACCACACAATCAGCGCACCTTTTTTCATTAATATACGAGTTACATCATGTTTTTAAACTAAAATGTTTTTTTATACGAGAGTTTTTATCATGTGCCTCATGTGGAATATCTTTCAATCATCCGTTTAAGAATAGGAGATTCATAGTCATAGACTTCAAATAAAACGGTATAGTAAGAGTTACAACTTAAAAGTAATCCTTTTGAATATTTGATATACTTTAAATACTAGCTGTAAATCCGTTTAGGGATGACAATGAATCGGGTATTAGTAATTTTAGTCCCATACCCGAAATAAAAAATGTGTTCTATACCCGATCCATTACCTGTCGGGTATCGTATATACTCATTAGTTTGTTAAAAAAAAGTTTGGACTAATGTAGACAAATACATATACCGTATATATACACAATAAAATATATCAAATCCAAAATATATAATACCAAAATATATAATATCTCATAATATAATATCAAAATGAGTTATTGATCTTTTCATATATTCAAAATACATATAAAAGAAATACGTTCAATTTCTAAACAATTACGTTATTTGCTTCGACATTTCATTACTCAACAAGTTACGTTGATTTGTCATGTCTTACTTAATTACAATTAGAAAAAATAACCATCATTAAAACCTTGAAAACCAAGCTAAATTTTTTTTTTTTTCCGATTTTTTTATGGTGACTCTGTAAGTTAAAAAAACACCCTTTATGCAAAAAAGTTAAAAAAACCGCCTAGTAAATTTAAAAAAATATATATTTTATAATCGATGTTACATATGTAACAGTACCCTGTTACATATGTAAAACATCGATTGTAAAATATATTTTAAAAAAAAATATTATGCGTTTTTTTTACTTTTTTTGCATAAAATTGGTTTTTTTAACTTAAAGAGTCGCCATAAAAAAATTATAACAAAAAACGAAATTTTTAACTTGGTTTTCACGGTTTTCCAAACTCGAAAATGTTTTTATTTTATCCTTCCTATATATATATATATATATATATATATATATATATATATAGGGTTAAGTTCAAATGAGAACTTTTTATTTTGAGAACTTTTAAGAACTAAATCTCAACCACAAATTTCAGGAGGGGACCACTACAATTCATGGGAGGGGGGATACATGTAATATACTTGTGGCTCAAATTAGTTCTTTTTAGTTCTCAAATCAAATTGGTTCTCAAATGATCATCTTCCTATATATATATATGTATATATATATGTATGTATATATAGTCAAAGGTTCATTGTAGACCCTTTAAAAAGTGTAGACCCCGTAGACCCCTTAAAACTCACTAGAAATTATAAAACTCATTGTTGTTAAATTTGGTTTTTTTTTTACTTTTTTTATTTTGTCATATCTCTATCTTTATATTTTAATTTAGGGTTTTATATAAAGTTTTTAGTTTTTTCTTTATTTTTTATTTTCTTAATTACAAATTATAATTTTCAGTGATTTTATAGCACATCGATTTTTAAAGTTGCAGTGAGTTTTAAAAACAGTGAGTTTTAAACTTAAGAGTGAGTTTTATAATTTTCAATGAGTTTTATAAAACATTGATTTTTAAAGTTGTAGTGAGTTTTAAACACAATAGTGAGTTTTAAAACTCAACAATGAATTTTATAATCTTTATTGAGTTTTATAGAATAATACAACATTTTTTAACAGCAATTATATTTCAATATGTCCAACAACTTTCTAGGTTTTATTTTTTATTTATAAAAACTTATCACATAAAAAATAATCAAACTCAACAGCAATGAGATTTATAATTTTAGTGAGTTTTATATAAAAAAAATATAGGGGTCTATACGGTCTACAATTTTTAAGGGGTCTACAATGAACTCCACCCTGTATATATATATATATATATATATATATATATATATATATATATATATATATATAGAGGAAGGGTAAAATGAAAACCACTCCGAGTTGGGAAAACTTTCGAAACTCTTCAAAAACGGGGTCAAAAAGTTTTTTTTTTCATTTAATTTTTTTATGGTGATTCATTAGGTTATAGGCTACCACTAGGTGGAAAAAAATCAAAAAAAACGCCTCGGGGATTTTTTTTTTAATAATGTCAAAAAACGGTCTTGTTGCATATGTAACATTGTATACCTATATTGGTTACATATGTAACAACCGTTTTTTGAGATTTTTTTTTTAATTTCCGGGGCATTTTTTTCATTTTTTTCCACCTAGGGGTAGACTATAACCTAAAGAATCACCATAAAAAAAATTGAATGAAAAAAATACTTTTTGACCCCGTTTTTAAAGAGTTTCGAAAGTTTTCCCAACTCGGAGTGGTTTTCACCATAACCATCCCCTAATCCCCTATATATATATATATATATATATATATATATATATAAATAATGGGTTTTCCATTGATCTTATTCCTATATATATATATATATATATATATATATATATATATATATATATATTGCATGAACATATGTATATATGGAGAAAAATTCCCATGGGCCATTTCCTCTTAAGATACTTCTCTTAAACTCTTTTGAGTTCAAAGCAGTAAGAACTTCCTTCATTGAAAGTATATCTTGACCATACATACAGGTCTCAACAAATTTTTCTTATGAATTCCGCAAAGAAGTTAAAATTTTGATTGCCAGATTTTCTTCATTTATCACTACTTCAATATTTTTAAATCGAGTACAAATTTTTTAAAATCATATGTGTGATCTTCAAGTGATTTACCTTATTCTTTTGAAACCTCTCGAAGCACCCGATCACCCAAACTTAGTATAATGGCGTTATGGGGCTTCTCAAGAACGTCATTTTTCTCCTTATCATTGAGTCCTTCTAGTAATCTGGCTTCACCGATCAGAGCATCAACAACACCTTTATGAACTAAGAGGGCTTCCATCTTCAGACACCAAAGACCGAAACCATTCTTTCCTGTGAACTTCTCGATCTCAAACTTCGTTGATACCATCTTCAATTTCGCAATTTGACCCCTGATTGATCCTTCTTTGAATTCGAGCCGAACCGTAGCTCCGATACCACTTGTTGAGTTAAAATCGTAATGAAGAACACCAAAGAAGATTGAAATCAAATCAATTGTGATTTCTTATTGATTACTCTCATTGAATCACAAGAATAATTGAGAGAGATCAGATTGAAAAGATGAAAACGGAAGAATGAATACAACTATAACTAACTCTCTTAACAAACTTATTATAATAACTATTGTTACCAGCGGGTGGTTACCTTACGTGGCACCAATCCCCACCACTGAAAGGTTATGTTTCAGCAAATCTCAGCCGTCAATCTTTTATAAAAACCGTAAAAAAGCAGTTTCGTAGGTTAAAAACAAAATTTTAAACTGCCAGATGTCGTGGGTTAGTGGGATTGTTTCTTAGCTAAAAAACAGCAAACCCACGATCTGGAGCGTATTTTTAAAAAAGTCATTTCTGACCCAATAATTCCGCTAAGTTAATACCTAGCATACATACCATACATAATTAAAAGACAGAAATAAACGAAATAAATATTAAATGGCCCATTACAATACAATGATAGGCTTAAAAACACACGGAAGTTAAAAAAATAAAAAACTAGCTAATTAGAACCAGATTTGTGTGACAGTTGCTGCTGAGCTGATGCTTGCATCAGTGTTCATATAATGGAGCCATGTTTTTCACTCTAATGCACCTGCATTTAATAAATGTAACATCAGTTAGGTATTAAAATGAATTTTGTATACAATAAACGTGGAAGAAATTAAATGGAGAGTAAATATCGAAATAGAAGGGTTTACATCGTTATAAGTAAATCATGTGCAGGTTGGTTTTTTTTTTTAAAATCTTTAGTAGAACGTGGGCAATTAAGAAAATTGTCTCCACATTTCAGCATGTATGACCGTTAGATAAAGGATATAAATAGGAAGCATTTATCAGCATTTACGTGTGCATTTCATTTAACTCATTTTCAAATTTCAAGATGGTTGAGTCCACATACACAAGTGTTGTGCAGACAAGTGTAACCAATGCGGCTATGCAGGAGGGGCTAATCCCAAATATCAACAGTTATAAGGTAATACATGTGTTTCTCTCATAGTGCTCAGGCAACAGCAACAGTTAAAACTTTAACATTTCATGATCAGGCAACAGCAACAGGTGAGGGTGGGCAGATTCAACTCACCCCAGATATCAGCAGTGATCAGGTAATGCATCTTTTCATATCAAAATGTTCATACACAAAGCAATTTATCAGGCATTTAAAAACTCAAATTTCAATATTTCATGATCAGGAAACAAGAACAGTTGAGGCTGGGCAGGTTGAATTCACTCCAAATATCAACAGTGATAATACATAAATTCATATGATCATGTATATACAAAAATGGATATATCAGGCATTTAATAGTCAAATGGATTTGATACAGTTAAAATTTATAGATTTACATGTAAATGATGATCAGGGAACACTAACAGGTCAGGATGGGCATGTTGAATTAACCTCTAATATAAACAGTGATCAAGTAAACCATAATTTGATATCAAACTGTTCATATAGAAATTAATTCAGAAGGTAATACATAATTTGATATCAAACTGTCCATCATAGTTAACTATTTGTTGGAAACTGTAATTTGTAGTTGACCATGAATGCAACAAAAGAAGTGCCGGCTATTTTATTAAACTTGCAAGTTCAAGTGGTATGTGATGACAAAGGTGCTGTTGAGGTTAGTAATAAAAGGGATTTTTATACACATGATTGTTTGATAAATAACTGGTTCTAAGACATGATTCTGATATTGCAGCCTAATAAAAGTGTATTTACACAAGATGATAAGGATTTTGATCACCTCCCAAATGAGGTATTAACTTTATTAATATAATTTAACATGTTTTGTTGTTATCAATGTTATTTTTAATTAGTTATACTTCATGTTTTAGGGTGGTCAATGGTATGATGTGCCTGTTCACTCTGATATGCATGATGAATGTCACACAGAAACCACTTATAGGGTATGTTTTAGCAACTTATTGTTTTTTGAATCTGTTAAAATTTATAAAATTAATATTCATCTTTTTCCTACTTTCCTGTTTTTAGATAAAGGTAAATCAGAGAGACCATAAATACTACATGCAGCTACCAAATGGTACTTGGTCTGAGGTTATTGACTTATGCTCAAGTGAAAGTGATGATGAGGTTTTCCAGAATCCTATCATTCAGCCACAAGATAAAGCAAATAACTACAAGATTGACAGCACAAAATTTGTCACTAATGGCAGGAAGAGGGTCTACTTGGATTAAGTAGATTGTTGTACGTGTTCTAGAAAACTTTCAGCATGTTGGCTTATATTATCTATTAGGTAGCATATTTTAAAATTTTCTTTTAAAGAAGTGTATGACTTAATGTTATTAATTTCCAATGTACTTTGTTGTGTTACTTGAGTGACTATGGACACAACAACAGGTGACATAGGCATATAGGAGGAGTCATTGTAGCAAACAGTAGGTAGTATGCAAACACATAACCAGAATAACACTAATTTTTAAATTATAATAAGAAAACACAGTCATATACAGTAGCAACTAGGGCAAGTAAACACACAATATATACAATCAGATTCTGAACAGATCTTATAATTTTTTTGTTAAAAAATAAGAAATGATAGGAACAATCTCACCAGGAGTTTTTTCCCAAGTTAGTGATCGCCAAACAATTAAACCAGCTGTATAACCTTCACTTAGGGTTATACAAGCTAGGTTGCAGAAGTAATGTATAAGCATATATCCACTTCATCTTTCCAAATCACTAAACCAGCTGTATAACCTTCACTTAGGGTTATACAAGCTAGGTTTAATAAGCAGTCCAGTCAAGCATATAAACAAGCAATTTTGAAGCTGCAAAATGTGAAATATGAGAGTTTAGATAAACCCTAGCAAATAATAAGGAAATATTACTTTAAAAATTACAGATTAATGATAATTAAGCATATCTAACTTTGTATTAAACAATCAGATAAGTAAACCCTAGATCTGGATTAAACACTCTGATTAAATCAGAGTATACCTATATTTGTAGATACAAAAAAAAATGGAAATCAGGCTCATGATGTTAAGACATAGTAAATGGATTTGAAACAATTTTTTTTTACCGATTTACAGTGAAAAACAGATGTTACCTTCGAACTAGGTTTTCGCAAACGTAAACCCTAGATCTCTTGAGAATCCGAACCAACTATATGCTCCGAGATCTAGGGTTTCACACCGTCAGTAAGCCCAAATACCTTAAATGGAAAAATTGTACATCATCAGTCAAGCAAGCTGTAACTATATGCGGAGTAAACGATTGTAAGCAGTAAAATTAAACAAAAATGAAAGAAGAAGAAGGAAGAACACCGTATCTTAAGTTTTTACAAAATAAGAGAGTGAGAGCTACGAGAGCGGCTGAGAGTTGGTAGCCGACAGCTGAACGCGAGTCGCTCATCGTTATAGTCACCGGCCGGTTTCCTCAAAAACCCTAGAACTCCGATGACCTTCATCTCAGACACGAGATCGACTGATTTGATGCTAGCCGGAAGGGAACGGTGAGCTAAAATCGTTCAAATGACCGATCGATTCGTGAGAAACCCTAGAAATCGGCCGATCGTCATCATACAGACGAGAGAGACGAGAGCGATTGAGAGAGGTTTAGATCTGGATTTTGAGCAAATAATCGAGAAATTAGGGTTTCGGGGAGTTATACACTTCTCCCGAACATTCGGTTATATGGGCCATGTTTTTTGGGCCGGTTTTTTAAAATCTTGGACTGGTTTTCGACCCATTTAGTTTATATAAATTATCTCAAGTAAAGAATTTATTAAGGTTTTTTTTTAACAAAACTTTCAAACTTTTTTTAATAAAATTAATTTATTTACTTCATATTTTGTATAAATTTATAAAGTTACAATTTTATAACTCAGTTGATTTATATATAGTACTTTTTTTTTATTCATTACCTTACTTTTGAAATATTAAAAAAACATAACAGGTTGATGCATCTAATGAGCTTGATGTTGTTTCTCCCGTCTCTGTGTCTGTTGTGAATGAAGTTGATACACGTGATGAAGACACTTCAGATGTTGTTGTCCCAGATGTTGAGTCAGGTGGATATGTTGCCCGTTCGAGGCCAAGGAGAAATGCACCGATTCCAGTTCGTTATAGAACATGATCATGTGAAGAGGTACATTTAATAGTTTTGTGTTAATAGTTTTTCGACAGGATAATCATTGTCATTAAACAAGGTTATGCTTATTATCACTATGTTAATTGTGTGTAGGTTGAAGCTGGGTTGCCAATATGATCATTTTGAGAGAGTTTATAACTTGGAAATTACGTTTGGTTTTATTTTATTTGGACTATGCATTTGGATGTTTTGTTTGTTTGGATATTTCCTTTGACACTTTTTATATTAATGGTTGTTTTGACTTTTTATTTGGTTGAATAATGATTCACGCTATAAACTATCCCGGCCAACGGCCGGGTATTGAACTAGTTACAACTTGTTATCGACTAAACCCAACTATATTTATATTAAGTCCCTCCAATTCATAGAATGACATAATAGCCCTTGGACTTTACAACAACTTGCATCGTTGACTATACATCTACTTCAAGAGAAGTTTTCTAAGAAACATCAAACATTATAAGGTGTAATAGGAAAGCAAGCCAAATATTGGAATCAAAGTTGATAAACAAAAACATTAAATCTCAAAGTTTTATGTTACAAATAAACATTAAATCTCCAAGTCTCTTACCGTATATTATATTTGTTACATATATCCAATCAAAGAAAACTGATGTCTAACATTTTAAGCTCAGAATTATGAATTTGTTTCGTTATGTTTGTTATATCTCCAACTATTTCCATAAAATCAATCGCCAATATTGATCACTCATACCTATCTGATAAGCAAAAGCTTCGGTACCACATGTGAAACTTTAACTTCAGTGGAGAACATAGCTTTCACAGGTCTGTGATCTGACAGTCGGTTTTCGCCTCGTGTGTATAGATGTTGCTTTAATCCCTTGCCCGTCCAAATTATCCGATCGCACCTATATGTGTAACAGTTTCTTTAAATTCCACTCTGAAATGAAGTAAATATATATATTTTTTGCATGAATACATATATATATAGAGAGAGATTTTTTGCATGAATATATATATAGAGATCGAAAAAAACTATATACCATGCAGGAGCACGTTTCTTTTTGCAATTGATACCAAAATATTCGTCAGAGTTAAGTTGGTACTTGTAAGTAGGAGCAAAATTGATTGTTCCTTCGTGCCATGCTTCAAATGCTTTACCATCCATGAGTTCCCTTCGAAGCTTTGATTATTTGAAGGATAAAAGTAAAACTTTTCATTTAAATGCAATCGTATTAAATAATTAAATTCAAAACTTTGAGGTTATAGTGGAATGTTAAAGTTTACTACTACTCATTTCATATTTTCAAGTAATGGTCGTTTATTCTCACATCAACTCAAAAGTTTGACTTTTTCAACCTTTAACTTTTAAACAATCATTTGCGGATGAGATGATGAGGTCGGATGAGATTTGAGAAGGGATGTGAATACACCGTCATCGTAGAAAACAAACTAACATACATTATTGTATAATCTTTGTGGGATTGCAAAGTAACACACTTTATAGGTCATTCCAAATTTACTTTTATAATAATAAGATTTGAACTCTTATCATTTAATAGGGATTAGACGACAGTGAATACATGGTGTTTATATGTGACTACGATGACTGATGATGAGATATATAATTTGGATCTCAGTTAATTATAAGGTGTTGTTGTGGTTAAAAAAAATTATAAGGTATTGTTATTTTATAAGTTACCTGGTCGTTCTCAAGTAGTGTGTTCCAGTCCTTGTGATTAACTAGTAATCTTGTCTCCTTTTCAAGCAAGGTAATCCGGTAATTTAGATCTCCCAACAAGACAACATGACTATAATCATACAAAGAATTATGTAAATATTAAAACCACATAAATAAAAAAAATAAAGAAAAAAAAAGGAAATTAACACTATGCCAACATAAGTTGATGGCTTTAATACAAAATTTGACCTTTTATGTAGAAAAATCAAATTTGGAATTTGTTTTTTCTTTTCTATAATGGCAGGTAACTAGAGTTTCAAGAGACGGCAAAAATTTAAAGAACAACCGTCAAGAAGAAAAAACTAATCTATTAATTAATATTAGGTCCTGCTGTTTATTAAAAAGAATGAATGTTTCTTAATCATCAATTATTGTTACCCTGCATACAAAATGTCAAAAAGTTTGATGAACGCTAAAAGGTGATATGATGAAGGTTCAAAGGTTAGTCGCCATCAGTATTTGGTTTTTCTTGAGGTTTTATATATTAACAAACCTTTTTACTAAAAAAATAGTTTTTCAATGGATCGTTTCGGGCCAAATATAGGTCGTTTGGACCCAAATGGTCGTATGGTTTTTTTTTTTTTTGTTTTTGTTTTTTTTATAGTTTTTTAAATAAGGTTGCTTGGGCCAAAACCAATGTTTTAAAAACGGGTTTTGAAGTAAAACCAAAAAAGTTTTTGGAGCCGGTTAGACCAGCCGGTTCAACCGATTAGAGGATTTTAATATATATTTTTATAAAAATGTTAATAAACTTGTACACTCCAACAAAAATAGTTAAAATACAGTTTTAATCCACTCAAAAATAATACCAAATAGTTATTCCACAAGAAAATATAAGTTTTAAAGTTCACAAATAATAAAAAATAACAATAAAGTATACACATATAATAATTATTATTCAAAAAAATAAAAATAAGAAAACCGGTTGAACCAGGGAAAACCAGTCAAAACCGACCGGTTCAGATCTCATAAAAAACCGGAGACCCCAAAAAAATCCGGTCGAACCTGTTTAACCGGGCGGTTCGAACCGGGTTTTAAAACGCTGGCCAAAACGACCCCTTAAAATTCGCGGGGGGGGGGGGGGGTGGTGAGGGGGGCTGTGGTTTTGTAATATTAAAAAAAAAAAAAACGACCCATTAGTAAAAATGTTTGTTAATATAGCTTTTTTTTCATCAGCTAGTATTTTTTACAGTTAAATATCATTTGATTCATTTTAAAATAAAAAAAGTTAGTGGTTTAACTGGTTACTTGTTGGGCTAACTTGAAAACATTATGCCATTCGAGTTCGATTCCCGTTAGTGTCACTCTCAAATTGTCATTTTGTTAGTTTTTTTAATTGATTTCTTTTACATACGAGTGTTTTAGCATAACTAGAGTAGTAAAGGAACTATTAATTTGAAGCACTCATAAAAACAAAAAACTATTAATTTGAACCACTGATAAAAAGGAACTATTAATTTGACGCACTGATAAAAGGGTTCTGGTGTAAGTATGTGTTCTCATACCATTATCAGGGGCGAAAGTGTTCATTAATTGCATGCTTTTTACTTGGATTTCCTTTGTGTTTTTACTTGGGTTTCCTATGTCTTTTTAACTATGTTTTCTTAGTTGTAACTTTTTACTCACATAATGACGTTTACTTATTAATATATTCGATTCTGCTTTCTCTCTTGTTTTTGTATTAATTAGGCAGTTGTATTTACGTGTATAAAATTATTTTATCTAAATTGAACAACATTTTTGTCAAGTTTTACATTTAAGGTCATACTCTCGGAGTCACAACTTAGAGGTAGTGAAAAATCTAGTTACACATTTTGGAAGTCTAATCGTATACAAGGATAATAATAGACAAATCAAAAATCGTATACTTTGGTGAGGCTACACATTTTATAATTGCCGTTCAAACAAATAATTTAATAACATTTAGCTTTTTGTCAACAATTATCGCCAATAATAATAATTAAAAAAACTTTTGAAAGATATTGTGTGGCTTTCTCAGAAAGTAAAGCTTCAAGATAAATTTTGTAGTAGATAATAAAAAACCATATCTTATACTGAAATATCTGAAATTAATTATTTAAAAATTATAATTAAATAAGTTATAATTGATCGCACCCAAACCATATCTTATACTAAAATACATATTTTCATCAGCAAATTTTTCATTAACAATTTTTTTCGTCTGATCAAATAAAATCAAAAAATAAATTATTAAATTTTGTTGACGATCCATCAATTGTCTGCTTACTTAGAACTTTTAAATTTATCTTAGAAATAACGAAATGGATTATTAGTTAATTAAATTAAAGACTTAATATGATGATATAACTAACTCTAATTTTAAATAACTTAACCTAAAATACTACTCTTAAAGGTGAGAATACATATTTAGTTTATAAATACCACACTAATTGCTCATCCAATCAATATACGACAAATCTCATATTTTATAATGATTTAAATCCCTAATGTATTATTGGCAAATAATTTATTAATATTTGAAAACGAAAAAACTTTGTTCAATAAAGAAACCATCATTTTTTGTTAAAATGTTAAGGAAACCGTTGTATATCCTTTTTAACATAATCAGGGGCGATACTACATCAAGTTTAGGGGTATCATGTGCCACCCTTTAAACTCATACTTGAAGTAAAAAAAGTTGAATTTTGTTATTTTTATGTAGGATTTTTTGATTTTTATTTACGTGTGTTACCCTTAAAACAAATTTGTGCGTTTTATACCTTTAAGAAATTTTCTACTCCGTCCATGGACATAGTGAGCAGTTTATAAATAATTGTGACCATTGTGATTAGTTAGAGGTGGAAACGAGCCATCAAGTCCGAGTTCATCTAGACTCGTTCTCGGCTCGTTGTACTATAACAAAGCACGAGTTCGGCTTGTTTAGAGCTTTATTTCTAAAGTTTAAACTCAACTCGTGAATAATTATTCAAGCTCGAGCTTAGCTTGGCCCGTTTAATATTAAGTTATTATTTTTATATTAATTTATAATTAAATTAATATATATTTATAATATATTCTCTATATATATAGCAAAATACATATTATTTCCTATTTTATAATTTTATATATAATTAAAATAATAATTAATTTTCTAAATATATATAATATACGAAATAACTATGTAAATACAAAAGCTCGTTTAAGCTTGCGAGTCAATACGTGCTTGATAAGTAAAGCTCGGACTCAAGGTTTTTATTAAACAACTTATATTTCTGGCTCAAGCTCGGACTTAAGCTCGTTTCGACTCGGCTCGTTTGAGTTTTTTATCGATCCGATCTTAAGTCAATCACTTGAAGGTTTGACTCATTTACACAACCCCTACTAATTCTTATTACCTTATTGTTGTGAAAATATAGTGATTTTCTTGAGAGGTAGTGATGGTTTATTTTAAGCTTCGCTAAATTAATGAGTCGGGTCGGGCAGACTATCAAAAAGTAATAGATCTGAGTTAGACTAACTAGTGAATTAAGAAAGTATCAATTTGGTTTGGGTTGGAAAAAAATAAACAGATGTTATGGGTTCAATATATGATAATTTAATTAATTTAAAACATACTCGTGGTCTAGAATGTTTTTAGGCATGTCAACTGACGGTACTAGTCCCATGGCGGTTTGAAAACGTGTTCGCGACAAAATCTTAGTGGCATTCGAGTTTCTGATTTTCTCATCTCCTTCTCTTCCTCCTGATGCTAGATGACAACAAACAAAGCAAAAACTTGTCTCGTGAAACCGGAACCGAACTGAAATTGACCCCTGTGATTAGATATTAATTGTAATTAAGATAAAATACAAGATAATAAAGGTAAGTAGCATGATAATATGCCATAACTATTTATATATCATAATTCTAGCTTAGTCTCAATTTTTACAAGATATATTGTGGTGTTAATTTTTTTGGACATGCGTTGTTAAGTCGATTAATTTACTAAGACATCAGAAAACATAATTAAAGATCATATCTATTTAAACTAAAGAAAGCTCAGTGACTCTAGATATTTTTGTAACTGCTCCCCTCAAGATATTTTGAGAGTAGTTGTTAAGGTGATCTTTACGTGATTATTTATGATCGCTATCAAGATTTTGAAAAAATAATTTATTAACACCAAGTGCATTACTATATATATTTTCTTTGATGTGTACGTGGTAATATCTGTTTTATCGTATCTCTTCACATATGTCTTATCATGTCAACAAATTATTTAAACTAAATTCACATATATTAATAATAAATATTATCAATTATTTAAAAAAAGATCATGAATGAAAAAAAATATACATATAGCTTAGTTTCTTACTATATAAAATAAAACAAGAATGTGGATATGTTCAATCTAATTTAGACATTTGAGATTCAAGTTTTTTATGTGGAAATTCTGATTGTAAAACAATTGTGTCACCGTAAAATGTATTTTGTGGTGATTTGTAGGATACTTTTAGGTGGTTTTTTTAAAGAAATTCGAGTTTACAAACTAATGCATAATTATATCTCGAATGGTATTGATCGATGAATCATTCTGTAACGATAGTTACCTTGTTGCCAAGGTATCCGAGGATGCCACATCCCACAGAAGAAACACTTGGATTTCGACAGAATGGATGAAGATCACTGCGAACCCAAACCGATATCATTATTCCAACCATTTGTTTGCTGATTAAACACCGAAACTCGGGTTGGATCATGTTACTCTCAACATGTGATTTCTTTCCATCCATCACACATGCTTGCTTCTTGCTCAAGTTATTCTTTGTGTAGTATTGGAGGTGTGATTTCTTGTTTAGAGCTTTCCTAATCAAAGAGTTCCATTTTTTTGATATTGTCTTCTTATCCGGTCCAAGAACATTGGGAGCACTTAGAGGAACCATTTCTTGAAACCTTGAAAATATGCATGGATATAGAGAATTTATTTGTCAGAGATTTTCTTTAGGTCATTTGCTTCTATTCTCACACTATCAACTTTCTAATGATCAATAATAAAAAACTTATTGTTAAAAGTTACTAGAAGATAATTACCCAAATACATAAATATCGCATGTAGTGCTACATGTATCTAACAACTCGTCGATGTTTAGATCCTCGGTAGGTGCAACACCGCCAACGTTCCATGTACTAGTGAACACCCTTCATATTTTTAAAAAGAAAAAAACATAAACTTAATTAGTTAGCAGATTCTCAATTATATATATATCAAAGTTAAAAAAAAAACAAATTGAAGTTTTGTTTTTTTAACGGCTAAACACAACATATATATGTGCGTCCTTCAGATGATTTAAACTCACAACTTGTTTGATTTGTTATAGGGTGCCATCGATATGTCCCTTTAACTACGATTTTTTTTGTTAAATGTTCGTATGTATAGTGTATATGACATATGCATATATATATATATATAGGCATCTTACTTGAACTTTTGCGTATCATGGTGATCAGTAAAGACAATTTTAGGTCTGGGGACAGGTTCGACATCATCCAACGTCGGAAGATGAAGAAAAGAATACGTGTTTCCAGGAAAGTCGGTAACATAGTTGTTAGATCCGAATGTTTTCATGAGTAGCTTACTAGCTAGCTACCAATTTTGGCCACGTGACCTTAAAACACAAGATGAGAATGTTAGCTATATATATATACCCATTTGCATGCATATATGTGTGAGAAACATTAAACATACATGTACATTATATATTATTTTTAATGGCCATTCAATAAGAAAACTATATAGCAAGATGTTAGAGAATAACAAAAAAAAAAAAAAAATACATTAAGAGCAACAAAAAATTCTTAGGAAAAACATCCTATGGAAACGCAAAAAAGTTTATATCACAAAAAAATGAAAGCAGCTACCAGGCTCATATTCCTCACTGCGCATCAACCTTGTAATTAAGTTATATGTATATACATAGGATATATGGCAATTTCTCTACAAACTAGATTTCACTTTGAAAAATATAGGAAGCAACACGTGAAAATGAATGGTTTTATAATAATGTGTTGGGGAATTTGTGTCGTAAAACAACACATCATAAAAAAGTATAAGCACAATGAAGTCGTTATAACAACACTTTCTTTATATATAAAAAGGATATATATATATATATATATATATATTATTTTTTAAATGTTGTTTTTTAAATTAAATTATAAAAATTCTATATATAGTCGCAGAATAAATTTTTGATACCTTTGTATAATTGTTTTTAAAAATGAATAAAAACTAGAATTTAATGGTGAAAAAATCAACACAATGGGCAGCAAATTTCCCCTTTACCCCCTTACATTACTTCCATATAATTACAAAAGTAACAAAACTATCATCATGTTGTTAAAATGATAAAATACCATGTTACTTTTTACACTCCTAGAGAGAGAGAGAGAGAGAAAGAGAGAGAGAGACGCACTTGTTCTTGCATGGGGTGATCAAGGAATATGTTGAATGTGAAGTTGAAGATGAAGGGAGAGCATAAGCCCACAAATGAGAATATCGTCCAAAGATATATATATATATATATATATATATATATATATATAAAGACATGGGAAGAGAGAGATTGATACGGTCACTCCACATTGTTACTTTATTAAATATTCAATTTTCTTACTATTGTATAGAGAGCAAGTTGTATCTATAGAGACAATAAAATGACGTATGTGGTGATGTCGATGCACGGAGAAGATGGAGGTCTATATGTAAGGGTGAAGACACATCTATCACTTGTTATGTTTTATAAAAAAATGTTTTTATGTTATGTAGTATCTGATATTTATTACCATGCTTAAATTAATGATAGCATCTAGAGTTTACTTGTACACCAAGCTTTATAAATATGATAATCAACAATATTAGTTTTATGGATATAATAATTCATTCTATTTGATTTTCCCATTGTATTATGTTTAGAGTTACGAACTAAGAATGGACAAATAAATCATATAGGCATGTTATGCATGAGGCACTCATACAGGAAACCTAGCTAAGAAATAAGTATAGGTAAAGCCGGATCTAATAACCTAGATCCTTATAATCGTGGCTCAGATACTAATCTGTCATACCCCAACCGACGGCGGAATATGCCGGTTGGACGATAATTATTCAGATGCGCACAACACTATTTAATGTTGGGATATTTTTAATCAACTTATTTCAAAAATAATTCAAAATGTTACATAATAATCCAATACAAAATATTAATGAATAACAGATTATAATCTGGTTGTAATCCGATTGAAACTTATGTCTTTGGCTTTCATAATTACAGATGGACGTACAACAGTTGGTTGGGAGCTTGGCTTAACGGGTCCAGTGGGTTAGGTTATTCTGCACATTAGCAGCAACAACAACAACAGGTGGCACTGTCCCAACAACCTTAACATTTGATCCTTCAATTTATTCAAATGCTAGTAATACTAGTAAAGTATAGTGTTTATATTAGTTATTTACTTCATAGTTTATTTTTTATTTTTTATGTAAACTCATGTTAGCTTTGTAATGTTTGCTATATATATATATAGGGTAAGGATCATGTGAAAACAACTTTTATTGCGAAAACACGAAAACAAATATTAAAACCTTTATAACTTTTTCACACGTTAATATTTTTTAAAAAATTTTGCACCAAAATCCTTAAAATTATGTTAACTTTATTTCTGGAAAAAAATTTAAAAAAAATCAAATTTTTTTTAAAAATTATTATTGCACAGGTGCAATAATTTTTTTATTATTATTATTGCACATATGCAATAATATTAAAACCTTTATAACTTTTTCATATGTTAAAATTTTTTATAAAAAATCGCACTATAAATCTTACAATTCTTTTATCTTTAATTCTGGAAAAAATTAAAAAAAATTCTACGTTTTTAAAAAAAAATTATTATTGCACATGTGTAATAAAAAATTATTATTGCACATGTGCAATAATATTAAAACCTCTATAATTTTTTCATACGTTAATATTTTTGATAAAAAATTATACCATAGATCTTATAATTCTGTTATCTTTAATTGTTGAAAAAATTTAAAAAAAAATTAATGTTTTTTTGTTAATATTGCACATGTGTAATATAATTAATACGTATTATTGCACATGTGCAATAATAAAAAAAATCACGAAATTTTATATGTTTAATTTTTTTTCCCAGAATTAAAGGTGACATAATTTTAAGACTTTTGGTGCAAATTTTTTAAAAAATTATTAACGTATGAGGAAGTTATAGAGGTTTTAATATTTGTTTTCGTGTTTTCGCAATAACATCTTGTTTTTATTTGATCCTTCCCCTATATATATATATATATATATATATATATATATATATATATATATATAATGCATTATTTTACTATAAGTGTATTGTATTTTGTATTGAGGTTAATTGCTATTTGATTTGGAAATTAGTAATTCTACATAAAAATAATTTTTTTTACTTTTTTTAAAGGAAAATTGGATTTAAATAATCCCAGCTTTTCTTGATTGGCAACTAATAATCCCAACTTTCATATTGGCATCCGCTAGTCCCACCTTCACTTGTATTTATTTCCATTGGTCCCTCCGTTAAAAAATTTAACGGACCTAACGGAAATCCTACGTGGCAGCTGACATGTTTTTTTTTTTTTAAATCAATTCATTTGATGATGTGGACTGCTTATGTGGCCTTCACCCTTAATCGTAACCCTTTTAAATTGACTTCCCAATTTATAAACCCTAAATCCCCAAATCAAAAGTTCACAGTCGCTGCTTCTTCTCTGAGGTTCCCTCCCCATAACATTCAAATCCCCAGACGATTAACCAAACATGAGTGCATCTTCTTCATCAAACTCTGTCTCTCGTACAAGAACGAGATTGATTAAAGTGGGATTGGACGGGAATGTTTATTGCAACCATCAAATTCCTACAGTCATACGCACAGCTGGTTATGGAACAACAAGGCCAGGTCGACAATTTTATGCGTGTTCATTGTGGCCGGTAAGTATTAATTTCATTTAAATTTTGTGAATTTATCTTACAAACTTCAATTATTTCCTATATTCTTCAAGGAGGAGGGTTGCGGCTATTTTTTGTGGAAGGATGAGGTTGCGCATGTACTGGTTCAAGCTCAACAAGATGTTAGGACTGAATTGGATATGAGGATTGCAACCCTTGAAGCCGAGAAGTTAATTTTTGTGCAAGAGGCTAAGAAGTTGAAGATTGAACTTCAAAGGAGAAAGTCTAGAATGTGTTGCAAATTGACTGTCCTTTTTGTGTTATTAGTTGCAATCTTTGTCTTCTCAATGATGTAATTTCTAGCCATGGATGATTTTGTAATGTTAACTTGTGAAATTTCAAGGATGTGTAATTTCTAGATTGTGCAATGTCAAGGATTTTTAATGGTGACAGTGATTTTGTAATGTTCAGTTTTGACAATGATTAGATGCTGTTATGTTCTTAAAAAAGACACCAAATTATGCTGCTGCTACTAGTAAAAAAGACACCAAAAAGAACACCAAAATATGAGTACTGCTGCTATGTTTTGCTACTGCTGCTACTGTTTTGTTTTGCTGCTGCTACTAGTAAAAAAGACACAAAAAAACACACCAAAAAGACACCAAATTATGCTGCTGCTACTAGTAAAAAAAGACACCAAAAAAAACACCAAATTATGAGCACTGCTGCTACTGTTTTGCTACTGCTGCTAAAACCAGTCATCAGGAGTACAAAAATAAACCAAAAAAGGACACCAAAATATGAAGCAGATACTAAATTATGAAACAGATTCAGTCATCAGGAGTACAAAAGCATACATCATCCAAAACATGGTTCAAAAACATACATCACTTCACAAAGCAAACTAAATTATAAATTGACACTAAATCAACCCTCATTTTTTGCTTGTTTCTTTGGTCTCCCCACAGCCTTCTTTGGTTGTGCATTTTCTGAGGCAGTAGCACTCTTTTTGGGTCTCCCTCTAGGCCTCTTTGCTGGTACATTTGACACTGCAACGTTTGGTTCTTTGCAGGTCTTCTTATTATGCCCTTTTCTTTTGCAGTTGCTACAAGTTGTCAATTGACCATGTTTAGTCAATTTTCCAGGCTTCTTAGGATTCTCATTTGGGTCCTTCCTCCTCTTCTTCTTTGGTCTTCCTGGACCAATTTTGATTGGTGGTGGGTCCAAAGGCAAATGTACTTGTGGCCAGTATTTGGCACTAGGCAAAGGTGGTATACACCTATCATAAGATGTCAAATACATCTCTTTTTTATAACAGTTTGCAACATAATCCTCTGCTGGCTTGCCTAGAAATCCCAACACTGCACAGACATGATGGCAAGGTATACCTGTGAGATCCCACTTCCTACATGTGCATGTCCTTTTATCAAGATTCACTGACACATCTTCCAAATCATTCACTTGAAACAGATCCTTTGTTGAAGGGTATATCTGACAGTGATGAGCCCTTCCTTTCTCCTTATTAAGTTTCATCTGGATCCTTGGACAAACGGTAACAGGCTTAGACAACATTTCTTGGTGTTTCTTCACAAGTCTTGTCATGATGGCCACCCTAATATCTTCAAGCATAGTGATTATATGCTTTGATCTAGATTGAATAATGAAACCATTAAAGGTTTCAGCCATGTTGTTAACCACCACATCTGCATTGCTTCCTATCTCTAGATAACACCTACAAAAACACTTAGGATTTTGATTCAAGAAAGCAGTGGCTGCATCGTCTGACAATGCCCTCATCTCTTCTATTGCTGTTAAGTGGTATGCCTCTGCATATGCCCTTACAGCCTTCCAAAATACAACTTTAAGCTCCTCACCCTTATGTTTCTTGTTCCAGTTGGCATATATGTGCCTAGCACAGTTTCTGTGTTCAGCTCTAGGCCAATACATGGCAACACCATTCAACAGTCCCTGTGATTGAATATAAAGTAAACAATTGGAATAAGTAAACAAACAACATAATGTCATAAGTAAACTAACATCAAAACAATATTATACCTTTTGTTGATCAGATACTAGTGTCCATCCCTTTCCATCCTCTACCACATGCAATGCTTTCTTTAACTCATACATAAACCATTGCCAACTTTCATTGTTTTCCCCTTCTACAACAGCCCATGCTACTGGGAACATCTGATCATTACCATCTCTACCTATGGCAGCCAATAACATCCCTCCCAAGAAAGTCTTTAAGAAGCAGCCATCAAGACACAGTAATTTTCTACAACCAGCTAAAAATCCACTTCTTACACCATCAAAACATACAAATAGTCTATGAAACACATCTATGTCTCCCTCAACTCCTAAGTAACCTGGTGTAACAGTTTCAAGTTGGAAAACAGAAGTGGGATTTTCATGTCTCAATGCTTCTAAGTAGGAGCCAATCTTACCATAATGCTCCTTCATAGAACCATGTAATGTTCTATGTGCATGTTGCTTTGCCCTGTAAGCCATCCAGTTGTTAATAAATACTTTAAATTTCTCTCTAACAGCATCCTGAATCTCTTTAGCAGGCCAATGTGGTCTTTGTTTAAAAACAGGCAAGAACTGTTGGGCTATATAACTAGCATTTAACTGCCTATTCCTATTCATATTCCTCTGACAGGTGTGTTCATTAACTACACTTTTAATCATGTAACAAACTTTTGTATCATGAAAGGAACAATATACCTTGAAAGGGCAGCCCTGGACACAAGTGGCACCTATCCTCCCACTCCTGTTCCTGTTACTAGTTGTGATTGACAGACTTCTACCATTGGACAATGCATAGTTTTTATTGCTTGCTTGAAAGCTGCCCTTGTAGGAAATCTAGTTCCAGGAACCCATTGCCACTTAGTCCAATCAGTTGACTCTGTCACAACTGGTACAACTAGCTTTTGCTTCTTCCCTCTAATATCATCTTCCTCACTCTCACCAGGTGAATCAATATCAGCTTCAGAGTCTTCATAACTACTGTAACCTTCAGCTATAACTTCTGGCTCAGGTTCAACTACACTATCAAATTTGATAAAGTTTGCATAGTAAATTTTCTGATCCTGTTGTTCTTGTTGATTCACTTGTTGTATTGCAGCTGCAGACTCTCTCTATTCTTCATCATCCGAATCTGAACCAGATCCAACCACCTCATCATGTTGTACTTCTTCATTGTCATCCACATACTCAACACTTGAGTCAGATTCATTGCCACTACATAGGGCACCACTTTCATGGTCTTGGGCTTCATTATTAATGGGTTGGGCTTCAGAATTGGACTGGGCTTCATCAGAGATGGGTTGGGCTTCATCAGAGCTGGGTTGGGCTTCAGAATTGGACTGGGCTTCATCAGAGATGGGTTGGGCTTCATCAGAGCTGGGTTGGGATTCAGCAATTTGTGCCTTGGTATCAACTATTTCGGGTGAACATATTATAGGAGGCAATAATTTGTTACTAGTGCATGCATACACATGTAGAATTCCAGTAAACTCACCCAAGGTATAAAGCAAATCAGCAACATCATTATCATCTCTGATCTGAAATAGGTAATCTTCAATGCTCATATCAGGATGCTTCCAGTAGATGAATACATCATCTTTTGACTTGTAGGAGTATGGGTCACTCGTTAAAACACAGTTAACAAGTTCCAGGTAGGATAATTTGGCAATTTCAACCTCCACAAGCCTCGAACTGCCACCTTCATACTTTGTTCGTGGTAGAAGACGGATTTCACCTCCAAAATTGAAGTCGATGAAGAGAAAACCAGTCATCGGTTTCGGATTATTGTTGTATTTGGTAATCAGTGAGGAGATTTGATGGTGCGTGGGTTAGGGCAATTCTAATTTAGGGCAGAAAACTGAATTGGGGAATTAGAATTAGGAGAATAATGGGGGGAAGGCCATGTCATCAAAAAAGAGTGGATTAAAATAAAAAGAAAAGAAAAAAAATTAACATGTCAGCTGCCACGTAGGATTTCCGTTAGGTCCGTTAAATTTTTTAACGGAGGGACCAATGGAAATAAATACAAGTGAAGGTGGGACTAGCGGATGCCAATATGAAAGTTGGGATTATTAGTTGCCAATCAAGAAAAGCTGGGATTATTTAAATCCAATTTTCCTTTTTTAAAACCATGACGCACAAAAATGTGTGTCATAAGCAGAGTTATGACGGGGGCTACCTTGACGTGCATTCTATGACACGTAATGCGCGTCATAAAATGTGTGTCATCGATCGCGCGTCATAAAAGGGATGACGCACATTTTACGCGTCATGAAGCTTCTTGACCCTCCCTTCCTTGACACACATTTGCGTGTAATCTGGACCCTTTTTTGACCCGCAAAAAGCGTCAAGAAAGCTGTTTTTTTAGTAGTGTTAACTCGTTCAATTTACGTCTCACTAAGTCCACATGCATTTCAAAGTGTCATCAACGAAATCACCGATATCGAACAACAAAGCCTGCAACATATACAACATACGAGTCAACTACAAGTAGCTGGTGAGTAAACATAGGTTTAGTATACTATAATGATTAGAAGCATGCGATCCGTGACTTAAGTGCAATTGAGTACGATAAACCTGATATGAGATAGAGCAAACAAGAGTGTAAAAGCCAACCCTAACAATAAAGTTATCAATCACCCAACGCCAAATACCAGTCAAGTCAGGTGAGTCATCACACCGGTAGATATATCATTAAAATCCCGGCTTTTTATAGTCACTACTAGAAAAATGGTCTTTAATGACGTGTGAACGATGACGCGCGCTAGTTTCATGACGTCCAAAATGCGTATCATTAAAAATCTGTCATAAATACTAAAATCTGAAGAGTAAATGACGCGCAATTTTACGCATCATAACATTTCTGTCATAAATAAAAATAAAAAAACACGGAGTACAAATTTATAAAGTGCACGTCATCCCCGTTTCATCGTTTTATATTTTCATTACTCCCGCTATTTTTTTCCATTCCTGCTCCTCCCTGCCCTAATTTTTCCATTCCCGCTCCTCCCTGCCCTAATTTTTCCATTCCCGCTCCTCTCTCCATAACTATTTACGAATAAAACTATCGAATTCGTACGTGCTTGCCTATTCTATATGTGAACTCACCAACATTGGTTGACACTTGATATTATGCATGCTTTACAGATCGCTAGGAGTTATCGGATTTGGACGCATACGTTGGTTTAAAAAAAATTTAAAATTTTAGGAATTTGTTTTATGCTTTTAAAACTTTGAATTGTTTCACTTAATAATGGGCGCCATGTTTTGTGCAACTTTACTTTAAATGCTTTCGCTGAATTTTGTAACTCTGGTTTTAATATTTTTTTTGTTTGGAAAGTATTTACGCTTTAAACCCTTAAATATTATTTGATTGTAACTAAGGACTCGGGTCCTGTTATGGCTCACATCCCACACGGTAAAACTCCGTTAGTGAAAATTAAGGGTGTGACAGTATTATTATGATTATGAGATAAATATGTGTTATGATGAATAATGTGGATCAGGTATGTTATGTATGTAATTTGAATGCTTAGTATGTGGATAAAATATGATCGTTATGCGAATTGAGGTTGTTGTGTACTAAATGTATATGTTACAATAAAATAAATGTTCATGTAAATAATATTATTTGTCCCATGATCGCGGGTTATGATAATTCTTTGTGCATGCGTTCCCAATATTTGTTGTGTAATAAGAAAGTGGTCGTTATGCATGAATTATATTTGTATACGTGTAAATAATAATTATGCGTTTACATATTAATTATGCATGTAACTTGACAATTCGTTGCGTGATTGTAAGTTGTGTTGTGCATACGAGTCATGATAATTACGGACGTTTATCACTAAATAAAATCATCAATGTGTCGTCGAGTCAACTTGGTCAATCACGTCATTCATGGGCGGAACCACAGGGGGGTCAGGAGGGTCCATTGACCCTCCGGCCGACCAAATTTCCCGCTAAAAGTCCAATCTGATGTGCTATATTCTTGTGATTTGACCCTTCAAACTGATGTTAGAAACTTAGAATACTTGAAACGAATGAAGGAGAGAGAAGAACATCTGGTCTTGAAAATTTCCCGGTCGTCGGACGACGGATCGACAGTGGCTCAGCCGCTGCAACTGTGTTGTTCACGTGGAGAAGAAAGACCGAAGAAATCACAAAAAATACGTTTAGGATATTTAGTTTTTAGGGGCAATTTAGACTTTTCAATCTTATAATCAACTTTATAGGTCATAGCTTTTAATCTGACAAAAATCTCAGAAAACAATTATTATGACTCTGCACCAAATTCATTTATATATTATACTAGTTTTTTATCCCCGTGTGTTACACGGGTGACTTTTAAAAAAAACTATAAATACAATTATAATATACGACAATTATGTATTTTTATATCTTTAGTGATTAAATAATTGGTTATTAAAATATTTTGGAATGCAATAAATAAAAAATTGGAAATACAAATCATTTCCATAATTAGGAGAATTGGCGGGAAAAATTGTTGAGGATAAATGTGGTGGTGCCACATGGCAAATTGTGATGCCAAAAACTTTTCTTTTATTATATATATAGATATAGATAGATTTTATTTTATTTATTTATTGTTTTACTCTTTTATTAATAATGTTCTTTACAATTAAAGTTGTTTTTATCAAAAGAGAGAGGTTGAAATGAGAAGTTTGTTTTGGGTAAGAAGGATAAGAAGGAATTTCAGCCATTGGATCTCGATCTAATAAAAAAAGCAAGGAGGGGTATTTTAGTCTTAGCCACTTTTGTTGACTTTTTATCTACTTCCCCCATTTTCTTTAAACATTCATAACTTTCACATACGACGTTATTTTTTTAAAAAAATTACACCATAAAAACGAGCATTTTTTTATCTTTAAAACGCATATAGTGTTGCTATATAAAAAATGAAAAAAAAATTACTCTTTCGATTTTTGACACAGGTCATTGTGTCATTGTGTCATTGTGTCATTGTGTCATTGTGTCATTGTGTCGTCGTGTCAAAAGTATATATATGGTTACCATATATAAAATTAAATACTCTTTCGTTTTTTGGCACAATATGAAACAATGATCTGAACATTTTGACACATCATTGTGTCATTGTGTCAAAATGTTCAGATCATTGTGTCATTGTGTCGTCGTGTCAAAAATATATATAGTGTTGCTATATATAAAATTGATTACTCTTTCGGTTTTTGGTATCATATGAAACAATGATCTGAACATTTTGACACATCATTGTGTCATTGTGTCAAAATGTTCAGATCATTGTGTCATTGTGTCGTCGTGTCAAAAGTATATATATATATTGTACTGCTATATATAAAATTAAAAAAAATATTCTTTCGGTTTTTAACACCATATGACACAATGATCTGGACATTTTGACACAATATGATACAATGATCTGAACATTTTGACACAATGACACAACGACACAATGACACAATAATCTGAAAATTTTGATACAATCGGAAGAGTAAAAAAAAATTAATTTTTTATATAGCAACACTATACGCGTTTTAAAGATTAAAAAACGCTCGTTTTTATGGTGTAATTTTTTTAAAAAAATAATGTGGTATCGAAAAGTTATGAAGGTTTAAAAAATGGGGGAAATTTGATAAAAAGTCAAAAATACCCTTCCATCTTTTATTTTCTTTAGTTTTTCTCTCTAATTTACCCAGTAAAATTTTAAGTCATAGATCTTCATTTAATTGAAGATCTAATGGCTATGATTCCTTCTTATCCTTCTTATCTAAACTAAACTTCTCACAATAACCTCACTCTTTATCAAAAATACATTTTTATTGATTTAACTATTTCGTTATTTGTCACTTGTTTATTTAGGATTTATTATTTTATTTTACCTTTTGTCAATAGTTTTTTTGATTCACGTCAAATATATATTTGGATAAGTTATCATCGTAAGTAAATTTTTAAAATAATCTAAATCCACATTTTTATTATTTATTATTTATTTTACCTTTTGTCAATAGTTTTTTCGATTCATGTCAAATAATCTAAATCTACATTTTATTCTATATAATCACCTTCAAATGTTATTATAGACATTTTGGTTCCCTCACTCAGGAGTATATTATATACCGGTAAAATGGTTTTATATAAATACGAATCAAATTAATAATAAGTTTGATCCTTAACATCGATTTATATAAGAAGTTTCTGTTAGGAATCAAGTGGCGCAGCGGAATCAATAACACATAATGCACACACGATTATCACGCGGTAACGAGAAAATAAACACGAACGACACAAGAATTTAACGTGGTTCGGTCGGTGTGACCTACATCCACGGGCTGCAACTAGGGTTTTCTCATTAAGCTTTAGTGCACGCGATTACAATTACATGACTAGGGTATAAATAGAAAAATATTAGGGCAACAAACTTAGGGACCAAGTCGGGCCCTAAATAAAATATTCGGCCCAAAGGCCTTCACACCCAACAATCTCCCACTTGAAGGCCTTGCGATAAACTCCAGCCCGCCATCCAAGCAAACAATAACCCAGTCATCCAGTAATACCAGTAATCGTCAATAGCAGAAATCCTCCAAGCTTCCGGTTCCCAAGAACAAGCTAAGATTTCAAATACCAATCCACCTAGTTGCAACGGCCCTTCTCATCAGTAACCTGAAAGGCCCATTGAAGCTCGCCACAACTCCAATACGGTCATCACAGACCCAGTCATGGCAAACCCGCCAGTGACTCATTCTCAATCTCAACCGGATCCCACTGATTCGAACTACCGGTTCCAGAGACATCCAGAGAACAAAGAACACTCTCCAAAATAACAAGCACCCAGGAGAGATTTTGCCATTCGGAATTCCGGTCTTCCGAACCCAACATCGCTTTGTAACAATACAAGAACACACCTCGTGCTCCCACTGTTACCAAAACCCCGACCATGTTCATACCTCCGAATACGCTCAAGCTGACATCCACGCGGCTCCAGAATTCATGCTTGTTAAATGAATTCACTTAGCACTACCTGATTCAGCGAGCCAAGACTTTACTACTAGGAAGTTGGTTCACCTCTTCCAGCGATACACAAACCTGTACCCTCCCAAAGTCTTCAATCAATAGATTCACTAATACTTCACTACAGTGGGTAACATGAAATGAAGCATACCAGAATCTCGAACCCAAGAGTCTTCACTGCCTTCCACTAAGTCTCAATGCATCAACCCCAGACACATACCCAGAAGCAGAATTCAATTACCTTGGACACCGACTCAAACAAATGTCGCACCTATGTAGCCACACCCCAAGTCAACTATGCTCAGCTCCCACTGTCCCTGTTATCCCAACCCATTGCCAATTAACACTCATGAGAAGATCAACTCGTACTACGCTAGTGAAACGTCTCCACCCAGCACAAGATCCTATATCCCCTCAAATGTCGAACCACTGATCACCATCAAACAAGGAATAACATCCATAGTTCCAAACCAGCTAACATGCAAATAGTTATAACACCAATAGAGCTTTCACGGAACGCAAGCGGTACCAAGGATTCTATGACCGTACACACGATCAGTTAACGCAAACCCTAACCGAAAGATCTTCCGAACGAGCATTAATCAACATGACTTGCCACTATTTTTTTTTCACTTATGTCGTCAACTAGCACCCCGCTAGTTTCATTTTCTCCAGCTTCTCCACCGTCAGTACCACATCCAAGTTCCTGTGGCCTTGATCAGATATCATCCGTTCCATCCTCGGTACAATAAAAAAATTAGGTTTAAGAACCTTCTGGTCGGCGTTGCAGAATTACACAAAATACATCCAAACTTAAATCCCTTGACAACCTTCACGTGGAGATTTATCATCCACACAAAATAAAGAATTAGAATTTCACCTTTCTAATTCAATTACATTTGAGCTTTTGCAATTTACTGATGAAGATGGCGATTTAACCGGCGATCCAAGTCCGCAACAACTGCCGACAATACCCAAACCCTATCGCGATTCACCTTTAAACCTTCTTTATTCTCCGATCCGAACGGACGCTAGAAAGTAATCGTTTCTCTCTAATCAAACAGCCACCGACGACTCACGAATTCAAACAGAAGATCACCGACGGCTTCAAAGATTTAGTTAGACCAAACCCCAACCGACTTTCCGATCTCGTCTTTGAACAACAATACCCGGCAACTTCCAAAAGGTTTACTGTCAAACCTTTAACCACGAATGAGTCCGTGCAATCCCGCGTGTTAACAACGAGCCGTAGCTCTGATACCAATTGTTAGGAATCAAGTGGCGCAGCGGAATCAATAACACATAATGCACACACGATTATCACGCGGTAACGAGAAAATAAACACGAACGACACAAGAATTTAACGTGGTTCGGTCGGTGTGACCTACATCCACGGGCTGCAACTAGGGTTTTCTCATTAAGCTTTAGTGCACGCGATTACAATTACATGACTAGGGTATAAATAGAAAAATATTAGGGCAACAAACTTAGGGACCAAGTCGGGCCCTAAATAAAATATTCGGCCCAAAGGCCTTCACACCCAACAGTTTCCATTAAGGATCCTTTTTATTTTTATACATCACTTGGTAAAAAAAATTAATAATTAGCTAGTGCATAAAGATGGACCCTCCAAATAAAAGTTTCTGGTTCCGCCACTGACGTCATTTTAATTCCTTAAATTCATTTGTCCTATTCGTTCGTTAAGTAGAACTTTGGGGTTAACCGTCTCATTTTCGTGGTGTCATTCTTTCGTTTATATCTCCAATACCAGCTGAATATTCATAGCCTATTTTCTTTAACTGTTTTGGAATGAAACATGTACGCTATCTCAATGCAAACTCTTTATACTTTTTTCTAAATATAGATGTGACCTCTATGATAGTTATGTGTGTTCTAGTATGATTAGTTGTGGATCCAAGATTGTTAGCTTGTGACACAAGTTGACTGATCTTTCTTATGAACACTATTTCATCTTTAATGGTTCAAATTCTGAATTAAGTGTTTGTCTACTAGCATCCTTGCTCAATTAAAATAATAACCGCTCTGATACCAATTCTTAAGAATCGGGACTTGAAACAATTATGATAAACAACAACGATTTAATTAATAACATAACATGTTTTTGATATGATCTTTTTCAACTAACTTGTTCACTAAATGGACACCTATATATACCCTAGAAATCGGTTTCTCCTAAACGACATAACGATTAAAATAAATGTCACTTGGAACATATTTTTTTCTTCTAAACTGGATTTGATCCGATCCGCATAACCATATCTCTTCAGATATTTTCATTAATTCTATTGATTAATACAAGTATACGATACTACTATATATTAACGAGGGCCAGACCGACCATGCTTAATTAATGTGTCTCCACCACATATTATATATGATTAATTAATATATTGTCACCAACTAACTTATAATTAAGCTTGTATATTGGTTAGAAATTGATGTGTATGAATTTGCAGCCACAAGAAGCGATATGGCCAATGCCAAATTGTGTGCTGATCGACAATGACCCCAGAGTTGTCCCTTTTGATTGGCTTATTATTTAAGCATTAATAATTTGACCATATTTTTATTGTTTTTATGTAATATCTATATAGTAAGTAAATGGTGTCCCTCACACTCTTCCACTTCGTTTTTGAGTTTTTCTGCAAGTTGGGGAAGGCCTACATGAACTGAAATCTTCTGTACGTGTTAAATTGCGTATAACAATGGAACCAATAAGCTCTTGGCCTAGTGGTTAAAAAAGAGGTGATAAGGCTTTGTCTTACCTAGAAGTAGGGAGACTTGAGACTGAGAAGTCACAAGTTCGATCCCTGAGCTCCCAGATTTTACCACCCGGCCACTTGTGGAGATGATTTTTTTCTAAAATGAGCTTACCTGATGTAAATCCTCCATGGATTTCCGGGGGATTCATTGACCGTTAAAAAACAATGGAGCCAACGTATTAAATAAAGGTCAAATTTAATATGCATATATGACGCTCTTATGGACTTAATTTACTGGAAACATAAAGATCGGGCTTGGGCCCGTTTATTATTTCGTGTACACTAAGTCTCGTAACCCTTTATGTATCTCTATTTATGCCCGTCTTGTATTTGTAGTTCGTCATCACGGGTGGTGGAGATATATAGCTATAAATTCATAGTTACGTCTCGTGGACATATGTTACATTGATCGAATGATAAGTGGTGTATAGGTACACTTTATTTTATATTAACTCTCCCTTATATACACCGATGTGTCTATAAATTATTATATTTTAATGTTATTAATGGTAATTAGTAGGTTATAAAAAAGAGTTTTAAATATATATCTATAACAAAATAGATATGAGAGTATGACTTTGACAAAAAAGAAAAAAATATCACATTTGAATGGTCATATATGTTTAGTTCGAGAACTGCACAAAAATAAAAAAATCCATAAGTTATATTTAAATAGACTTTTATTTTTATGGGTTTCATTTAACATGTGCAGGAGTTTTTAACTAATTGGTAGTGGGCTGCAAAAATAAAGAAGTTGGGCTGCAGGGCCCACATCCCATACAAACAAAACGGATGGAGCAATTAACAATTAGGAGGATCAGGGGTTTGGAGCGCCGGCTGGAAGAAGGCAGCAGCCTTCTTGGCTGCTTTGCTGGGCACGAAAAGCAAGACAGAACACAATAAGCACTCATCATTCTTTGTTAGTTTTTCTAGTTAATTTTATTTAATAAATAAACTCTTGTGGTGATAGCATATAATTTATCTATTATGATTATGATGATCGGCTAAACTTTTTATGATCATACAT
>JBCNJP010000027.1:5897606-6025790 GCA_039602395.1 Deinandra increscens subsp. villosa | reverse complement strand
AATTACAAAAAAAATAATAATAAGCATAATATCGCTAAATCACAAAACATTATCAATAATAAAAAAAAACAAAAAAATAATTAAATGTACCTATTAGCATGCTCAATCTCTAAAACGAACTGACGTCCTTGTATCTCTTTGGTCTAGATTTGGTAGCAGATCTAGCAACGTAAACTGTTGGGTTAACAACTGGACTGTTATTATCAATTCTATCAACTTGATTACCAGCAGACCCACTGACAACAGACTCATCATCATAAATATTAGATGCAACAGCCTGTCTAGTGGAAGGGTAAATTAATTTCATAAGACAATCACAATATTGAATTGCAATCAAACAAATAAATATTCTGTTTAAAAGAAAGTACATCTCGTTCACATTATGATAATTTAAACTCCCTACATTATAAAGATGGTTCAAAAGATTAAGTAAATTGTAACCATCTTACAGTCAAAGTAACTAAAGATGTTTAAACTTGAATTAGTACATTGGATTAGAATCTAACCAATAAGAATTAGCTTTAGAAGAAAAATACATCCCGTTAACATAATTAGTAATTGAATTCCCAATTACATCATGAAAACCTCAACAAATGATAAGTGACAATTAGTGATGCACATTTTACCCATGAAAGCGGGTACCCGCGGGTATCCGACCCGAGTGGGGCGGGTATTACCTGTATTAACGGGTAATGGGGCGGGGACGGATGTTATATTTCAAACCCGAAGCGGGGATGGGTCGGGTACGGGTATGACACTACCCACCCCGTTTAAAACCCGAATATATATATATATATATATATATATATATATATATATATATATATATATATATATCTTTCATTCTAATAAAGCAATAAGTTGGATGCCATGTGTCATTTTTCTAGAGCCTCCACCTAAGCTTGTCCACTTGTCAACACCACACTTTATTTTAATTTTCTTCATTTAAGAATTCAAAATTTTCAAATTTAATATTTCAACTTTCTAAATCTAAAAGTCAACATTACATTTAATTAAAATTAATTATAAATATAAATAGTTATTAATATTCATTAAGTATATATTATATAAATTATTTATTAACTAACTTACCAAATTATAAGTTATTTGAATTTTCTAATATTAAGAGATGTAACACTCAATTTTTTAATTTATAATATTTATAATAATAGTTACTATTATTTATTAATTAAAAATATTATATATTAGGGTGGTTGATTTCTTTAATTAAAATATTAAAATGTCAAACACCCTTTTATATTCTGAAATATAACTTTTATTAGTTCAATTATCATATTCAACATATTTTAATTATCATTTAACATTCTCTGAAAATTCAAGTAACCCTATATAATAATAACTTTTATTATTGTAATTCTTAACACATTTTAAAGTAAACCATTAAGCAATTTATTTTCCAACTCTGATATACAAAATATCTCTAATTTACTATATTCTATAAAAAATGTCCTTTTTACTTAACTACTATAAAATAACTATTGGATAAAATCTCACAGTTATATCATTCATAATTTTTAAATCCCATATCATTTTTGTAAAGTTATCTCATATTATGAATATTTATTCAACTCGTGTAGTACACGGGTTACTAACCTAGTATATATATATATAGGTGTGTGTGTGTGTGTGTATGTCATTATTATACAATTATACATGTCTCTTAATATAAAATAAATAAAATCCCTTATATTTAACGTAACCAAGGAGTCAGGAATCAAAATCTAAAAGCAATATTGAAAGTTGAAATAATAATAAACATTAGTAAATGGGCCAAATGTCTATTCATCTTCGCCTCGGCCTTCGATCTTTTCTCAAACCACACGTCTAAGGAGTAAAAGGCAAGAGCTAACTATACAAATTCATTTTTCATTCTTAATCTTCCACTGTCTACATTCAAATAAAGAAAAATATCTTGCAAAGTTTGAAGTTGTAAAAGACGATGAAGCGGGTCCGACCTTCGTTGATTTTGATGTTTAGTTTATAAAGAAATGTTGTTTTTATTTCCTTTTTCTTATCGAACTTGAGAACGTGGTGAATTGGTGATTGGTTTTTTTTTTTTTTTTTTTGCTATTCTATTTATTATGAGAATGAATTATTAAACTTGAATGTTTTAGTTATTATGATTGTATTTTTTTTTTATTTTTTTTACTTAAACGGGTACCCATCGGGTTCCCCGTACCCGGTGGGTTTTCTTTTAGCCGTACCCGTTGGGTATTAGGTGGGTTTGGGGCGGGGATGGGTATGGAGATTTAGTTCGGGTGCGGGTACGGGTATTATTGTCCCCGCTATTACCCGTCCCCGTGTGCATCCCTAGTGACAATAGATAAGTAAATATAGCGATTTGGTTAAGTCAATAGATAATTAATAAAGAATATATATCGTATTTGTCAACTTTTAATCTCAAGTATTGTCTTCTTATTGCCCATATTGTACCTTCTTCAAGGCTTGCTGTTGCTAGTACACTTCTTCCACTCTTATGTTACCTTGTCTTCATGTTCATAAATATCGTTTGGCCAACAGCCACCATAATTGCCCATAAACAATGAGCCGTTGAAGGCGGCTCCTAATTAACTTCACCAGGTATCGCCACATACCTCTGTCTAAAATCTTCTGCCATGTGAATTATCAACCAATATATCTTATCTCTCTTGAATTGTTCAATTAAATATTTGGAAGAAAGTGAGATATCCCCCTGCACAGTTTTAGCTTCTGTTGAATTGTGAGATGTTATGAAGAAACAAAAATACCATGGCTTAAAATTGTATATTTGACCCTAGCTAAATGATTGTTAAAATAAAACTCAAATTAATAGTTTAGTCGTGATTAATAATTATGAATTATGAAACCTGGTTTGATGACAACGAATGGGGAATTTTGCACAACATACAACAGTGTCACCTCTACCGAGATTCCCATCTCTTTATTAGTTCATAACAGAGATCTCTTATTATTAAAAAATCTGAATTTGCAAAATTACAAAACAATTAGCAAGTGAAGCATACCTTATCGTTAGACCGTAAGAGAAACATGAAAGAGGAAAAGATAGAATAATGATGGCCTCAAACTAAAACATATGTCCATGGAACCCTAATCAGATCCATAGCTTCTTTACTATGAGTATGAACGAAAATTAGCATATTCGACTCAAAATCACTAAAATCGTTCTTTAACTCAACACTAAAAATAATAAACTGTAATAGAGTAAATAAATACCTTCATGATTTCAGAGTCATTCCATGTTAAAACTAAGGCAACCGACTTCAACATGACAGTGCACAAATCACCATGTAAAGGATATGGATATTATATTATATTTAAAAAGTCAACAAATCCAAAGAAAATTATTTATAAAATAATTATTATTATATTATAGATAGTCACAAACCTTGGGTCTTCAAATAGCTTCCCAGTGACTCAGGCTTGAACACGTGAATTTTTGCATCCAGGAACTTTTGAGCAGAATCTCATATAGATCCTATAAAGTTAGAGTTGACATTGACAACAAACATTCGATGTAAATTCTCTGTGCATTAAACAGAAGAACACAACACATTAGTAATGTAGTACACTTATTTTCTCCTAGACACGTACACGTTATAGATCAGAAATACACAGTGTATTATACACTGGCTTTATGAAGGCACCAACTACTGAGAAGTGAGAACCAAGCGAAGGACAGGCATCAAAACGCAGAATAACCATTTAATCACGTTACATTGATACAAAAAAAACTATTGAATACCAGAGCCAAAACAAATCCATAAAGCGACGTACACATAAAAGACAGGGACTATACCTTTGGCGAATCCTACTTACAAATAACAACCAGCAACACCGAGAAACGTAGAATTCCAAACTTGTCTGCACAAATTCATATAAGATCGGAAACATCACAATTGTAATTGCTCAATCATACAACTCAGAAGACCAAGACCAAAAAAGAAAAAGAAACAACCGGGGCAAAATAGTTTCTTAATTGTGTTAAAAATATAATCTTTCATATAAACAAATAACTGAATAATAAAAATTGATTCTCGTATATAATATATATATATAAGTCTAGAAGAAACCTTCTCTCACACACAAAGATAGATATAGATGAAGAGTTTAACCTTCACCTGGTACAATCTCCACCTCCACCCTTTTGAACTTTGTACTTCAAAAGAAACTTCAACAATCGAAAAATGATAAAAGAGAATATTGTTGGAGTTCATGTACTTAGTGGACTGTTTTTTCTCCTAATTGCCGCATCCAATTCCTTTGTTTTTGTTGGCAAATCATAGCATACACCGAGCTAATTTTTTTTAAAATATTTATATAATAAGAAAAGTAATTGTCAAGTTATATTGATAAAGGTAATACCTTTTTAGGGCTAGGGTCGAGAGCATCACCTGACTATTTACTTGCCTGCAAAATCAGAAAGAAATATTAGAAACAATAACATATCATTAACTCAAGTGTGTTAAAAAAACTGTTTTATTACTAACCTCTACATCATCTTTCTTTAACATGTAGATTTCTTCATAACTTGAACGGTTGACATTTTTTATAAATCTGCAATTCAGAAAAGCTCATAAATAATTGAAGTCTAGCATTGTTAGTTCTGTGATATGCAATATGAAAGGTAAAAATGAAACATAATCATTATAACTGAGTTGTTTGCATAGTACCTCCGATGAGTATAGATATTCAATTACTTGCACAATCTATAAAAAACATAAAAAATCTACAATTGAGTTATATATTTGCAAAATGAATGTAACCAATAGCATACCTTTTCTTGGGTGAAATTCTGGATCACTACGACTTCTCCAATTGGACCTGTAACTGTGGCCTGCCATTCATGAACACTCTTAAATGTGAATAAATGAGCCGTATTTATCTCCTTCAGGTATCGATAACAGTTGCTGAAAATGTGGAGAAGTTTCACTTAACTGACCACTATCTATAACTGAAATTAAGGGAAAAAAACCACCTGACCACGATTGAAAAAAAAAACTGTCCAAACCCACTTGACCATATTTATCACATTTCTGAACCTGATTCATATTTCTTGCTTAAATCTTTTAGTTTTTACTTCAATATGTGATATCTTTACAATTTAAATTTGCAATTTACTGTCGTTTCTATTAATCAACGCAGGTAAATTCTAAGCAACCGCTGGATGATGGGAGAAGTCAATCACTAATCAGGTGCAACCGGGTATCTCATATTGCAAGGCTGTTTTTTTTTTTTTTTATTCTGTGTGTTTTATAGCATATCATGGTTATGTAATGGGCCTCTTAATTTTAATTTTGTTTATTAATTATGGTTTTGGTTCAAATGACCCACAAATCAGTATGGTTGGCATTAAATTGCCAAAAATCTGCAAATATATTGATTAAAAATGCTTAACAGGACTTGCATATAAGAAAACTTAAGAGATTATGGGGCAGCGGTTTTTTCGGTAACCAACATGCCCACTAACCCATGATCAATAGCAGTTGAATTACTTAAAAATAACCACCCAAACTGCAAAAATGCGGTTTTTAAAAATGATCAAGGGTCCAGATCATCTAAGAGATTGCCTTTCAGCGGTGAGGATGGTGCCACGTAGGGTAACCACCCGCTGGAAACAATAGTTATTATAATTAAGTAATTGACATATAACCGTTAGGTCCACATTTCGTAACTGCATGACCAAGTAAATTTATTGACCCACAATGCATGTGTGAACAAAATTAAAATCAATAGTCTGGAACATTGCGTAATTAGTAAAATGTACATATAGATGTATATATTTTAACAAATATTAAGATAAAGAGATAGTGAGACATCATTGCTTAGAATGATGTGATTGGTAAAATGCATAATTAAGTCTAGCTAGCTATTTGCTATGATAATTTATGTTAATTGATATAACTAAAGTACTGTCTTCTAATTGCTCTCTAGATGAAGTTCCATATCAGCTCGAGTAATTGATGAAGACATATAGATTTTTGTTTTTTTTTTTTTTGTTTTTTTTTGTTTTGTTTTGTTTTGTTTTGTTTTTTGTTAAATGCAAACATCTCATGACAATCTAAAATTCTATTAAATATGATACATTTGAGATATGGTTAATTATGCAATAAGTAAAAGGGTTAATGAGATATCATAGTTATAACGTTTGTTCTTACGAGCTAGAGTCTAAGCTGATATTGCATTTACACAGACCTATTCAAAGGGTTAAATTTATGCAATCTCATAGATAACAATACTTTTTGTTATAATATGAGATTATTTCTTAAATGCAGATATAGACCATTGTTGAATAAAACAAGAAGAAAGGGACATGTTTGGTTTTGTTTTTGTTAGGATCTACTACGTATTGTTATTTCTTTTTGTTTGTTTGTGTTGTACTTTTTCGCTCTAGCGTCTTGCTAGCTTTTTAATGAAAGCCTTCGCCGCTCAAAAAAAAAAAAGTTAAAGTTTCAAGATCGTTAAAATGCAAAAGCATGGTTTTACTAATAATTAATAAAATAGGTTTCTAATATCTGTCCTAAGAGCACACATAAGTTGTAATAAATGCATCTCGAAAATTGAAATATATATTTTTCAAGAAAATATATTCATACATTTTTCATTTTTTAATATAAAATCCTGGTGTCTTTTTCAATTTTAAAAAAGAATCTTAGAATCTTTTTTAGTTTTCGAGATGCATTTATTGTACTTTATGTGTGCCCTTAAGGCACATTTTAGAAAACCTCTTAATAAAAAGTTGTTATACTTGAGCAAATACTTCGTTAAAGGTAGTTAAAATGCATAATATGTTCATGAAACGATAGATGTTGTTAGAGAGAAATGGAAAGCATAATCGATTTGTTATTCTGTGTTAACTAATTACAAACTAACTCAGGGATTAAATATATAAAATCAAGAAAACTAAACAGTGGTGAAGCGTAAACAAAAACCCGTACGGAGCCGTAAACCAAATGAGTCATACTCAATACATACTAGGGTTAGAGCTGGTCGCGTGTTGCGGCGGCCGTTGTTAGAGCTTTGTAGCATTCTGTGTCCAGATCAGTTACTTTATAAGTTGAACTTTATATAACCTAACACAAGTATCATTTCTAAGGGGGGTACAAGCCAAAATTACAGCTTTGTATTAAGCTGCTTTCTGATTTAAAACATAGTTTCTACAAGCTAATACAATCATTGTCTATAAGTCTTTCTTGTTTTTAAGCGTTTTACTTATAAGAACATCGAGAGTAGGAGATAGTTTAAGTACAACATTTATATTATAGAACCTAAAAATTTCTTTTATTGGGAACACTTGCGAAACGTAAAGTTTGCTAACTGGGTTAGAGAAAACCTGTACATATTTACAGAAAGAAAATATAAATGAAAATCAAGATCAAAGAAAAAAAAAATGTCTACGAAGGTAGAATATGATGTTATACCTGGTTCGAATCCTTATATTGTACATAACCACTACATCAAGGAATAAGTTACGAACAAAATATACTTATAATTAACTTATATTAAGAAAATATATTATATATCAATAGAATTTATAAAAATAAAAATAAATTGGGCAAAAAGGAGAAATGTTTCGAACCCATGCCCTCGTAAAAAATTAACGATACCATATAAAAAAAATAGAACAAACGAATAGAATACTCATCCCAACCAATAAAAAAATTATGTTAATAACTATTTCTAAATTTCCATACGAATAACATAAATTTTTAAGGAAGAAAACAACACAAATGCTTTTAAGGAAAAAAAAAACAAATCAAAAAGAAAATAAAGATTTTATTTCGTCATGAAGTAATATATGGGAGTTGAGAAGAGAGAGTTTAGTGATGTTGAAGTTGGAAGAAAGTGTGGCCGTAAGTTTATCGAACCTTTCAATTTCATAATACGCTCAATATACATATTTATGCATATCGATACATTGATTAATGGGTGTTGGTAAGAAAAGAGAAGAAGAAACCATTCATTAAGGGTATTGGTAAGAAAAAGAAAATATAAGAAAAGAAAAAAGGAAAAAATATTTGGTCAAACAGGGAATCGAACCCGGGTTGCTGCGTAAAAAAGTTAAAACACAAACCACTGAGCCAATGTTGCTTTTGTTATGAATCATCTAACTTAATTGTATTTATCTTTAAAAAAAGTCAAACTTGAAACACCCTAGCACACATGTTCCTAGTTTGACTATGCAAATAATATATAGGTAATTAAGTTTTCACGCAAAAAATCACGAAAATATACACTTCTGGATGCTACTAGACGAAAAACTCACAGGGGCCGTCACTCCCCGGGCCTATCCTGAAACTAATAACAACTTTCTCAACTAACTAGATTAAGATACATAGTGTGGATCACCCAAACCTGGTTAGAAAAGAATGATATTGAGAATGTGGTAAACTTTTGATAAAAAGATCGGCTAGCTAGCTGGTCTGTAGTTAGAGTATGAGTTAAAGTAATAAGATTTTCTTATAATTTTTCTTGAACAAAATGATAATCAAGTTGGTTGTGTTTTGTACGCTCGTGAAAGACATGATTTTTAGTAATGTAGATAGATGCTTGACTATCACAATTGAGAGAGATATGAGTGATATGAGGAACATGTAACTCTGTTAAAAACCGATTAAGCCAAGAAAGTACAATGTAACATGTGTTAATGATCTATATTTTGCTTCAGCAAAACTTAAATAATAAGTTGGTGGTTTCTTTGACTTTCTAGTATGGGGACATAAAGCCCAATCGCGCGGTTGTGTGTGTAAATGAAAAGGGAGAGGGATCGATTAATTTATGATCTTGTCAATCATGTTACGATTGCTTTTCTTGACATTACTGTTAAGGAGTTACTTTATGAAGAGTTTCATGTATGTTTATTTCTATTTAAAGTATACACATATACATGGAGTTATGAGATTATCTAAAAACAATGTTTTACCTAAAATCACTAAAAGCATATATTTGAATGATTTTTTGTATTGAAGTTTTATTTTTATAAATTAAATCACTAAAAGCATATATTTAATGATCTTTTTGTATTGAACTTAATTTAATTTTTATGAACTGTTATTATTTTATTTTTTAATTGGAATTGTATTTTAAGTATAATATATAAAAATGAGAAGGGATAATTCTAAAAATGTCCATTTTGAATAAAAAGTTTCAAGGTTTTGTCTAATTGAAAAGTCTCTCCCTCATTTATCCATGTTTTACGGTCTTCCCCATACCGTAGATTTTGTGGTCGTCCTACCATTAACCATCCTCTTATATCTTGACTCATGACACTAATGATTCATGGTCTAATCGACCATAACTAATGTCAACTACACATTTTTTGGAACCAATGAAAAAAAACACGTAGGATTCGACCATACTTTTATGGTAGATTCGACAATACTTTTATGGTAGATTCGACCATATTTTGTGGTAGAATCAATTATTAGTGTCACGTGGCAAGATCTAATAGGATGGTTAATGGTAGGACGACCATATAATCTACGGTAGGGGAAGACCGTAAAAAATGGACAAAATAAGGGAGTAACTTTTCAAATGGACAAACCCTTGATTTTTTTTTCAAAATGGACATTTTCGGAATTTTCCCTATAAAAATTAATAAAATAGATGTTTTAACATTTTTAAGGTAAACAATATTTTTATTTTATCATGTTACTAAATTTTTTTTGAACGACAAATTTGGATCACTGACGAGGATATAACACCACCCACCCGATCATCTCCAATCTCCATCAGGAGGAAACTCACCCTTAGATGAGAAAACTCTCTGACCCAACATGTAACCCTATTTTTATTTTTTTGTTACAAGTGAGACTTAAACCGAAGACTTCCTTATTACAATGTCTTGAGTACCTCCCTTTGACCAGTTGAGCTAGAGATTACTGATTATCATGTTACTAAATACATGTATTATAAAATTTACAAACAACAAAAAGAAAAGTACATCATAGACTTGCAATTTACTTTTGCGGTAAAAAAATGTAGGTGAGGAATACAAAGAATATGTAATGCATTATTAAATTTTATTTCTTTACACAATAAAGGAATAATTAAAGATACGATTACAAGTGTAATTTCCAAACAATCAAGAAAGTAATAAGAGATCATGTTCAACACCAACTATGGAAGCGCACCACAAACTCTTCGTATCACTCCTTCTTGACCTGTTTTTAACTTGATTTCACTCATCTTCACCATCGCAGCTGCAAAATCAGACTTGAACTTTGAAGGATTGTTACTATATTCCCTAACAATACTGTCTGTAGACCCACCACTGAACAAAACTTGATCCGTCTCAAGAAGACCCTTCTTTTGTATCAAATTCTTGAAGTAATTGTTATCAAACGAGTTAGGTGTCACCAAATCCAGTGCTGCAAGCTTTTCGTTACCATCGTTTACTGGGCAACCACGTCTACGTGTACTAGCAAATCCCGCATCAATGTCTGATCCGTTGTTGTATATCCTATCACGGAACAAGAAGCACTGAGCTTGACCGATAGTATGAGCTCCTGATAATGCAACCATGTCCCTGGCGCTAAGTCCGTTATCACCGAAGATGGAAATAAGTGTGTCTAGTGGTGCTTTAAAACTAGGAAGAGCTCCTGCTTCTGCTAGAACGAGGTTAGCGGTGGTTGAATCTCTTCTGCCAAGCTTCACCGACCATGACGGGCCACCAACCATTTCAGATGCATCACGTGCCGCCACAGTCAATATATCAGCACACGAGACAACTCCAGGACATAGTTGTTCAACCTTAGATTTTGCAGCATCTATCACCTCATAACCTCTTACCCCACCCTTATTAGGCAACGCATTCTTTTCACTTACGATAGAAGGACTATCATCTAGTAATATTGACGCGTCACAACCCTACATAAAATGTTACAACTCCGTTAGAAATTTCTATTTCCGCTTTAAAGGTATGTTTATATAGGTGATTAATTAAATTAATATGTACGTACCTGAACAAAGCAGTCGTGGAAGTGGAGACGAAGGATGGAAGCTGCCATCCGACGCTCACGAGATATGGCGGTTCTGATACTGGTTCTAATCGTACTCAGTGCATTGGGACATGAACCATCATAGAATGTAGAAGACAACTGTGCTTCACATGTAGGTGTATTGTTAGTAAGAGAGAGAACAAGGATGAAGAAGATAGTTGTAATAATGTTTGGGAAAGCCATTTGATTTGAGAGATTTATGGTTTTGTTTCTTTGAATAGAATTGAAATTAGATGGAATGCAAATACGATGGCATGCATGGTGGAGATTTATAGGGTTTGGCGTAAACGGTAAACCGCGTGGGGAAGATGTCTTTGTTTGATCAATAGTGGAATACAGCAAAAGGAGGGCTGACTTTGTTCGTTTGCCTGCAGAGTGCAGATGCATGGAATTATTTGAATTATTCACCAAGTCAATAAAGTTAGCTCTCTATTGAAAATTGTAAATATAAACCCTTATCCATCACTTTTTTTTTTCCCAAGCTGACTACTTAAATTAAGAAAGTATCTAGTAAATAACATTTAGAGTGCTGTTATTGGTTATCTTTTAAGTTTTAACAACTTTAGATTTTCAATCCACACGTTACTTAGTGATAATGCGAGTACAAAACATTTAAAGTGTTAAAGAAAATGGAAGTAAAAAAAAAATATAACAGCGTCAAAATTAGAAGTTGAACGTTAAAAATATCAAACCTAAGACCTAAATATTATATTACACAAATATACATATTATACAACAAACTTTTATACTAAATATGTTACGTTTAGAAAGTAAAAAATTACGGCATATGACTTCCATCAAAGGATGCCTTGTTGACCAATTAGAGAAGATCATTATTCATGTTAACTTTCAGTTGTTAATATAGTAATGACAAAAATAAAAGAGTTAACTTTCTTTTTTCTTTTAGGTCTTTGAAGTTTATTAGTTTTTTCACTTTTAGTTCAATTTTCAAATAAAAATCGATTTAAGCCATCATTGGTTTTTTTTCTCTCAAATTTGGTTAGCTTTATAAATCCGTCCAAACTAATCGTTAAAATAAAGGGCATTTATGGTTAAATTAAACTCTATTCACCTTTATCAATTTTGAACGTAAATAATTATAATTCAGTTATTATAATAATAATAATTATTATAATAATAAAAAAAATTGTTGTTGTTGTTGCTGTTGTTGTAAATCTATTGGGTATGAGTGTCGTCTGTACCCCATGAAATTTTTTTATAGTGAGATATGACGATTCAGTTCCGACCAGCCCCCATGCAACTTTAGTATGACCCAATGAAATTTTGATCAGATCGAAACAGAGAAAAATAATTTTAAAAGTTTAAGTTTTATAAATATAAACTGAGAAGTATAAAAATTATTAAATGCGTTACTTTATTAGCTTTAAAGGTTATATTCAAAATCCAATTGCCCATATAATCAATAGCTATAATATTATTAATTTGAAGTTCATATTTTTATTTTATACAAATTATTGAATTTATTAAACAAAACTGAGTAACTCAAATATCCAACAATTATTTAAATTTAAATAATTTTTTAAACTTACATTTAGAAAAAATTATGTAATCATTAGTTCATTAAACAAACCTATTTCATACTATTATATTAGCAGCAATTCAAAATACACACAAATTAAATTCATCATTCATGTTTTCTCTCGCATGTAAAATCAAATACGCGCTCATCACCTCTATCCCGCACAACTCTCATGAAATTCATTGTTGTTGTCATAACAAATTGAATAGACCACTAACCACAATCATTGATGCTATCGGCAACACACCTCTCTCTAATAAGAATTTAAAGATTTCTAAATCTTTTGTTTAGGTATTTCTTTTTAAATTTTACTTTATTATTTTTATAACTTGATTATTTGCTAAATTTTTTAAATGTTAGATTACTAGTTATTTGAAAGAAAATTAAATTGTTGGGTGAATATTTTGTTTAAATTTTGTATTAGCATGTCGGTTAATTACGTGATTTGGGTTTGAATTTGTTAATATGACTCGACCCGACCTGAATCGTACTGACAAAATACTAATATTTAGTGATACATAACGATAGTAAAAAAAAATTGATCCCCGTAACTAAAAAAACATAGGTTCTCCGTCACTGCATGCGTACCAACAAGGTTATCAAATTGTATATATATACAATAGACAAAGGGGACTTATGGAATTGTGCCCAAAAAATAACACTTTTACATTTTATATTAAACCTGTGGTTTCTTCACACAAAAGCCCAGCAGCATAGCTGGTTTGGTCATACGGTTTTGTTATTGTAGGTCTCTGGTTCGATCCATGGGTTTAGCAAACCTAATTTTTTTACTCTTTCTTTTTCCAATCAGGTGTCCATCTCGGCCCTTTTTATTCTTCTATAGTAACCGCTATTTTTTCTTCATTCACACCCGCCATTGAAAATCTCCTCACACATCTGCTTCACGCTCCCCCCCCCCCCCCCTTCAATATTCAAAAACGTATTCGTTTTCATCCATCAGTTCCTCCAATTCCTTCAACAATAGCAATGGCACCAAAGTCCACAGCCGGGAAGAAACCAGTGGCGGAGAAGGCTCCGGCGGAGAAGAAGCCGAAGGCGGAGAAGAAGGTCCCAAAGGACGCATCGGCAACCGACAAGAAGAAGAAGAGGCATAAGAAGTCAGTGGAGACGTACAAGATCTACATCTTCAAGTTGCTGAGGCAGGTTCATCCTGACATCGGGATCTCCAGCAAGGGCATGGGGATCATGAACTCCTTCATCAACGATATCTTCGAGAAGCTTGCGCAGGAAGCTTCTAGACTCGCCAGGTACAACAAGAAGCATACTCTTTCCTCCAGGGAGATCCAGACTGCTGTTAGATTGGTGCTCCCTGGTGAATTGGCGAAGCATGCGGTTTCTGAAGGTACTAAATCGGTGACGAAGTTTACTAGCGCTTAGAGGTGGTTTGATTTGTGTTGAAATTAGGGCTTCTTGGGTTTTTATGCGGTTTTATTTTGGGGATTTGTGTAAATCTGTTATCTTTTGGTGAAGTTGTTCTGCAGTTGTTAAGAAATTAGCCTATTTTGATCAATGAATATGTTCATCTTTGATTAATTGTTTCTGTTTAGTTTGCATTTAAATTTGGTGATCAAATTGGAACAATTTCCCCTGATCTACCTGCTCTTCATTTGCTGGTTATGTTGCAATGTTTGAAGAAAATCACTTTCTTTTCATGATTAACTTCTACAATTCATGACAGAATGTTAAAAACTCACCCTGTTCTCATTATCTGTCACTTGTAAGAGCATCAGTTTAATGCAATATCATTTGTGTCACTTTGTGATCGTAAGAATAAATATGAAATGTTGAGAATAGGCTTCTGTATAATTGCCGAAAAATCATGGCAATAATTAAAGAAATACAAATAGACAAGGACAAATAAGTTTCAAGAATTCAAAACTCACTAAGTGTTTTCCTTCTTCTGAAAGAGATTTATCTGTTTGATCGAAAAGGGCAGGTCAAATTTTATAAAGTAGTTATTCTCTTTATTAACACATGGATTAGTTTCTTGATTAGAAGTTAATTCCCTTGATATCAACAAGGGTAGTTCTGTTAGAGTAACAGATTGGTCTCTTTTCTTGCTATGCTTTCTAAAGTGTTTATTCGGTTAATTAGTAATAATGATTATCTTCGAACTTAAAAAAAGGCGTATCCGAGTTCAATTTTTTTCTTTAAAATGAAATTGGGTTGTTTGATTAAGACTGTGTATGCATTTGCCTTATTACAATTACATGTCCTACTTATTAACTATTATTCTCTTCAACATAAAAACAAGGTGTATAACATAATATAAACCTGTACTTTCAAAAAAAAAATGTTAGTTACTTTCATTCAAAATTGTCAGTTTGATGTATTTGTTAATATACACTAACAAAACCTTACTAACATAACTTGGTTTTCTCATCACTTTGATCGATAATATTTTCAAATAAGACACAAAGATGGGCCTCATGTAGTAGACCACAACACAAAAAATAGGCAAAAAGGAGTGTAGTAGCAGTTCTCCGCAATTAACCGTCTTCACATGAGAAATTTCAACCCTACCTTCAAGGTTGTAGAAGTAGCTAAGCGTTATCAGGTTGGTCGACTGAGAGGTTGAGAGTTCTTGGCCTAGACAGGGAGTACTCGAGGGGTACTTGAACATGGTAATTATAAAGAAAACAAATTTCCATAGATGATATATATGTTTAAATACTATTTTTTATAACAAAATACGTGAATATTCATATATGTCAATAAATGTTTAACTACACGTGAGCATTAATATTAGTCTCACATAGTGGCGGAAATAAATTTTTATTTAATGTTATTTAATATAATTTTATATTTTTACATTTATTGTGTTGGCTTTGTATCTAAAAGGCAGAATAGGAATCGTTTTGACCCGAACCATATTTTAGAGACCAAAAAAAGACGGTGCTGTTTTTTTAGACAGTTTAGGGTATTAACTGATTGGAGCTAAATTCATTATCAGTTCTCATCAATTTCTAATGATAATATGCTTTTCTTTTTTCTTTTTGTCTTCTGCTACTAAATGATCTTTGCATAGATCACTTCACTATTGATCTTTGCATACATGTCAATGCTTATTGGCGGGGCGGGATAGCATTTTTCATGCATCATAAATACTAATAAATTATATGCTTATTTACATAAAACCTTAGATACCGCAGCAACGCGCGGTCGATTTCTAGTTTGGAACAATGGTACACTAGCATAATTAGAAAAATGTACATATCGTACAATATATATTTAAAGAAAGATCAAGATAAGAGAAAATAAACTTCATTGCTTAGACTCATGCAATCTATCTATCTATCTATATCTTTCTATTCTAATAAACAATTACAACTCTTGACACATGTCAACACTAGAATCATTCTCACAAAAGTTTTCCCTCCCAAATCTACTCCATAATAAATTCTTTTTGATTGGAAATTATATCATATTTCTATAAACATGTTATAATTTTATTTATTTATATATATGGAATTATAACAATCACATATTAATTTGCATCTTATTTTTATTTCGAATTATTTTTTAAACTATTATTGTTTTTGTTTTAATAAATATTTATAAAACTTATAAATACCAATAAACACTTGTTTACCAACAAAAGTTCATATTGCAATTTTTTAAATATACAAGTAGAGACATAATTTAAATATTATTTTTTGATAAAAAAGGTAAAGTCACAAATACTATATTATGAATGATAATTTTAGCTTTTTATTGTAATACATTATTCCTGTAATAAAAAAAGTATGCATCAATTATCAGTTATATATATTTTTTACTAATTTAGGCACAGAGCCACGCTTCTTGATGTTCTTCTCAAACCTCTCCACCTTTCTATCAGCTAAACGCTTTGAGGCAGTCTATAGATATATCAGAACATTATAAATCAGTTATCAAATAACAAGAGAAATCCAACCATGATATATAACTTAAAGTACCATGAACATTACATACAAAAAGCATAAAAAAACATAGAAATTTTAAAACTTTTTACGCATGTAGAAAAGTTAGCCTACCTGATAGAAAATAAAGACACATGAATAGATTTATGTAAATTAACTAAATTTGTTTCTAACAACATGAGTATTGCTTCCAAAATCCTATCCCTGTACAACATGCAGCAAAAGGAAAATCTGCCCTATACTTAGTTTTAAAAAGCTCGCCTTACAATCAGAAAAACGCATCAGGTCCTTGAGGTGGCATTTAATGCACATACAAGTCAACATTAGGGTCTATAGAAGGTTGTTATGTAAAAACGACCAAATGAATGAAGAGATCATGAATAAATAGCTAGGTTACTTGATGCAAATATGTAAGAGAGATGAGAGTGATGCAGATTTTGGTTATACATAAAATTTATTTCATTGTGCGTAGAGCAACGCCTCGAGCTATTTAAAACCAAGTCCCTATATGTATCGACTCCCAAAAGGCAAAAGTAGAACACAAGAAGTTTTTTAAAATGGTTGTTTTGGATACTCCTTAATTAATTCTTTTTTATTAGAAATTATATCATAATTTATAATTAATCATGATATATTTGTATTTATTTATATTATGAAACTATGACGACCATATATTAATTTTCATCTTATTTTTATTTAAAATGAACTTTTTTATAAACTACTAGAATAGAACCCGTATGTTATACGGGTCTAATCATTGAAAATTTTATATAAAAAATGATAATTTCATGCATACTCTTCTTATTACCGATATAACGTATTACAATAAAAAGCTAAAAAATATAATTAATAATATGGTATTTGTGACTTTACCCTCTTTATCAAAAAACAATATTTAGATCATGTCTCTCCTTGTATAGTTGTATATTTGAAAAATGCAACGTAAATGTTTATTGGTAAATAAGTGTTTATTGGTATTTAAAAGGTGTTTAAATATTTATTAAAATAAAAACAATAATAGTTTAAAAAAATAATTTTAAATAGAAATAAGATGAAAATTTATATGTGAGTGTCATGATTCCATAAATATAAATAAATAAAAATATAACATGATTATAGAATAGGATATAATTTCTAATAAAAAAGGATTTATTTATGGAGTAGATTTGGGAGGGAAAACTTTTGTGAGAATTAAATCTAGTTTTGACATGTGTCAATAGTTGTAATTGTTTATTAGAGTAGGAAGATTATTATTTGTATTTTAATAAATATATAAAAAACTTATAAAGTACCAATAAAAACTTATTTAGCGTGTATTCAAATATAATTGAGCAAATCATATTTAATTTTTTAATAATTGAATACCTATTATTATTTTACAAATTCAATCAACATTGTGGATGCTACTTTTTATAAAGAAATTCACCACTTTTTATAAAGAAATTCACAAACGACAAAAATCATGTTCATAAGATCCAATATTAAATATTTTTCTACCATATCAAATGATCAATGTTTATCCAATTTGAGAATTTTAAACATGATGACTAATCCAATTGTAAGTTTCCTAATGTATACCAAAATAACCTTTTTTTATTGATATAACATTATAATATTGATTATCATTTAGATCTACTCCTTAATTAATTCTTTTTTATTAGAAACTAGCCAGTGACCCGGGTAAATACCCGGGGCTGTAACATAAAATAAATAATTAAATATATTATGGAATAACAATTTGCCATGTGGCACCACCACATTCATCCTTAACAATTTTTCCCGCCAATTCTCCTAATTATGGAAGTGATTTGTATTTCCAACTTTTTATTTATATTTCCAATTTTTTATTTATTGCATTCCAAAATATTTTAATAACCAATTATTTAATTACTAAAGATATAAAAATACATAATTATCGTATATTATGATTGTATTTATAGTTTTTTTTAAAAAGTCACCCGTGTAACACACGGGGATAAAAAACTAGTTAGTAAAATACACAAATCTAAAAATTGATTAAATACGCGCCATTTGATCCACATAGGTTTTCACTTATTGAAGAAACTCATAAGATTATTGAATTGAAACTTAGAAAAAATATACCCTGCAAGATGTGACACATACGATAGGTTGAATATGTAACAAAAAAGTGAATATTGTGTTTATGTATGCGAAATCCATCAAAATATGTCATTTTAATAAAAAAAATTGAAATTTAGAATTATTTCATATTGAAATTGATGACTTTATACAAGGACACAAGAAATAGTTTCAAATTTGAATTGTTTCCCATTAAAACGACAATGACGTAGTTTTAATTAGTTTTATATACAAGTTGTATATCAATAACACCATATTCAATTTTCTCTATACAAAAAATGTAGATGGGCAATAAAAACAATATGTAATGAACGAGATGTTTACCCACCCCGCGCGTTGCTGCGGGGTTGAATTTGTATACTGAACGAAAGTAAAAAAGTTAAGTGGTATAAAACGTAAAAGTTTAAAAGTCTCGTGGTGAAAGTATAAAACTAAGAAGTATATTAAAAGCGAAAGTAAAAAATTAAAAGTTTCGTGCTCAAAGTAGAAGACAAAAAAACTTAAAACAAAAAAAAAACTTTAAAAGTTAGAGGGTTAAAAATTAAAAAGTATAAAACGTAAAAGTCTAAAAGTCTTGTGGTGAAAGTATAAAACTATAAAAATATACTAAGTTAAGTGGTATAAAACGTAAAAGTCTAAAAGTCTTGTGGTGAAAGTATAAAACTATAAAAGTATACTAAAACGAAAGTATAAAACTTAAAAGTTTTGTGGCCAAAGTAGAAGACAACAAAAGTTAAAACAAAAAAAAGTTTAAAAGTTAGAGGGTAAAAAAGTTTAGGGGTATAAAACATAAAAGTCTAACAGTCTTGTAGTGAAAGTATAAAACTATAAAAATATACTAAAAACGAAAGTAGAAAAGTTAAAAGTTTCGTGGCCAAAATAGAAGACAACAAAACTTAAAATAAAAAAAACTTTAAAAGTTAAACGATACAAAACGTAAGAAATATGAAACAATGTGGCCAAACTATGAAAACCAAAAATTTACTATTTCGTTAAAAAGAAAAAAATCAAATCGTAAAAGTTTAGGGATAGAAAGCGTCAAAGCACCAAAGTCACGTGGTTAAAAATTAAAAAACTAAAAGTTAACTATTTATCATGAAATTTTATTGTAAACAAATCGTAAAAGTTTAGGGGTAGAAAACGTCAAAAAACCAAATTCACGTGGCCAAAGTTTGAAAACCTAAAAGTTTACTATTCATCATTAAATTTGATCGTATATTATATAAATTATTAAATTTTATTTCTTTACACTTAGAAAATAAAATAACAAATAAAGGAATTAAGATACAATTACAATTAGTGTAATTTCTTGTGAATCAAGAAAGCAACTAGAGATGTTGAACACAACTAGGGAAGGGCACCACAAACTCTTCGTATCACTCCTTCTTGACCTGTTTTTAATTTAATTTCACTCATCTTTATCATCGCAGCTGCAAAATCAGACTTGAACTTAGAAGGATTGCTGCTATATTCCCTAACAATGCTATCTGTTGATCCTCCACTGAACAACACTTGATCCGACTCAAGAAGACCCTTCTTTTGTATTAGATTCTTGAAGTAATTGTTATCGAACGAATTTGGTGTCACCAAATCCAGTGCTGCAAGATTTTCATTACCTTCGTTTACAGGGCAACGACGTCTACGGGTGCTAGCAAATCCTGCATCAATGTCTGTTCTGTTGTTGTATATCCTATCACGGAACAAGACGCATTGAGCTTGACCAATAGTATGAGCTCCTACAATAATCGAACGTCGAATATTAGCATACATTTTGCTTCTATATAGAAGAATATGAACCAATGGATTCAAATACTCGGTATTTAAGTACCTGATAATGCAACCATGTCCCTGGCACTAAGTCCATTATCACCAAAGGTGGAAATAAGTGTGTCTAGTGGTGCTTTAAAACTAGGAAGACCTCCAGTTTCGGCTAGAACGAGGTTAGCAGTGGTTGAATCTCTTCTACCGAGCTTCACAGACCATGAAGGACCACCAACCATTTCGGATGCATCACGTGCAGCCAAAGTCAATATATCGGCACACGAGACAACTCCGGGACATAGTTGTTCAACCTTAGATTTTGCAGCATCTATCACCTCATAACCTCTTACCGAACCCTTGTTAGGCAAGGCGTTCTTTTCACTTACGATTGAAGGACCATCATCTAGCAAAATTGACGCGTCACAACCCTACATAAAATGTTATACAACACCGTTAGAAATGACTAATTCCGCTTTAAAGGTATGGTGATCATATATATGTTTATAAATATACATGATCTATTAAATTAGTACATATATATATACCTGAACAAAGCAGTCATGGAAGTGGAGACGAAGGATGGAAGCTGCCATGCGACGCTCACGAGATATGGCGGTTCTGATCGTCGTTCTAATTGTGCGCAGTGCATTGGGACATGAACCGTCATAGAATGTAGAAGACAATTGTGCTTCACATGGAGGTATATTGATAGTAACCGAGAGAACCAGAAAGAAGAAGATAGCTGTAATAATACTTGGGGAAGTCATTTGATTTGAGAGATGGTTATCTGAATGGAATTGAGAGATGGGATACAGATTATAAGAAGGTTATATGGTGGATATTTATAGGGTTTGGAGCTATATATTAAACCGTGTGGTTAAGCAAGGTGTCTTTGTTTGATCAACAGTGGAATACAGCAAAAATGACGGCTAACTTTGTTTTCTTTCCGGCTATTTGCTATTGCATGAAAGCTCAACGAAAATGTTATTTTGACTTTTTCACCAAGTCAAAAAAGTTGCTCCTATTTATATCACCAAAAGTTGATTTTGTATTATATTCAATATTTATCCACCACTTGTTTGTCGTAAGCTGACTATATATTAAAAAAGTATATATCATGTTAACTAAGATTTATAATGTAATTACATATTCATTTACTAGGATAGAACCCGTATGTTATACGAGTTGAATCATTAAAAATATTTATAATTGATAATTGCATACTCTTTTTATTATCGGAATAACCTATTACATCACATTAAATAAAGAGTTAAAGTTATAATTCATAATATGGTAGTGGTGACTTTACCAACAATATTTAGAACCCATGTCTCTACTTGTATATTTGAAAAATGCAACCATACAATAATGATTGTTAAAAAAAGTAATCTGACCCAGAATAGCAACTAACATTAATTTATGATTTAACAAACTTGAGACTTTAAGTCTTTGTATAAAGTTAGGTGAGTATAAAGTTTGATCAAAATTATAATGAACACATATAAAATCTAAATTATAATCAATATTATAATGTTATATCAATAAAAAATGTTATTTTGGTATACATTGGGAAACTTACAATTGAATTAGTCATCATGTTTAAAATTCTCAAATTGGATGAACATTGATCATTTGATATGGTAGAAAAATATTTAATATTGAATCTTATGAACATGATTTTTGTCGTTTGTGAATGTTTTTATAAAAAGTATCATCCACAATGTTGATTGAATCTATAAAATAATATTAGGTATTCAATTATTAAAATATCAAATATGATTTGCTCAATTATATTTGAAAACACACTAAATAAGTTTTTATTGGTATTTTATAAGTTTTTATTGGTATTTTATAAGTTTTTTTTATATATTTATTAAAATAAAAATAATAATAGTTTATAAAAAATAATTTTAAATAAAAATAAAATGAAAATTAATATATGGTCGTCATAATTTCATAATATAAATAAATACAAATATATCATGATTAATTATAAAATATGATATAATTTCCAATAAATATAATTAACTAGGGAGTAAATTTGGGTGGAAAAACTTTTATGAGAATGAATATAGTGTTGACATGTGTCAACATTTGTAATCATTTATTATAGTAGGAAAATATATTTTATTAGTAAGTTTGTAAATATAATTAATTAACTCATCATCTTGATTGCAAATCGAGATTCAATTCTTCAAGGTTCAAGGGATTCAGCTTTTGTTTCTAACCCATGTTTTCTGATAACGGTTTGTCAGGCCGTTTCAAATCCCCAACCTAGATTAATTTTGTAGTAGTGGAAGTTAGGGTTATCGAATCTAGGGAATATGTGGAAATTGATTACTTGACTACTAAATTAACCTAAATTACTGATTAACCTAAAATTATCTAAAATTGCCACTTGGCTGTTTTGAGTTGTTGGGTGAATTAACTAACAAATTAACTAACTTTAAACTAGAAAATTAATTGAATTATCAAATGAGACAAATCTAACCACTTTCGGATCCTGGTTGGCTACCGATCTAGGCAAAACCTAATTACTTAACTGTGACACATAGACATGCCCCCCAATTGCCTCCTTGACCTAATAACCTAAGTTTCTAATGGGTTGATTAGTCCTGCCGCAAGAAAGTGCTAGATCATTAAACAGTGGACCACTAAAACCCTAGGTTACTAGTTAGATTAAACAATTTAGCATGCGGGTGTTCAACGGTAGCAATTATTCCGGAACAACTAGTTAAGCAATTGATTAGGAATAGAACGATTTTACCAACCAATCACCAAAAGCGGTTAGTGGTGATTAGCCGGACATAGCTAATGACACAAACAAAGACATAATGAAAAACTGCATTAAATTAAAGTACCGAATGATTGAAATCTCTCAGAAAGCTCCAAAACAGTGCTCCAAGTCGTAAACCCTAAGCTCTGGTCGAATATGAATGAAGATATCTATCTAATAACTTCACAAACAAGTTTAAATACTAAACCCTAGAAAAAACTTCTGACGACCAATTCGGGGCGTACCGCCCCAAATTGTGGGATTCTGGGCGTACCGCCCGGATTTCTTCTTCCGGTTGCTTTCTACACTTTAGGGCGTACCGCCCTGGTTTCTTCTCTTCTGGGCGTACCGCTCAGATCTGGATCTCAGGAACTTTTCTTCAATTTCTTCTAAGTCTTCACTCGTTCCCGCTCGGTTCTCGATCCCTGTACCAGTCAGCTTCCAGTTCTTCATAAAAACCCAGACTTTAGCTCTTTAAGCTCTTGGCACATCAACACATAAAACCCGTGAAAATGCAACGTAATCCAACCATTATTATAAATAAATAAGACAACTTAAGCACAATAATGACGACACATTGGACTAACATCATTTTCTATTTTGAACGATTCTGAAAGTTCAGGTATATATAGGAGATTGACGATTCAAGGTTTTATTTTTTTTGCTTTAGATTGAAATTAGTCTTTTGAAATAGTAAATAAGAGATCTGTAAGTTTGAAACCCATGACTATATATGGAAGTCAAGAAGTTATACAAATGATATAAAAGCTTAAAACTCAATTATATTGTGTTAAAAAAAATAAACATAAAGAATATAAGTATGTAGTGTTTTCTTTCAACTCCAACTTTTCGATATAGGAAACTCACAAAACCGAGCACTACATGCTAACAAATTACATTACAGTTTCTTTAATCTTCAAACAATTCACAAAAGAGAATTAGGTTTCCAAATATTTTGGGTGTTTTTCAATGGCGGTTCATCATTTCTGTTTTAATGGGTGCAACCCATTCTTTCTATAGGAGATGACTAAATAAACAAAGGGGACAATGAAGAATTCCGTTAATGTCTCAAGGCAAAATTGCAGGTAACCATCTTTAATTTTGGATAACTGATTTTGGTTTTCTCAGAAATGTTGTCTTTTCTTTTCTTTCAATTTGAATCACTAAATAGTTTTAATTGAATGTTTCTTCTCTGTGTAAGATTCAGAAACATCAACTTTGTTGATTTGACTGTCTTCTTATGCAACAACCATTACAGGAGTTTGACTGTTTGTCGTGTGTTTAATTGAATATTTAAGGACAGAATATACGTATAAGAGATTATTGAGAAGTAGTGAATATTAAAAAGCTGAAGACAACCAACAGTTGTGTACCACGTGCTGTTGAGAACAAGAAACGTAATGTCTTCTCAAATTTGTAATTGTTATTGAATTTTTGTTATTATTATTGAATATTGTTTTACCGATAAGAATTTTTGTATAGTATATATATCTATATATATTTTTTTATGTTTTAGGCCCGGGTAAGTGGCTAGTTTCATAATATAAATAAATATAAATATATCATGATTAATTATAAAATATGATATAATTTCCAATAAATAAAATTATCTATGGAGTAGATGTGGGTGGGAAACTTTTATGATGATGAATATACTGTGTCAACATTTGTAATCATTTATTAGAGTAGGAAGATATATTTTATTATTAAGTTTGTAAATATAATTAGTTAACTCATCATCTTGATGATAAATAAGTAATGGATATAAATTTTAAATCTTGTTCATTCTTTTTTCCAGAAATATTAACGTAAAATAACACCAGATACTTTAAATGTCGCGTTGCGACCTAGACAAAATCAAATCACAAAACTCACAGTTTTGAGGAGACATTCATAATTAACTAATTGACATATAAAATCAATTTGTAATATAGACACACAATGTGTGAACGAACATAAAATCAATCAATTTCTACTAATAATTGTTAAATTAAATTGGAAATTTGAGTAATTTGATTATTTTATGAAAGAACTAAATTCGTAGTTTTCTTTATTTTTTATGAACACCCTGAAGTAAATTTTATTGAAAATGGACTTGTATCTTTTTAAGTAATTTTGGTCTGCTGAGTAGTTTTTGACACGTTTTTAGTCTGATAAATATATATTTTTGATGTAATTTTTTAATGTTTCAATGCCATTGTGTTGTTTTTATTAAAAAAAAAGTTTTGTTTTAAATTTTAAATCAGAAAGCTTGAAAACAATATATAATTAAAAAATAACTCACGTCCCAACTGAGATCGGTAGTGATGCAAACGAGTGCGGGTAATAGTGGAGGTTTCATTACCCGTACTCACACCCAAACTAAATCCACATACACATCCCGTCCCCGCCCCGCCTAATACACAACGGGTACGGTTAAAAAAAAACCCTCCGGATACGGAGAACTCGATGGATACCCATTAATTAAGAAAACAAAAAGTACTTAATTTTAAAAAGTCGGTAATGTATAACCATAATAAGTAAAACATTCAAGTTTATAATAAAGAGGAAATATTTACAGAAAATCAACAATTATTAAAAAAATCAAAAAATCAACCTTTTTTTCTCTATAACTTATTCATATATTAATAATTTTTAAAAAGAATTTCACCAAAAAGTCTATAATTTTATTAGCTTTATTTATGGGAAAAAAATTTAAAAAAATAAAAAGTTTAGTGATTTTTTATTAATACTAATAGTTTTGCATAATGCATTATAATTAAAACTAATTAAAATGAAGAAACTTAACTTAAATATGGACGTGGTTTATGCGAATAATGTAAAAAACAAAGAATTGACATTCATAAACCAATTTTAAATTATTGTTGCATAGTGCAGCATTAATTTTAAGTTAAAATCCGAATTTTATTTTATTTAAAAAAGAACTCGAAAATGTTTTTTCTTTTTTCAGTATTCTTAAAATCATGAACGAAACAGATAAAAAAAGTTTTAAAAAAAATATTTTTTTTCTTGGTTTTTTGGTTTTTGCAGAATATTGGTTTTTTATAGTTACCAACCCTATAATTCAATCCCACAATAATAATAGCAAAAAAGATAATCACCACGTTCTCAATTTCATTAAAAGAAATAAAAAACTAAATATAAAATCCACGAAAGTCGGACACGCTTCATCGTCTTTTATAATTTCAAACTTTGTAAGATGTTTTTCTTTATTTGAATGTGCACCTATTAATTAAAAAAATATATATATATAAAGGACACATAAATTATATATATTCGGGTTTTAAATGGGGCGGGTAATGCTATACCCATACCCGACCCGTCCCCGCATCGGGTTTAAAAATAGTACCCATACCCGCCCCATTACCCATTAAGACGGGTAATACCCGCCCTATTCGGGTCGGGTACCCGATTTCGCAGGTAAAATTTGCATCTCTAGGCATGGGTATTTCCCTTTCATTTGAGTTGCTATTTGAGTCCAGTCACGCCTATGTGACATAACTCACACGCCAAACTTACACGAATATACCTCATGCCTTTAGTAAAATGTCATATCGTGTAAAGAAATGTACATATTTTTGGTGAACTAATGTTGACTTTTTGTTCGTAAACAAGTTCAATTCACATTTATCATGTTGAATTTGACATGAACATCATGAAACTGAAACCAAATCAGAGTATTTAACTTACATGTTTTGATCTAGCTAAGGCCAAATCGAAGAAAAACAAACCCAAAATTGTGGTAGATAGATACTCTCCCACTTCATAAAAGAGTAGAAATCATACGAATGCTTTGATGTATAGATTATGACCTTTTATATTAAGATTCGAGCAAAATTATCAGAATTTATAGATGTAGCTACAAAATCACCGTAACCATGATTGAACGAAAGTCAAGTAGAATCAGTACCTTCTCACCGCATTTGAGACCGGCGCTTGATTAAGTCGTTGATTGTCGTTAGGTTACACTATTCATTTTGCAGAATGAAGTAGATGATGAGGAGAAAGAACGATTACGGGTTGACTTGAAGAGGACGTGGAGGAGCGTGCCAGAGATGAAGGGGACGCGACTACAACCTAAATAAGAAACCGTGGACTTAACACGACCAATATTAAAGCTTGCCAAGATCTAATGGCTAAGAAGAAGTGAACGTAGAATAACTGCTCTTTGACTATAACAACAACTATAATAAGTAATTCCTTATAAAATTTTATTTCTTTACACTTGAAAATAAGGTAACAGATAATAGAATAAAGATATGATATACACTTGAAAATTAGGTAACAAATAAAGGAATAAAGATACGATTACAAGAGTAATTTTCAAAGAATCAAGAAAGTAACCAAGATCATGTTGAACACAACTAGGGAAGGGCACCACAAACCCTTCGTATCACTCCTTCTTGACCTGTTTTTAACTGGATTTCACTCATCTTTATCATCGCAGCTGCAAAATCAGACTTAAACTTCGAAGGATTTTTGCTATATTCCCTAACAATGCTATCTGTCGATCCACCACTGAACAACACTTGATCCGACTCAAGAAGACCCTTCTTTTGTATCAGATTCTTGAAGTAATTGTTATCGAACGAATTTGGTGTTACCAAATCCAGTGCTGCAAGATTTTCATTACCTTCGTTTACAGGGCAACGACGTCTACGGGTGCTAGCAAATCCTGCATCAATGTCTGATCCGTTGTTGTATATCCTATCACGGAACAAGACGCATTGAGCTTGACCAATAGTATGAGCTCCTACAATAATCGAACGTTGAATATTAGCATACATTTTGCTTCTATACAAAAGAATATTGAATCAATGGATTGAAATACTCGGTATTTTAGTACCTGATAATGCAACCATGTCCCTGGCACTAAGTCCATTATCACCAAAGGTGGAAATAAGTGTGTCTAGCGGTGCTTTAAAACTAGGAAGACCTCCAGTTTCGGCTAGAACGAGGTTAGCAGTGGTTGAATCTCTTCTACCTAGCTTCACCGACCATGACGGGCCACCAACCATTTCAGATGCATCACGTGCAGCCAAAGTCAATATATCGGCACAGGAGACAACTCCGGGACATAGTTGTTCAACCTTAGATTTTGCAGCATCTATCACCTCATAACCTCTTACCGAACCCTTGTTAGGCAATGCATTCTTTTCACTTACGATGGAAGGACTATCATCTAGTAAAATAGACGCGTCACAACCCTACATAAAATGTTACAACGCGTTAGAAATGACTATTTCCGCTTTAAAGGTATGGTGATCATATATATGTTTATATATATACATGATTAATTAAATTAGTACATACCTGGACAAAGCAGTCATGGAAGTGGAGACGAAGGATGGAAGCCGCCATACGGCGTTCACGAGATATGGCGGTTCTGATCGTGGTTCTAATTGTACGCAGTGCATTGGGACATGAACGATCATAGAATGTAGAAGACAATTGTGCTTCACATGGAAGTATATTGATAGTAACCGAGAGAACAGGGGCGGATTTATGTAGGGGTCAGAGGGGGGAAAGGCACCCGCTCAACATTCTCCTAGCAATGTAAAATCTTTTAAGAATCAAGTAAAAAAAAATAGGCCCCCTAAATTTTATATCATTAGGCCCCCAGATTTGATCTAATTAGTATAGATGGATGCGTGTTGAAGGTTTGGTCGGAGTTATAGACTTGCAGGTGCCACCTGAGTTGTAGGTATGGAGGAGTTAGCTTGGTGAGTTGCTGGAGAAGGAAGATGAATATGTAAATGAATTTAAAAAAAAAAAAGTATAGTCTTTCACCTTTTGGCCTAGAGTCCTAGACTATAATGTCATTTTTGTTTTTTTTTTCAGGAGTGTTTTTTTACAGCCTAGAGTAGTATAGTTTTTTTTTTTCCTTAACTTTTTAATGAGATTTGGTTTTGGCTTTTCATCATCGAGTAGTGTAATTCTACTTTTTTCTTTTATTGTTTTTAATTTAACTTCTTTTTGTTTTTATTATAAGCTCCTCAACTTAGTTTTTGTTTTCAACAGCTCCTCTAGTTAGTTAAGATATTGAACTAGAGTTATTCAATTGTATTTGATTTTTGGTTTTTAGTATTTAGGCATTATCAAGTAAATATGAATTTATTTTTTGAATTACTTTTTAATATTTAGTTTAGATCAATTTTTTTTTTTTTGACTTTTAGTTAGGTTGTTTAGTATATATATTTTGGATGAATTATCTTTAATGTTTTAGGTGTGGTAACTTTTTTTTTGGATAACATATGCTATTATTATTTAATTCATTTTTATGGCTAATTTTTTGGATTTAAAGAGATTATGATCCGTTACAACTTGTGATTATATGATATCTATAATATTCTTATATTCTAATAGAGTTTACACACAACCTTTTATAAATTAAGATTATAGATTCAAATTCAAATAATAAATAATAAAATATTTTATAAGTGAATCACACATAATAAAGAAAGAAAAAAATTAACGTCTTTAAGGTTAAAAAGAGTTACACTGTGTTCCCGAGTTCATTTAAGGAGGGAAAAGAAAGGAAATGGAAGGAAGTCTAAAAAAAATTTGTGTTTCTGAGTTTCATTTAAGGAGGGAAAGGGAAGGAAACAAAAAAAATTGTGTTCCCGAGTTTCATTAAAGGAGAGAAATGGAGAAAAAGTTAGTTCATTTTATATATATTGTTTCTTTTTCATTCCAAATCGGAAGGATTTGGAAGGAAAGGAATTACTCCCCTTCTCTTCGTTTCTCTTCTTTTCTTTTCTTTTCTCTTCCTTTCATTTCTCTTCTCTTCTTTTCCTCTTTAACTAAACTCGGGAACACAGCGTTAAACTATATCTTATTCGATTGTTTTCCTAATCGCTTCATGGTTAGCCCGACTTATTCTAACACGAGGAATTATTTGACCTAACTGTTTTGACCCGACCCGTTTAACATGACCATTTCGACCTGCCCCATTTTTTGCCCCCGCTGACAAAAAGTTCTGGATCCGCCACTGCGAGAGAACCAGAAGGAAGAAGAAGATAGCTGTAATAATACTTGGGGAAGTCATTTGATTTGAGAGATGGTTATCTGAATGGAATTGAGAGATGGGATACAGATTATAAGAAGGTTATATGGTGGATATTTATAGGGTTTGGAGCTATATATATTAAACCGTGTGGTTAAGCAAGGTGTCTTTGTTTGATCAACAGTGGAATACAGCAAAAATGACGGCTAACTTTGTTTTCTTTCCGGCTATTTGCTATTGCATGAAAGCTCAACGAAAATGTTATTTTGACTTTTTCACCAAGTCAAAAAAGTACGTTGCTCATGTTTATTATTTATCCACCACTTGTTTGTCCCAAGCTGACTATATATTAAAAAATGTATATATCATATTAATAATAATAATTTATAATGTTATTATTCATATTCGTTATTTTATTAGTAAGTTTGTAAATACAATTAGTGGAATTTCCGTGCTTGATGCTACAAGAATTTTGTATGCCCACAAAACAGAATGATGAATTAACTTATCATCATGATTATAAATAACTAATGGATTTAAATCTTTTTCATTCTTTTTTCAGAAATATCTAACATAAATTAAATCCACCGCCGGGGGAATTTGATGAGCTTTATCATCCCAAAAAAAAAACTGTGAACCGCTAGGTTTGGGGGAGGCCAGGAGGGAGGAGATTGTCATGAAAAAATAAAAAAAAATTAAAAAAAATGAATTAAAATAATCTTAATTATTGGCTATTGGCCGACAATAATCTCAAACTGTTGTCTATTTGCCGATAATAATTCCAACTATTTTATTTAAGGAATCCATGTCAGCATATAGTAATGGTGGTTGGTGGGATCAACGGATAAATTATTAAAAAAACAGTATATAAAGATATAAGTGTTTTATTATAAAAAAATTGATGGGATTATTAAATAGACAATGGTTGGAATTATTTAATTTATTTTTCTAATAGCTTAAATGTTACGTTGCGACCTAGACAAAATCAAACCACCAAATTGTGTTTTGTGGAGACATTCATAATTAACTAATTGACTGATATGGACCATACACCTTTGGGTCAGCCCATACCGGGTGCATCTACCCAATGGCCCAAGAGGCAAGTCTTTAAGCCCAATTGCTAAAAGATTGAACCATTCGCAAACACTTCTCCACGTTCTCCATTTTGATGCATGCATCCACATTTCCACTAACTATTTGTTCCTTACTTTGTGTTGCATTTTTTCATATTCTTAAAGTTAGTTATGCATTTCTTTGTTAGTATTTAAACGTCTTATGGTTTGAATGATAGTAATCAGAAAACTAATTGAAATATTTATTCTTGTTTTCTCGTCTATATTTTTTGGAGCTTAACCCACTCTACGGGTTTAATTTGATAGTTTATAGGTTTTCTCCGTAAACCTATCATTAACATATATAATCAATTTGTATTATAGACCCACAATGAGTGAACGAACATAAAATCAATCAATTTTTACTAATAATTGTTAAATCTTGAGATCTCTTAACAACCAAAATAAAGGTTACAACTCAATCTGACATACGGGGCAAACGGGCAACAAGCTGCGCCGCAAGCCCTTTTTGAATAGCAAAACCTAAGCGGATAAAAACAAGTTTCTGAGCTCTAGGAGTCACTATATGCCCCTGCATAACCTTCTGGATCCGCCCAAGCGTGTCCGCAGCCTCTGACGCGAGGTGCCCAAACGTGTCAAAAGCAAAGGGGACAAACACATGCTGATTCTCGAGACATGCCTTCTCGTGCTTGTCCACCTTACCCGCAGCCGCCTTCGCAGCAGCCTGCCCCGCCGTGAAAACTCCAGAGCCAAAGCCCGCAAGGGGAGAGACCCCAGTCAGGTCGATGCAAGCGTGCTTCCCCCTTGACCACCCAAACACCAGGATGTCCGCCGGTCTAAGGGTCGAACGCCCCTCTTTTGGGTCAGTTAAGAAGTTGACGGGCGCTTCCTTTTTGGCTGAAATCCCAGCCTTTCTGAAAATGTCAAATAGCACATCCCGGACCCAGTCATGACGGTACTTGAACCCCGGGACTTTAAATTGGGACTTTGAGAGTGCGTTTAGTTGTGGAAAATGTTTTCTATTTTACCATTTCTAATTTTTTAGAAAATGGAAGGGTTTTCTATCTCTAGAAAACACATGAAATTTTTTGAAAACGCGGTAAAAACTGAAAAATGGAATTTCCATTTTCCATATTAGAAAACTAGAAAACATGTTCAAATATACTTGTTTTTCGAACTCGACCCCCAGACCCGACTCGATGGCTATACCACTCCGACCGGACCCCCCACCCGAACCCGACCCCTGGACAAGCGGGTTCGGGAGTCAGGTCCGGTCCGGGGATCGGGTCTGGTTGGTCCGGTCCGGGGGTCAGGTCCGGTTGGTTCGGTCCTATCGGTCAGGTCCGTGGTTCGGGTCCGATCGGTCCGGTCCGAGGGTCGGGTCCGTTTGGTCCTGTCCGAGGTTCGGGTCCGAGGGTCGAGTCCGGTCGGTTCTGTCCAGGGGTTGGGTCGAGGGGTCGGCTTCGAACTTCGAAGGATGAACGAATGAAGATCAAAGTATATATATAATGGAAAACTAGAAACAGAAAACTTGAAAACAATAAAATATAGTTTTCTAATTTCAATTTAAAAAGTAGAAAACAGTGTTTTCTATTTTCTCGGAAAACTTTTCTGGAAAATTATAATTTGATCACGTTTTTTATTTTTCATGTTTTCTTGAAAAACATTTTTGGAAAACAAGGGGTATTTTCCACAACTAAACGCACCATTTGTAATTTGATTAGTCTATGAACTTTAGCTTTGAATTGAATACCAACTACGTGAGCCGGTTCATAGATCCTTTATATTTTATCCAGATTTCATAGATTTCATATTGGGTCGTTAGAAATATATATATATATATATATATATATATATATATATATATATATATATATATATATATATATATGTATATATAAGAAAAGGATCATTGGAAAACCCTTTATATTTAATGAATTTGTAAAATGACTAAATTGCCCCTAACTTAATGATGGTTTGTAACACCGTTAGTGATTAATGACCTTCTATGAAACATGTTTAAAACGTAAAGGATGTCAGGCATAACAACTTTACTTTTAGGACATAGTCTGAAATCTGGATAAAACATAAAGGACCTTCTTTGTAATTTACTCTAAAATAAAGTAAGTGAATAATAGAAATCTAATTATGTAAAATAACTTTTTTGTTTTAACTAAATTATTAGATTATTAAAATCATATCTATCATATATGATTTTATATTTACTTTTTTTAAAAGGAAATTATTTAACCTTCAAACTTCAAATCTATATGATATTTCACCAATTGTTCAAGCACTTTAATAGTGTTTGTGTTAGTGTTGTGTTTCTCTAATGTATTATCATAGTAAACGCCTCCCTCTCTTGACCCCACACCAATTTAATTAAAAAAAATGATCGAAGTAATTGTCAAATATAATATCATATTTTTTTTACATAATAAATGAGATAAACTTGATTTGAAAAAATAAGTGAACAAAGTGTAAGAAAAGTTATATTTTTAATAACTTTTTTTTAGATGAAAGCCTGTCAAAAACTATGGTATAAACTTTATTTTTAACTCAACCCAAAAAGAACAAGAAATGCTTCTGTTGTATGATGAGCAGCAACACAATTCTTTTTATAGGCTCTCCATGACTCCATCTTAAAGTCTTCTTTGATATCCATCAGACCATAAGAAACTCAAGTGTAAATACCAGCCCAGTAACAAATAGCCCATGTTAAGCCCAGTAGTGAATAACCCTTAAACATCCTACGGACCCAGCAGCATACTTCGATGTCCATCCCCATAATAATAATTTTAATAATAACAAACAAAATAGAAAAAACATTAAAGAGAATAAAAATATTAGAAAACTAATTGTATAGTTTTGAGTTGAACCAAAATATTTTGAGTAGGGATGAGCAGAATACCGTACCCTTACATGATTGGTACCGGTCTTGTTTTAAACGAAAAGTGGGTATCGATCCCGATACCTGATATATTGATGCGGGTATCGAGATTTAGATACTATACATGTTTGGTACCCGGTTAGCAAATCCTATCATGAATTGATATTGTACTACCCTAGTTTGAAATTTGAACGCAATGGATGGAAAAGGAAACGACGCTTCGGCGATCGACATTAATCTCGGAATAACCTACTATTGTGTTGCCGTTGGTGGTTTGAGCAGTTATATATTAACACAGAGAGAACAAAGTAATTACGTCTAATTACAACGCTAATCAACCATGACTTTTTCTAAATTCATAAGATAGAGTATACGAGTCCAGCTTAACATGGTGGTCATAAACACATCAGAAGACACAATTGTTGTTTTTTAATTTATATATATCAAACACAACATATATGTGATTGTATCTTATAAACAAAAAAACATGCTCATAAAATCAAACAACCGGTACGATATGTATGAAAGGGGGATGCACTACACAAAACAGAGTCTGAGCATAAATCAAATTATCAATCTATAAATAACTAACCTCAACACTATTAGATGAAAATGCCATGAATATGGTGGTCAGGCGACGATTTTCAGGCGAGGGTAGTCTTGAACTCTTGATCGACGCGAGTAGTTCAAGGGACCGGGAGAATGCTTTGCTTAGGGTTTTTTGTTATGATCGATGTTCGCGTCCCCTAGGAGTCATGTTTTATTTTATTAATTGTGTTATTATTCATTAAATTAAAAAAAAAAAACTATACATATTCTCAAGTACCGGTATCATTCGGGTATTTTTTTACCGGTCCCGAAAATTTATAAAAGTGGGTATCGGTCCCGGTACCAAATATGCCGGTCAGGTACGGGTACACGTACAGGTACGGGACCGGTACGAAACGAATACCGTTAGAGGTACCGGGTATCAAATGTTCATTTCGAGCGATGCTATTCGAGTTATACAATATCACACTAGTTATATTTTAAAGAAATAATAAATATAAGGTGATCCGAGTTTAAAAACTGGTCCAACCAGTTGGACTAGTAAACTGGTAAAAAGACTGATTTGATGTTCGTTCCGGTTCTGAAAATATCGTCTAGGACCCTGAAATTTTTAAAGATTTTCAAAACCGCACTGAATCAATACAGAGAGTATGAACAAAGAATTCAATTTAATCTCTTGTTTCTTTCTTTTTACTTTATATATGTATATATAACTAGATTTAGCGGTTTGCATGCTGTAATGAAGATAACGCTGACTCATAAAATTGTTGCACTTCTAGAATTAAAAAAATATAACATGTTCTTACAATTAAACAATATATTAAATTACAACTTAATATGTTACAAAAATAAATTATAATCTAAATTATAATTTCTATCTCACCTCATGAATATTATATTCCATTCTATTTGATATGAGTGAATATTATAATATAAGCAAAGTAACATTATAATCACTTTTATTCATCAATTTTTATCTTTATATAATAGGTAATTCTATATATAGCAATCGGGTGCGGATGAAATGTTTGCATAGTGGGAGAACCTAGGCATAAACATTCACTTAGTTAAAAATTAGAGCTGCTAATTAATTATGCGGTGAGAGTATTATTAGTAGTTTAGTTTGGATAAAAAAACATAAGAAGAAATGAATTAGATTTTCAATTAAGTGAAGATCTATGACCCAAAAATTTCCTGTGTAAAATTAGAGAGAAAACTAAGAAAAACAATAGATCGAAGAACATTTTTGACTTTCTATCAAATTTCTCCTATTTTTAAACCTTCATAACTCTTGGATACGACATTATTTTTTTTCAAAAAATTACACCATAAAAAACGAGCGTAGTGTTGTTATATATAAATTAATTTTTTTTACACTTTCGAATATCAAAATGTTCAGATCATTGTGTTATATTGTGTAGAAAAAATGATCAGTCATTGTGTTATATTATGTCAAAAATGGTTAGATCATTATGTAATATTGTGTCAAAAAAATAGATCATTATGTCATATGGTGTCAAAAACCAGAAGAGTATCTAATTTTATATATAACAACACTATATATACTTTTAACACAATGACACAATGACACAAATGATCTGAACATTTTGACACAAAGACACAATAATCTGAACATTGTATCAAAAACCGAAAAAGTATTTTTTTTCTTTTTTATATAGCAACACTATACGCGTTTTAAAGATTAAAAAAATGCTCGTTTTTATGGTGTAATTTTTTTTAAAAAAATAATGCCGTATATGAAAGTTACTAATGTTTTAAAAAAAATGGGGGAAGTACGTAAAAAAGTCAACAAAGATGATTAATACTAAAATACTCCTCCTTTTTTATTAGATCAAGATTCAATAACTAAAATCCTTCTTATATAAACCAAACTTTTTCTTTAAACATCTCTCATTAATTATGATATTTGATTAGGACACCTAAGTTTTTTTTCTTGTTTTTTTTCAAGGCACTCAAAAGACTAAAACCCAATCTAAAATCTCGAGTTTTTTCCCATACTAGTGTTACTGAAAAAATTATTTACCAAAATGGGTGATTTGAAAAGTATTTACCAAAATGGGTGTTTTCATTAAATGCATTCTTTTATTTAATTATTTTCACTCTAATCTTATTGGATATAAATATTTCTATTTAAACAAAAACTTAAAAAAAAAATAATGACAACTTTTCTAATAAAATAAAAAATACTTTTTTTAGATCTTTATATATTATATAACTTTTTAATTGTTTTATAAATTATTCCATAGTTTTTTTGTGGAAATGTTTTTTTATTTAAAAAATATAATAAAGAAATATTTTATTATGCCGTGATACATCAAGGAAAGTTTTTTTTCTTTTATAACGGTCGACTACGTTTGCGTGTACGTCTATATATTGAATGAAAACACACAAGTAGTGGCTCGGTATATGAATTTTTTTTTGTATCATAGGTTTTCTTTTAAAAAGGTTGACGGAAAAGTTTAAAACAAATGATAAAAAAAGCTTGTTAAAAATATTTTGTTAGGCTATGAAAAGATTTTTAAATATTTTTTATTCTCTTTTAAATGTTTTCTATATTTTCTTTAGTTGAAAAGAAACGTGTACAAAAATATGTATTAAAAATATATATGCTTAGAGAATTAAAAAAAAAAATCTAAGAAATTAACAAAAAGTTACGTCATATATTTATAAAAGAAAAAAAAACTTTCCTTGATGTATCACGGCATAATAAAATATTTCTTTATTATATTTTAAAAAAAAAAAACATTTCCACAAAAAAGCTATGGAATAATTTATAAAACAATTAAAAAGTTATATAATATATAAAGATCTAAAAAAGTATTTTTTATTTTATTAGAAAAGTTGTCATTATTTTTTTTTAAGTTTTTGTTTAAATAGAAATATTTATATCCAATAAGATTAGAGTGAAAATAAAAGAATGCATTTAATGAAAACACCCATTTTGGTAAATACTTTTCAAATCACCCATTTTGGTAAATAATTTCTTCAACAACACTAGTTTGGGAAAAAACTCCTAAAATCTCATTAAAAAAACTTATGTGGAGTGAAACTTGTAAACAATGAACAAATTGACTTTTTTTTTATGATTAGGCCGGAAACTTAATATTTGGTAATATACTAATATGTTTGTCTTTTTTATGATTAAGAAATGCTTCAATGAAAACAAAATGATTAAGTTGATGAAATACATGTGAGAGCTTCAAGGACATGATTAAGTATTCGGTGATTTTTATCATTCCTTATTAGAACTAAAGTAAATTTTATTTTTCATAACAGTCAAGTATTATTTTAACTTGACCCATTTTGACTTCATGTGTTAATATAACTTTTAATCGGGAGAAATCATTAAAATGACCCACTTTGATCAAGAAAAATCAGGAATGATCACTCAAAATTATCCTAACTTAAATGACCCACCCAATAGAAACCACCCATTGTCATCTTTCAACCAATCACAATCTGAAATGTGTCCTCCACCACCAACCAATAATTGTTTGACACATGGCGAAAAAGTCAGAATGCTAGGTTTGTTACCCGAACCATTGCGAGCCTGCCACCTGTCCAAAATGAGCCGTCCATAAATTAAGTCACCCACAAATGGCTCACTTACTTTTTAATGGCTTGAAGATTATGGCTTGAGGATTACCAAGTAATAATTTAATCCTGGTGCTAAATGGAGGACACATTTCAGATTGTGATTGGTTGAAAGATGACAAATGAATGGTTTCTATTGAGTGGGTCATTTGATTTAGGATAATTTTGGGTGGTCATTCCTGATTTTTCTTAGTCGAAGTGGGTCATTTTGATGATTTTTCCTTTAACTGAACCTGTTCTGACCTAATCTTCTTTAACGTCTACTAACAAAAAAAATTCTAAATTCACCACCAATAAAAAGTAAAACCAACCAAATCGGTGAACCACCTGATCAAAAGAACTGATCGATCATTTGGATGAAAAAACTTTTTGGACATGATGATACTACAATACATTCAAGGACTCTTCACCAATGTTTTAAAAACCGGTTTTTTAGTTGAACAGGAAAACCTTTCGGGGACCGGTTGAACCGGTTAGAGGATTTATATATAATTTTTTTATAAAAATGTTAATAAACTTTTACACCCCAACAAAAATAATTAAAATACAATTATAATTCACTAAAAAATAATACTAAATAGGTATTTCACAAAAAAAAATATAAGTTTTAAACATTAAAAAATGATAAAAAATAACAATAAAATTCAAAAAAAAAGTCAGAAAACCAGTCGAACTGGAAAAGACCGAAAAAAACCACAAAACCACCCGGTTTGAAACAGTTCGGTTATGTCCAAAAAACCAGGGAGCAAAGCTGGTATAAGCACCGGTTGACGGCAATGTTTTAAAACCGGTTTTTTAGTTGAACCGGAAAACCTTTTGGGACTGGTTCGACCGGTCGGACCGGTTAGACCGGCCAGTTGAACCGGTTAGACCGGTCGGTTGAACCGGTTAGGGGATTTATATATATATATTTTTATAAAAATGTTAATAAACTTGTACACCCCAACAAAAATAGTTAAAATACAATTATAATCCACTCAAAAATAATACCAAATAAGTATTTTACAAAAAAATATAAGTTTTAAACATTAAAAATAATAAAAAATAACAATAAAATTAAAAAAAAAAGTTCAAAAAAAAAAGGTCAGAAAACCGGTTCAACTGGATCGATTGAACCGGAAAAAACTAAAAAAAAAACCGAAAAACCGCTCGGTTCGAAACGGTTCGGTTATGTCCAAAAAACCAGAAATAAAAAAACCGTTTAAAACATTAGTTGACGGTTGAACCGGACCGGTTAAACCGGTTTTTAAAACATTGCTCCTCACTCACAAAAGCCTACCTGTACGTTTCCACAATACTCCACGTGTCACAAGTCTCCTCCACGTGTCAACCCAAAAACATCCCCTTTGCATGCACCGTCATCTACCCCTGGATTCAAAAGAAACCTCTTTACCCTGCAACTATGTGTAATTAGCCCCGGATTTAACCATGTTCTTCAGCAGCAGCAGGAGGTGGTTATCAGAAGGATACAAGAAGGTGGTGGGTGGTCTGGTGAACCCAAAACACAAGAGGTTCGGGGTACTCGAAGAACACCCGGTGGGTCAGGACCATGCTCAGGCAGCCGTTGAAGCCCAGCAAAACCTACAACATAACATCAAAGCTCTCAATAAAGAGTTCAAGATCTACAGATGGAACCCTGATCTTCCATCCCGGAAACCTGTTCTAAAATCCTACTTTCTTGATCTTACCACTTGTGGCCCCATGGTAATACTCAACACCATATTGTTCATAATTTTGATCCAAGTTTATTATAGCTAAATACCCATTAGTTTATAATAAAATATAAGGTGAAGAGGTAACAAGTTGCGCCGTTAGTCTTTTTGGTTAACGCTATAAGTTGTTAAATTTTGAGCAAGACTTTTTCCTAAAAGTTGTAGGTTATTAATAGATGATACAGGAACGAATCTAGCAGAGGAGCAGGGGTCCTAAATTTTTACCGCGTAGTGGAAAAACTAGAAATTCCTTTTTTATGTATTTCGTTACATTGAAACGATTTTTCCGTTAAACATTAATCCAGAATTAAAATTCTGGATCTGCCACAGGGATGATATATTCTCATACCATTTTCAAATCTAATTTTTCATCACACACTCACATGGTGGTTCACTAATACATTGAGTGGTCGTTTGTTTTAGTGTTTTCAGGAAGTCGTTCCTTTTAAATGAACGTTTAGTAACTCGTCAAAAGACGACTTGCTTTAGGGTTTCTAAAGATGAGCCCCTGCCTCCAAAATGGTTGTTAATTTGTCGCTTTTCCGACGACCATTTGTGTTTGATTTGATACAATAAATGACCTCGGGCAGGGGCGGACATAGCTAAGTCCATGGGTAGCACGTATGGGTAGCACGTGTCATTTTTTAAATCCGTACTGTGGAAAATTTTTAGATTTTTATGTAAGATTTTTTTAAAATTTTTATTTTTATATACCTGTGCAAACCTTAAAAGAAATTTAATACATATAATAATACGCATAAGAAATTTTTTAGTTTCGTTCCTGATCTAGGTGAGTTTATCTGGCTTAAGAATATAAGCATCCTTTGATAATTTTTTGATAATTTTTTTTCGAAAAAATCTATAACAGAATCATTTTAAATTTTTACAACTTTCCAATGAAACTTACCGACGAATTTGTAGAATATCAGGCCCCAAATACACACACTTGATACACACCAAATCACGTATGTTTGTGTATGTATATATTTATGGAAGATAATGAAGGCAGAAGAACTTGAGAGATATATATGAAAAGCTGCTACTTTGATTTACCAAAATAAATGGGCTATTTATAGCCTTAGAAAACAACAAACAAACTAAGAAACGTGGACCACTAACCTACACATCTAACAAATTCATGATCTCCTAAATAACCGTACAAGAATCAACCTACTCTTCTACCTAATGGGTCTTTCACTAATCTCGGTCAAACCCCAACAACTTATTCAACATAAAAAAACATGCATAAATACAACTAGTTGAACTTAAAAACCAAATCTGAGATGACCCATTTTTACCGACCCGTAAACCGTGAACATACACCCGATTTAATCCAACATTCACCCCCTAAATCGGTTTTTGTTTACACCTTTCTTCACTGCAGCGGAATCACTACCTTCTCGATCTCGAACCATCTCGACTTTACCGAACACACCTCGGTCGCGTTCAAGTCTTCTCGGTTCAATCCGAATCAATCCACCACAATTGTAACATCTCACATGGCATCCCGTTGGAAACGTTCACTAACATCTTGACTCTTCACGGATCAACGACCTCACCCCGGTCACATCCAAAGCCACCCGATTTGAACTCCAACGTCATAATGTCACACCTTTTTTTGTCTTTTTCTTGCAACCTTTACCGAACACCCCCTGTTGAAAAACCCTTCATAAAACAGCCACAAGACACACCGTTGTTCACCCGTCACCCCGTCGTCCAAACCGTTACTTTTCCCCGCTACAACGACTGACCGGAACTACCTCTTGGTCTCCGTCTACTGCTGTAACATAGCCCCGAACATCCCCTTTCACGCCTGCCCTCCACCGACCGACAACCCCGCCGGTGGCGGAGGCTTCCTCCGATCTTCAAACCCGCTTCCCCGGTATGAGCCCTTTGCTCTGATACCAAATGTAGGTTCAGGCCCCTTATCACTCACACTCTTAAACACACAACTTCACGTATGTATGTATATATTTGTAAAGGATGAAGCAAAATGAGAACTTAAAGATGGAGAAAATATAATCAGAAGATATATGGAAAGCTACTTCTATTATTCAATTGATAAATGACTTTAAATAGTCAAAACACAAACAAACGTGGGTCACAAAGAAAACCATAAACTCCTATATCTAAGCTAAAGAACCGGCCATAATTTGACCACCACTTTAAACCATATAATAAACATGTGACTAAATCAAATAACTTAAACTTGCAGCAAAAGACTTTAACAATCTCACGTCCAATTGGAAAGATAAAGTACTCTTTTACCCCTGGACCATTTAGTCTCTTGACCCGCTGACCCGTAAATAAACCCGATTAATCCAATAGAATTTGTGTCAAAAATAAGGTTTAGTTTATAGACAAAGTCCAACAAAAACCACTAACACTATCAATGTCGAAAATCTTAGTTAGAAATTATAGTGTATTTTTAGTAATGAAACACCCATATATGTAATAATTATAATGTAATATGCATATCCATGATATATTCTTGAATTCATTGCAGGTTTTGGATGCACTGCAGAAAATAAAATCAGAAGATGATTCATCATTGAGTTATAGAAGATCGTGTAGAGAAGGCATATGTGGTTCTTGCGCCATGAACATTGATGGGACCAACACAGTTGCATGTTTAAAGCCGATTGATACAGACACCAGTAAGGCCACATATATAACTCCTTTGCCACATATGTTCGTCATCAAAGATCTTGTTGTTGATCTCACAAATTTCTACCAGCAGTACAAGTACGCTTTGATCCTTTTGGTTTTCTTGTGCTCATAAACTTTGATCCTTCTGGTTTTCTTGTGTTCATAAACCGGTTAAAACTAAATAATGTTACTGCAAGTGAATGTTGTTAGACTATAATAGACTAAAATATATTTGTTCTATTCAAGTATTGTATTCTTGTTATGCCTTAAATCTCTAAGGATTAGTTCTTAAAATTCCTCTCTGGATTATTGAGTTACATATAGGAGAAGAATATACATAACTAATCCCCAAAGAGTTGAAGCGTGACAAGAATACAATACGAGGATACAACAAACATATTCTAGTCATTAGACTAATATAAAAAATCTTCTTTAAGTTTGGGTAAAAAATGACCGACTTATTAGGAATAGGTTTTTGAGATAGTTTTTCGCATACTAGGGTTTAAGAGGAATTATCGTTTGGTTAGGAAACTTGGAGGCTAAGTTCAAAGGAATTATTGTTTGGTTAGGAAACTTGGAGGCTAAGTTCTTTCTAATCTATAAATAGGAAAATAGAAATAAGATTCATATAATCATATCTTCATGACATCATGACATCAATATATAACACTATTCTTCAAGTTTAGACTAGAGTTCTTTGTGTTCTTGAATATCAATCAATTCTCTTTTATTTGTGACGGGTGTATTTGTACGTAGGTCGATTGAGCCATGGTTGAAGACTAAGAAAGCGGCACCAGATGGAAAAGAATACAGGCAAACACCTTCGGAAAGAAAGAAACTTGATGGTTTATACGAGTGCATATTGTGTGCTTGTTGTAGCACTTCTTGTCCGTCATACTGGTGGAACCCGGAGGAGTTTGACGGACCAGCAGCGTTGTTGCACGCCCATCGCTGGATATCGGACAGGTAATATCCGTCTCGCTACAATTTACAAAGTTCCAGTTCCACTTATGCAGACGACACTATGTCGTCACTGTTGCTCTGGTCGCGTCACAAAGTCAATTTCTTGTAAACGAGACGTTTGACCGGATGATTTTCAAGCTCGATCAACAATCAAGAACACATACGGATATTTGATAAAACCTCACTTTGTTGTAACCCGAAAATACCTCAAAAGCTAGTTATAATAAACTCTACAACCCATAGGCGACTCACTTGAATATATAGAAACTAAAAACTTAGGCAGTAGGCAAAATTAGAGACCAAGAAAACCAATACTCCCCCTTAGCCAACAAGGCCATCTTGGATCGAATAGGTCTTTAATTTGGGCCTCCCCTTGCGAGCCCATTTTGAGAATTACAAGCCCAACAAAGTTAAAACAGTCTTTGTTTACAGGCAGCTAACCAAATTTTGCTGGTCTTATATGTTGCTTGACAGCCGTGATGACTACACGGAGGAGAGATTGCAGGCGCTAACGGAAAATGACAAACGTTTGTACCGATGTAGAACCATAAAGAATTGTACTGCCACGTGTCCCAAAAGTTTAAATCCAGCACGTGCTATTCGTCAAATGGAGGCTATGAAGTCTAGGAATCCACTTTCAGCTAGTGTAGCGAACACAACATAATTTTGTGACATAATACTATATGTGCGTGGGTTTTTAGTTGTTTTTATGTAAGGGAGTTTACGTAATAATTTCATCGTTATACTAACTGTAAGAACGAAGTAACGGTGTGTGTGTTCTCTTCAGTCTGTACATATGAATTTCAAAAAGTGTTTTTTAACGGTTATAATCTAACTCCCCTGCATAAATTGTTCCGGTTTGGATCAGGTATGATTCTTCTTTTAAGAGGTCAGGGTTTAGAACCTGTAGAAAGTAGGGTAGTAGATTTTAGGACTAAAATTAGAAGTAGGGTAGTAGATTTTAAGTAGGGTAGTAGATTTTAGGACTAAAATTAGAAGTCGTTTAAAAAAAGCACATAAATCTAGCTCTATACCTATGAGTTAGGGCATGAAATATATATGTGAGTTGGAGATGTGAATTTTATCACGTAAATGAAGTATATATATGTGAGTTGGAGATGTGAATTTTATCATGTAGATAGTAATTTATAAATACTAGTGGGTGACCCGTCGCGCGTTGCGGCGGCCTCACCATTTTTGAATTAAAAAACCACAAAGTCATTTAAGATTAAATTGTTTACCCCCCTAATGATGATGAACTTGATATTTGCAGATATTGGCAAGGAATGCTATCCAGTTCCATTGTTAACTGGAAATCATACACCTAATTCATCAACAAAATTCACAAATATGGGAAATTTCATAGCAAAAGATCATACAAACAATGAGTAAATGATAACAGAATAATAAGTAGCTGCATTTCATGCCCTTCATGACAAAATTCTAGCACAAACCGTGTAAGTTAAAACCAGAAAAACTTGAAACTTTAATTGAATAACATTACCTCCTTGTACCAGCCATAAACATCGTCGATTGAAAGCAATAACACACCACATCACCTGTAACCTGAAAATCTAAAAACAATCAATCAATAATAATTAGAGGGGCACGTTCAGCAACATCCCTGTTCACTTATTTCTCTTCTACATTGTGCTCATGCTGATGAAACCACTTAACAAATCACCCAAGTAAATTATAGGTCATCAAAGACACATCAAGTCAGAAAGATGTAAGAGACGTGGCTTCTGATCAGATTGTTTCTATGTATCATATAATAATTAATCATATTACAATCAAAAGCTACATTCAAATTCCTTAGTGCAAAGCATTTTGGACTGTAAGTAATAAGGGTTATACATTAGATTCATTAGTTCATATATATTGAAGAAAAAATTCAAGATAGAAGTGGAAATTATAACACCCAAAAGTAAGCTTCTAAGGCTGATTAGTTGCAAAACCCCTGTAACCCTATTATCTAACGAAACGACAGAAATTAAATTAAACCCATTATACGAAATGCAATTGAAAGAAGTCAAGAGTGTATTACTTGGACGTAGGTTGGGATTTGCATAGCTTTTTACTGCACGAAAGGGCTCCTTTGTGAAGGCAGAAGGAGGTGTTGACGGCGACTGGACATCCTTCGAGATCCTTTACATGAATCGGAACCAGCAAAATCCTCGGATGTTCAACCAGCAAAATAAAAAAAATAAATTCAAATTTAGTGTTAAAAGAACCCCCAATTAAGTAATACATCGAGCAGGCAATGAGGTCGGTGCTGGGACATGGATAGTGATGAGAAAGCGTATGGTTGCTTAGCCATGAGAAGTAATCGTTTCACGACCCTAGTAAACCATCAACGCCGCCTAAGACAGAGGTCGAACCCTGATCGACCACCATCGCCTTTCCCGTTCCCCACTCTTTCTCTATATCTGCTATCATCGCCGATGACTGGGTAAGCGCTGTGTAGGGTTTTAGCCATGATGCAAGGTGATGATGATGGTGAATCAGAGGAGATGATAGGCAATGGAGTGTTGTGATGGTGAATCAGAAGAATGAGAGGCAGTGGTGTGTTGAAGTAATTTGGGTATGGGTTGTCTGCTACCTCCAGACGATCAAATCAAATGGAAAAGTAAACTAACGTCCGTAACTAACGCTGTTAAAATACTATTCAAAGAATGGTTTATTATATATAGGTAATTACAAATGAAATTCAAGAGGAATAGTTAGGTTTTAGAAGTTTTAAGTTTGGCCATCATTGTTTTTATTTTATACTTCAACCACGTAAGGGCATGAAGTATACATATGTGAGTTGGAGATGTGAATTTTATCATGTAGATAGTAATTTATAATTTATAAATATTACAAATGAAATTCAAAAGGAATAGTTAGGGTTTTAGAAGTTTTTAGTTTGGCCACCATTGTTTTTATTTTATACTTCAACCACGTAACGATTAGATATTTATATTTTATAATCCTTAATTTTTTTTATTGATTTTATACTTTATTCATGAAATTTTTAGATATTTACCTTTTATACGCCTTAACTTTTCTATTTTCGTTTTTAATATACTTTTTATAGTTTTTTATTATAATTACGAAACTTTTAGACTTTTACGTATGTATACCCTTAATTTTTCTACTTTCGTTTTTAGCATAGTTTTAGACTTTGGCCACCACTTTTTTTAGATTTATAATTTGACCACGAAACTTTTAGACAATTACGTTTTATATCCCTTAACTTTTCTATTTTGTTTTTTAGTATACCTTTATAGTTACTTTCGTTTTTATTATACTTTTTATAAGCTTATACTTTGACCATGAAACTTTTAAACTTTTACGTTTTATACTCTTAACTTTTCTACATTCGTTTTTAGTATAGTTTTATATAGTTTTAGGCTATACATTTATAGTTACTTTCGTTTTTTAGTATACTTTTTATACTTTTATATATTGACCACGAAACATTTAGACTTTATGTTTTATACTCTTAACTTTTGTACATTCGTTTTTAGTATAGTTTTAGATAGTTTTAGACTTTTAGGCTTTGGCTACCACTTTTTTTAGTTTTATAATTTGATCACAAAACTTTAGACAATTACTTTTTATACACTTTAACTTTTCTACTTTCGTTTTTTTTATACTTTTTATAGTTTTATACTTTCACCACGAAACGTTTAGAATTTTACGTTTTATACCCTTAACTTTTCTACTTTGATTTTTAAGTATATTTTTAGAATTTTCAACTTTGGTCAATATTTTTTTATAGTTGCATACTTTGACCATAGTAAAACGTTTATTATTTAAATTGACGAGTAAATGGTTGGCCCGCCGCGAAGCGCGGGCGAGTCACCATCTTGTTAGGCTAAAATGGGAATTCAAAGGAAATCTGTATATCCATATGAGTGGGTATAAGTATTAATACCAATGTTGCAGAAATCGCGATTAATCGGTGATTAATCAGCGATTAATCGCTTGGCGGTCCCTCACCGTCAACGATTAATGGTTTAACGGTCACTTGGTCAACGACGGTCAACATTGGTCCTTAGCGGTCCTTGGCGGTCTTGGCGGCCTTGACGGTTAGCCAATTTTTTAATAAAAAAAATAAAAACTAAAAATTGTAGTTTTTGAGTTTAATATTGTAGTTTTTGACTTAAATGTGTTTGTTTTTTGGGATTATTAAACGTATTCGACTTTGTTATTGTAGCTTTTGACTTAAACATTTATATAAGTACTAGTTTATTTTCTTTAAGGTTATTTACTTATTAACTATACTAAGACCCTCCGCATCAATGGGTACGTGGCCTACGTGGCCTTCACGTACGTACCAGTGTATTGATGTGGGAATTGCTTTTTGGTTTGTACGTACGTAACCACGTACATGTACGTACGTGGTTTTTATTTTTTTTTTAATTTTTTTTTTCTTTTTCCTCTCACATAATATTAAATAACATTATTTTAATATGATGGTATGTGGGGAAGTACGGGTATTTTATTGATGTGGAAAAAAGTGGGTTTTGTGGTATGTGAGAAAAACGTGACGTGGCAGACGTATGTACCTCGTATGTACCTCAACCGATGTGGGTGGTCTAAGATATTTGCATGTTGGAATATGTACATGTATATATATATATATATTGAGAGATAAAAAGTAAATTCAAATCAAAGTTGGACAACCAAAAAATATTATATATGTATTTTACTAAAATACCCAGGTTTTCTAATATTTAGGAGGTTTTTCAATGATCCTCTACGTATATATATATACTTTTGTAATAATTTAGGGTCTCGGATTAATCGCTGATTAATCACGATTAATCCGATTAATCGCTTAACATCAGTCTACCATCGAGCTACCGCCAAGCGATTTCTGCAACCTTGATTAATACACATAGTACGAACTCATTTAACCTTTATTCCCATTTCAAGATGTGCTCTAAACCACGCTCCACACCCATGCCATGCAGGGGTGGTGTTTCATGCCGTAGGTGGGCGTTATTTCACTCACACCTCAACTCATATGGACTTGAAATCTTGAATGTTGATTGTATTTAAACATTAATGTTGATGTATTTAGCTTGAATGTTGATAATTGGTTCATTGAATGTTGATGCATAATGTATTTAGCTTGAATGTTCACGACTGGTTCAATGAATGTTGATGTATTTAGTTTGAATGTTGATGTAATTTAGTTTAGTTTAGCTTGAAAGTTGATCTATTTATTGAATGTTGATGATGCTAAATGAAAATTTAAACTAATTTAGTTTTGTTTAGCTTCATTGATTGTAATATATATATATTAGATGAACAATTGAACTCACTGTTTGATTGGTTTTTTATTAGCTTTCTTATGAGAAAACCAAAAACTTTCAATTTAAGAAAAGGATGATGAACAAGATAGTAAACGTTACAAAGCTTCAATAAGTGAACCACGAGATGAGTTGCATCAAGAAGATAGCCAAAGGCATGGTAATTCTGAAGCTCCACAACCACAACCAAATCAATTAATGAGTTCAAAGCATAACTGATGAATTCAAAGTTTTTGAAGGGCGTCAAGCTGAGCTATAATTCTTCTTTTAGGTACTCATCATTTATAGTTTTTATTCTTTGACCCGACCCGAATTTGATATTTATATTTTTTATTGTTTGTCTCGACCCTAATCGGACTACCGATCCGAACATAGACCTCGAAACATATCGATAGAAAAAAAATTGGGTCACAAGTCTTTCTGTTACGTCACCAAAAATTGAAGCTCCGCCATTGCACAGGATAAAGAGAGAACTATAGGTGGTCAGAAAATCTTATAATGTCGTAATGTATTGGTTTCAAGCCCATCTAAAAGACATTACTATGATTAGGGATGACAATTAAACCCAAACCCGAAGGAAAAACCCGATACCCGACACACATGAGATGGGTATGCCACTGCATAGTCTATGATGACTACACATCAAAAAGTTAAATTTTTTAATGGCCGTTAGGTGTTTTTAACAGCGGTTAATGGTTGTATGTTAATTCCAATTTTTTAAAAAAGGGGTTCCTTACAGGTAAAAAACGATAGTGGAGGCCTCGAGCATGTGTGAGATGTGCGACGAAACACGGCTCATCATTTTAGAGGGGCCATATTTTTAAAATTTTGTATATTATATATATATATATATATATATATATATATATATATATATAGTTCTTATTAAAAAAAAGGGTCCTTTAGCTCGAACAGTGCCTCTAAATCCTCATGAACGGTCCTGAAAAACGAAGTACGAATTATTATCGGTCAATATTATAATAGTTGAGATATTAAAATTCATTTTTTCCTAAATCTTATGATATTTTCAAAATGGTATATAAAGTTTGTTTAAAATAAGAAAAAAAAAAGATAAAAGGTTTAATCGGCATTTATAATTAAACTTAGGTCCTGTTTGGTTCAGCTTATTTTTGGCTTAATCTGACCGAATATGACATTTTTGTCATATGGTGTTGTTTGGTTCGAATGTCTGAATGGAAATTGTCTGACCGAAAAAGACATTTTTGTCTGTTTAATCATGTCTCAGATTTGTTGCTGAACGAAAAAGACAATATCGTCTTTACCATACAGCCTCTTATTCATTTGTTGTTGAACGAAAAAGACGAACCAAACAGCCCCTTAGTCAGTACGAATAACAATCCGCCAATCCGTTATATATTAATTTACCCAAAACTATCTTGTGGAAAAAGTTGAAGTCATTTTTTATTAGTATCGTGACATAAAGGCTTCCAACTGACCAACTCAGCAGCCTCTCCTTGGCAGCCTCTTTTTCTTGTGGGTCTCTTTCCAAACTTCACAAATGTTGAACGTCCAAGTCCATGCATGTTAGTTATCCTCTTTGTCTTTTTGACCACCCTATAGTGCTAATGTGGTATTACATCACCCACCGATCATCTCCGCTCCCAGGGTGATAGAGACTGACACATCCTTTATGGGAAAACTTGTACGTCTGTCTTGCATTCAACCAAGACATCACTCCAGGAAGAAATTAATTAACCACGGTCAGAAAATCCCTGTGAGAATTGAACCACTGACCTTTCAATACTTAGATACCATTGTCATGTCGTTCTCAATCCCACATCTGTTGTAACTAATCGAAGAAATTGAAACTAGAAAACGATAATCGAAGCTTGCAATTGATTATTGATAAACGAATTGAAAGAGGAAAAATGTACAGAACTCAACTCTCTCTCTATCCTAAACCCCCAATTGTTAACGGCTATATAACCCCCCTTAACAACCGATTAACAAACCTTTAATCCGGATAACAACTAACACCCTACAACTATTATAGGTTTTACACTTTCTACCCAGAACATTTAAAACTATAAACTACGTGTAAAAGAATTACACATCTAGTCCCTGAAGTTTAGCCAACTTGTCAAACTCCACAGAAACATGCAAGCTTCATAATAAGACTTCACTTCAACAATCTCCACCTTGAAGTCTTCATTATAACAAATGATTCATAATACTTAACATCACCACCTAGCATTAGCTCCGGGCAACAGTGATTCACAGAATTTGAATACCCTAGAGTGCCAAATAATGACATCAAATATCAAACATTTGTTACACTTGATTTCTTACTGATTTAACTCACTCCTGCTGCACCAACACAGAAGCTAAACTTAGCTCCTGGTAAAACCTTGGTTAACATATCAGCAGGATTCTCCAGTGTATTAATCTTTTCCACTAAAACTTCTCTGGAACTTATCACCTCTCTAATCCAAAACAGTTTAACCAATATATGCTTGGTCTTATCATGGAATACAGCATTTTTGGATAGCAGTATGGCCCCTTGGCTGTCACAATGCACCACTGTTGTGACTAGTGACAATCCTAACTCAGTCACAAATCTTCTTAGCCACAATGCTTCTTTAATAGCTTCGGTAAGGGCTATGTACTCTGCCTCTGTAGTACTTAGTGCAACCACAGGCTGCAGCTGTGCTTTCCAACTAACAGTACTTCCTTCCACCTTAAACAAATAACCAGTCAGAGATCTTCCTTTATCTAAGTCCTTAGCAAAGTCAGAGTCAACAAAGCCTTCCACTTTACTCTCCTCACTAATACTGGCTCCAAACTGTAGCCCTTTGTCCCTGGTTCCAGCAATGTACCTCAGGATCCACTTTACAGCAGCCCAATGCAACTTCCCAGGATTTGAGATGTACCTGCTTACAACACTAACAGCATAGCCCAAATCTGGCCTGGTGCAAACCAGTAAATACATCAAACTTCCCACAGCATTAGCATATGGGACTTTTGACATATAACTCATATCTTGTTCACATTTGGGACAATCATTAGCAGATAATTTGAAATGCAAAGCTAAGGGAGTAGAAACTGGCTTACAGTTTTCCATGCCATACATCTTTAAAACCTTCTTCATGTATGATTCCTGGGTCAATGTAAGTACCCTTTCAGCCCTGTCTCTTCTTATCTCCATCCCAAGGATCTTCTTAGCTTTACCTAATTCTTTCATTTCAAATTCCTGCATCAACAGCTCTTTAGTAGCATTGATTTCTTCTTGCTCTTTACAAGCAAGAAGCATATCATCCACATATAACAAGAGATACAAGTATTCACCAGGTTGATATTGTCTAATATAAACACAACTATCATATTCACTCCTAGTAAACCCATGAGTTACAATGAACTCATCAAACCTTTTGTACCATTGCCTAGGGGACTGTTTAAGACCATATAATGACCTCTTTAGTAAGCAAACTTTATCTTCATTTCCTGGTTCTATAAACCCCTCAGGTTGATTCATAAAAATTGTTTCTTCTAGATTACCATGTAAGAAAACAGTTTTAACATCTAATTGTTCAAGCTCCAAGTTATACTTAGCAGTTAAAGATAGAATTATTCTAATAGAAGAATGTTTTACCACAGGAGAGTAAATCTCCTTATAATCCACACCTGCCTGCTGAGTGAAACCTTTTGCAACCAACCTTGCCTTGTATCTGGGAGGATCACTGCTATTTATTCCTTCCTTTAGCTTGAATAGCCACTTGCATGCAACTGGTTTCTGATCTACAGGCCTGTCCACAAGCTCCCATGTATTATTCTTCATCAGAGATTCCATCTCTTCCTCCATGGCATTAATCCACTTGTGCTTTTCAACTGACCCTATAGCTTCACCATAAGACATGGGCTCAAACTCACTTTCCTGTTCTGCCACCAGGAAAGCTATAGCTGAAACATCATCATCATCCCTAAACCTGATTGGTTTCACAACTTTCCTCCTTTCTCTATCTCTAGCTAATGAATAATCAGGCAAGTTTACATTTGGTGTAACAATCTCAACTTGCTCACTACCCTGAATTCCTGATGGCTCCACCTCAAACTGATCACTCTGCAACTCCACCTCAGACTGACTTGCAGCACTACCTTGAGAGCTTTCAACATGTACCTTCCCTGTGTGAGTTTCTTTACCACCAACAACTTGAGAATATAAGATATGCTCCTGAAACACTACATTTCTACTTATGAACACCTTTGGCTTACCATCACCCATTCTCCAAACTCTATACCCTTTTACCTCATTGGGATATCCTAAGAATATACACTTAATGGCCCTGGGTTCAAGCTTCCCTTGATTAACATGTGCATAACACAAAGACCCAAATACCCTTAAATCTTGGTATTCAGCCCTGTTACCTGTCCATAATTCCATAGGAGTTCTATTCTCAATAGCCCTTGATGGTGACCTGTTGATTAAGAATGCTGCAGTATTCACAGCCTCTGCCCAAAACATCTTGGGCATTCCTGCACAATTCAGCATACACCTAACTTTCTCCAAGATAGTTCTGTTCATCCTCTCAGCCAATCCATTTTGCTGAGGGGTTCCTGGTATAGTTAGGTGTCTCCCAATACCTTGAGCCTTACAATATTCATTGAACTCCCTGCTACAGTATTCCAAACCATTGTCTGTCCTAAGCTTTTTAATAGTTCTTCCAGTTTGATTTTCCACCAGTACTTTCCATTCCTTGAACTTATCAAATGCCTCACTCTTGTGATTTAACATATAGACCCACAATCTCCTTGAATAATCATCTATTAGAGTCATAAAATACCTGGCTCCTCCCATAGACTTATTCCTTGCAGGCCCCCACAAGTCAGAATGAATGTAGTCAAGCATTCCTGCAGTTACATGTTTTCCTTGAGTAAACTTAACCCTTTTGTGCTTACCCATAATGCAGTGTTCACAAAAGTCTATATCACAACTACTCAAATTCCCTAACACTTCCTGCTTATGCAATTCATTCAACCCTTGGCTACTTATATGCCCAAGTCTCTTATGCCAGAGTAGTGCTTGCTTATTCCCTTCCTCAGTCACTAATGCCTCACTGCCACTTTCTACATCTCCATCCAAGATGTAAATATTGTTGTGTCTCCTTGTACCAGTTAACACAACCCTGGATCCACTAATGACCTTGGCTTTACCTTCTTTCAGACTCACTACAAACCCATCTCTTTCTAGTGTACCAAGAGATAACAGGTTCCTTTTCAAACTAGGAATATACCTGACATTGTGTAGTAAGAACTTGCTGCCACTATGTAGTTTCAACACTACACTTCCATGGCCTGCAACCTTGCAGGGCCTGTGATCTCCTAACTTCACAGTACCTAAATCCTCTTCTTTCAATTCTTGAAAATATTCTCTATGGGGAGTCATGTGGTAAGAGCCACCATTGTCCATGACCCATCCATCTTTCCTACAATCACTCATAACCATCAAGACATCTGAACTTTCATACCCTTCAGAATTATCATCTTGATTCCCATGATTGGAACTATTCTTCTTGAACTGATTTCTGTACTCATTACCCTTCTTCTTCTTCCATTCCGGGCAGTCTCTCTTAAAATGTTTTTCTGATCCACAAACAAAACATTTAAAGACCTTTTTACCCCTTGATTTTGACCTATGACTCCCCTTCTTGTATGATGACTTTTGTTCACTTCTTCCTCTTACAAATAACCCTTCTCCTCCATCATCTTTATCTTCTTGTTTCTTGTTCAACTCTCTGGTATTTAAGGCTGACATTACATCCTCCATAGACAAAGATTCTCTTCCATACATCAAAGTCTCCACAAAATTCTCATATGTGGAGGGCAGTGATGACAAGAAGAGTATAGCCTGATCTTCATCTTCTATACTCACATCAATGTTTTCAAGACCAATAACCACTTTGTTAAACTCATCTGAGTACTCATCTATAGTCATTCCTGAATCCATTTTAAGTGAATATAACTTCTTCTTAAGATACAGTCGATTGGCCAAAGACTTAGTCATATATAATGACTCAAGTTTCAACCAAACTCCTGCAGCAGTCGCCTCCCTAGCAACTTCCCTTAAAACCTTATCTCCTAGACACAAAATGATAGAACTATGGGCCTTAGCAAGAATATCATACCAGTCGCTTTCCTCAATGTAATCTGGCCGATTATTTTCCCCATTCAGAGCTTCTGATACGCCTTGATACACCAAGAAGGCTTTCATCTTCACTCGCCATAAACCAAAATCATTCCGTCCATCGAATCTGTCAATTTCGAATTTGGTTCCCACCATCGCAGCGGATCAATTGACTCCTTCACCAGCTTCGCATCAAATTCCTTCGATCAAGAGCCGAACGAAGCTCTGATACCAATTGTTGTAACTAATCGAAGAAATTGAAACTAGAAAACGATAATCGAAGCTTGCAATTGATTATTGATAAACGAATTGAAAGAGGAAAAATGTACAGAACTCAACTCTCTCTCTATCCTAAACCCCCAATTGTTAACGGCTATATAACCCCCCTTAACAACCGATTAACAAACCTTTAATCCGGATAACAACTAACACCCTACAACTATTATAGGTTTTACACTTTCTACCCAGAACATTTAAAACTATAAACTACGTGTAAAAGAATTACACATCTAGTCCCTGAAGTTTAGCCAACTTGTCAAACTCCACAGAAACATGCAAGCTTCATAATAAGACTTCACTTCAACAACATCGTTGATTTTGTATACCTTAAACAAAAATTGAAGTTTACTTTCAACCAAAGTTGAAGTTTTGTAAGTTGTCATGTCGTTCTCAATCCCACATCATCGATTTTATTTACCTTAAACAGAATATCATATCTTTTAATTATACGTAATAAATGCTTTGAATACGGGTCAATATAATTTAATTATTTGTGTCTTAGTTATTTAACGGAGTTTTTTCTGAACGGCAATTTGTTTTTTGTCACCAATGGGTTTTAAACCCTCACCAAATGAAAAAAAATTATACCTTATCTAACACCAAGATACCATTGGGGCAAATGCCCTTTAGTTATTTAACCTTGTTACACATTTTTAATATTCATATAGCGTTTTCTTGTTTCATATACAGTAAAACCTCTATAAATTAATAATGTTGGGACCGGGATTTTTTATTAATTTAGCGAGATATTATTATATCGATAAATTAATATGTTATTAATTTAAAGAGTTGGCTTATATTTGTGAGAAACTCTCAAATTAATGAATCGACCTTCAAAATTTCCATGTCCATTCACTTTACCTATTTGAATAAAATAGAAACAAGGACCTTCAAAATTCTCATGTACATTCACACATTAATGAACTTGTCAATTTTAATGTACATAGATCAAATTGATCACTATAAAATGTCTAATGATACCGTTCAAAATCCGGTTGATAATGAAGTTGATGATAATTCAGTACCTTTGCAACCCGTCACTCGGAAAGAAACATTGCAAGCGCCAACAACTCTTCACAACTTAATGTTGCAATACGAGAATACAGTGCCTCAATTCTTAAGTGCAATGGGAAGATTTAAAGATGAACTCAATATAGATTTGAAGTTCACAAAAAAAGAAGTGACTATAGTTTCATTTTTTACTAGACAGTCCTAGAATTTTTTAATATTTTAGTAATTATTAATTTATAGTTTCACTGGGACCAATATATTTACATTGGGATTTGAAAAAAATTATTATCTTATTATTTTATCGATTGGGGTCCAATTTTGTACTGGTCCCAAGTTGGGACCAGACAAATTATTAATTTTATCGAGGTTATTAATTTATCGAATATTAAATTATAGAGGTTCTACTGTATGGTATAAATGACTCAAAATTTATTTTAGGTGATTCGTCTTAACTAAATGCTCGTCCCCTTGTTCATATTTGTTTTTGTATTTGACTTATTGTAGTTGTAAACTATTTTTAACATACTATTTTTCTTTTATTTCTGTATTGTAATTAAATTTAATATAAATATTCTTTTTACCAACGGTCCTTATAATATATATTAATTAGAATATATTTAAAATACCGTTTGTTTCTTTAAACTCTCCCGTTTTGAATTTCGTCGGATTTTGAAATTGACAACTCACTCTAAAATTTCATATATTCAAAATTTATGGATACCCAATTTACACACTCCTAGCCAAATTTGACTAATATCATTTTGCCAGATTTTTTGTCATAGGACTCGATTAACACTTTTTTTAATGATAATACCCGGACTATGCTTTTTTAATGATAAAGTTTACCTGAAGTTTATCAAGATTTGATCTAACATCAGTGTTTTTAACTTCAATAAGTTGTTTAAACTTTTTGAATGACAAGACACCTTACCTAAATTAATACCTGAATCATACGACTTAATTAATTGTTGTGACTTAAAGTCGGAGATGGTAGTTTTATCATTTTAGACGGTTGCCTAACTTATGAAAGTTTAAAGATGTTAGATACTCATATGGTACAACCTTACACAGCCGTCTAGACTCTAGACCAATATGATATTAGAAAGGTGATAGTGGATGGTTTGAGAATGTAAGCACTCGTTTAAAATACTCCATTTTATTCGAAAAAACATAGTAAATTTAATTTAGTATTATGCCTACACCACGAAATCTGATCTCACGCCATCCTTCTGGTCAAATCACATAAATCAAAACCCTTTCTACTCATAATGAACTTTGACCGAAGAATTTTTGTTAGGAGTGTAGATTATGAAAACCCCATTAATATATATAGGACATCAACAATATTATTCTATGAACGATATGATATTAACTAAATGGCACGATATGAGGCAAAAAATATCAAAGTTTCATAAAATTTACAACGGTCTCCAAATATTTGAAACGATGACAATGATGTTTTGACATATGCATTTACACGATACAGATGAAGAGAACTCGGATTTCACATTAAAACAAAACGAAAAGAACTCGGATTTCACCTTTTTAACGGTTTGGACGATTATAAGAGAAAATGTCAGGATCTTTAGTAATCTATTTGATTATTTTTATATTAATTAAATACATTTATTTTATAAAAAAATAAAAAAGAAAAATAGGAGAGTGAAAGATCATGAGATCCTAAGGAAGTACATGAAAGAAAAATTAAAAATATATAATGTGAGAGTGATATAGGAAAAAAATTGTAAAAAATGCTAGAGGAATGAAAGATGTACTTCTTCAACTTTAAAACCTCCATAAATTTTCCTACCACAATAATCATGAATCGTACATTAATTGATGTGTATAATTTTCTAAAGTCAACCTTTTTGGGCTGCGAAAGGTAAACAATGGACAGCAAACGAGAATAATTTATTGCTCGATAATTCCTAAATACTCCCTTATTTCCACATGCCGAGTTCTGATTTGACCAGAGCATCAGTACTAATAGCTAGAGCCGGACTACATTCAAATCAACATTAAGTGAGTTTTTTTAACGAGAATCACTCGACTCGTGAGTTTAACTGACACTGACTAAGTTGATCAAAATGCCTATTTGGTCAAACCTTCTACCGGAGATTCTAAACGAGGTCGCCGGAAAGTTAAACTTCTATGAAGATTTCACCAATTTTCTTTGTGTTTGCCGGTCATGGCGGTCTTCTGCCACCACAACTGCACACTTAATCCGACATCAACATCTTCTTCCTTCTCGGTTTCCCATGCTAATGCTTACAGAAACCGAAACGGAAGAAGATAATGATGCGGATCATGAACATGATTGTCGAAGCTTCTTTCTCCTGTCGAGTGGCATGATGCGAAAGGTGAAACTACCCGAGGCTCGATGGCAGCCATGCGTATCGGCCCACGGGTGGTTACTCACCACCGGAGAAGAAGAGTTTTCCGCTAAGCTCATTCATCCACTTTCGCGCACTCAAATCGATCTGCCACAACTTTATACGTTCAACGAACTATACTTCGATCAATACGAGTGGGTGCACTACCGGCATTTCATGAGGAGAGTCGTTTTCACATCGTCAAACCCTAGTTTATCGACGTTTCGTGTTATTATCATCTGGGGCGAAACTTTAGGGTTTTGCGGACTTAGGGACACATGTTGGACACGAATACATGGTTGGGAAGGTAATCTTTTCGATATAACTTACCACAATATCCGAAAACGCCTCTATGTAATGTCCACCACGGGAACAATCTATGAATGCGACATTCTAAACCGTAACGTATCGCGCGCTTTAACTTTGCGTCGATTGTCAACATTCCCGGGAGAAGAATTCGGCTGTTTGTACCTCCCGTCGGCTTACCTACTCGAATGGGGTCACGATAGTTTGCTAATGATTACTCGCGAACGTAGGCATTACAAGAAAGACGACGAAGAGTACATTCGTTGTGGGCCCTATAGTACCAAGTGTTTTCAGTGTTTCGAGTTCAGTTTAGATGACGGCAAGTGGTCGAAGATCACGAGCTTGGGGGAGAGAGCGGTGTTTTTGGGGTTCAATTCGTCGTTTGCCGCAAACGCTAGTCGAGGTATGAAACCGGATTGTATCTACTTCACGGATGATTACTATGAACCCTATCTTGATCTGCCTAATGGAGGTGGAGGAGATGTTGGAGTTTACAATATGTTTGATGGGAGCATAGAAGCCATGTTTGATTCACAAGAATCTGTTTTTCGTGGTAACCCTCCTCTATGGGTTCAAACAAGCAATGATCAAGGCAACTTACTAGCTTGTTTGTAAGCAGCTTCGTTATCAATTAGAATATTCTTGGTAATTAAGCAGTAAGAAATGTGGGTTGGTTGTTATAGCGATGATAATTTACAACATGATATTCGTTTCTATATTTGAAAGATAGATTTTATGATTTTTACAATAGATCATCGTTTTTCCGAATGTTACGTATAGGAGGATGAATATATTCTAGAACCATTTATATTAATAATTTTCTTATAAAGGTAGACGGTGACAGAATGATATTAATTTGTTGAAAGGGAAAAGAATTGAAAACCACACAATCAGCGGACCTTTTTTCATTAATATACGAGTTACATCATGTTTTTAAACTAAAATGTTTTTTTATATGAGAGTTTTTATCATGTGCCTCATGTGGAATATCTTTCAATCATCCCTTTAAGAATAGGATTCATAGACTTCAAATAAAATGGTATAGTAAGAGTTACAACTTACAAGTAAACCTTTTGAATGTTTGATATACTTTAAGTACTAGCTGTAAATCCGTTTAGGGATGGCAATGAGTCGAGTATTAGTAATCTCAGTCCCATACCTGAAATAAAAATGTGTCCTATACCCGGTCTATTACTCGTCGGGTATAGTGATGCAAACATGTACGGGTAATAGCGGGACTTCATTACCCGTACCCGCACCCGAACTAAGTCCCCATACCCATCCCCATCTCCGCCCCGCCTAATACCCAACGGGTATGGGTAAAAAAAACCCAACGGATACGGGGAACCCGATGGGTACCCATTTAATAAAACAGTCCACTTTTTTTAAAAGGTCCGAAAAAATATAATCATAATAAGTCAAACATTCAAGTTTTCTAATTCAATCCCACAATAACAATAGCAAAAAAGACAATAACCACGTTCTCAAGTTCGTTAAGAAAAAAAAACTAAATATCAAAATCCATGAAGCTCGGACCCGCTTCATCGTCTTTTATAACTTCAAACTTTGCAAGATGTTTTTTTATATTTGAGTGTGCACCTAGCAATAAAAAATAAACAAATATAAGTATTTTTTCAAAATATTTATTGAAAAAAAAATAAAGGACATATATAAATTATATATTCGTTTTTTAAATGGGGCGGGTAGTGCCATACCCATACCTGACCCGTCCCGGCTTCAGGTTTTAAAAATAATACCCATCCCCGCCCCATTACCCATTAAAACGGGTAATACCCGCCCCATTCGGGTCGGGTACCCGCAGGTACCCATTGTCACGGGTAAAATTTGCATCCCTAGTCGGGTATGAGGTATACCCATTAGTTTGTTAAAAAATAGTTTGGACTAATGTAGACAAATACATATATATATGCACAATAAAATATATCAAATCCAAAATATATAATATCTCATAATATAATATCAAAATGAGTTATTGATCGTTTTCATATATTCAAAATACATATAAAAGAAATACGTTCAATTTCTAAACAATGACGTTAGTTGCTTCGACATTTCATTAATCAACAAGTTACGTTGATTTGTCATGTCTTACTTACAATTAGAAAAAATAACCATCATTAAAATAAGAAAAATATAATATTTAGGACTTGAAATATATATATATATTTACCTCATAAATACATATAAGGAAATCCCCCCCCCCCCCCCCCCTTGAAAATTAATGGCTTAAAATAATTCTTAAAAGTTCTCGAAACTATATATATATATATATATATATATATATATATATATATAGGAAGGATAAAATGAAAACCTCTTCGAGTTTGGAAAACCGTGAAAACCAAGCTAAAAAATTCATTTTTTGTTCCGATTTTTTTATGGTGACTCTCTAAGTTAAAAAAACACCCTTTATGCAAATAAGTAAAAAATGCCTAGTAGTTTTTTTAAAAAATATATTTTATAACCGATGTTACATATGTAACATCGGTTATAAAATATTTTTTTAACTATAAAAAAAATCGGAACACAAAACGAATTTTTTAGCTTGGTTTTCACGGTTTTCCAAACTCGAAGAGGTTTTCATTTTATCCTTCTTCTATATAATATGATATATATATATATAGTGAAAAATTCATTGTAGACACCCTTATAAGTGTAAACATTTAGACATATTTTTTCACCATTAGATCTCTTGATCTAATGGTTGTGATTAATTTTCTTTTTCCTTTATTTTCTTTTTCTTATTGTTCAGAAAATTTCACATGTGAAAAACAATGTGAAAAACAGGTACTTTCACATGTGAAAGTGTCTACAATGAACATCACCCTATATATATATATATATATATATATATATATATATATATATATATATAGGGTAAGGATATATTGAAAACCCACTTGAGTTGGAAAAACCATGGAAACTCTTCAAAAACGAGGCCAAAAAGTATTTTTTTTTTTTCAAAATTTTTGTAGTGATTCTTTGCCTTATATCGATCCCCATGGTGAAAAAAAATCAAAAAACCGCCTAGGGGTTTTTTTTTTAAAAAAATTTCCAAAATTTGGAATTTTTCACGTTACATATGTGAAAAAAGCCCAGTTACATATGTAAATTTCGCTTCTTACGTATGTAAATAAAACACTAATTATTTTTTATAAAAATATTTCCTAAGCGCTTTTTTGATTTTTTTTCACCAAAAGTATTAAAATGGGATGTAGAATGTATAAAAAAATATATGAAAATAAAAACACGATTTTTTACCCCAGTTTTGGCCGAGATACTAAGTATATGCAAAAAAACGATTTTTTAAGATTTTTTTAAAAAAAATCGAGTAGGCGTTTTTTTGATTTTTTTCAATAAAGAGGAGCTCTATAACATAGAGAACCACCATAAAAAAATTTAGAAAAAAAAACGAATTTTTTACCTCTTTTTTGAAAAGTTTTAATGGTTTTTCCAACTCAAGTGGGTTTTCATTTTATCCTTTCTCTCTCTCTCTCTCTCTCTATATATATATATATATATAGAGAGAGAGAGAGAGGGAGAGAGAGAGAGAGAGAGAGAGTCGAGTTAGCCTACATCCAGCAAAAACGCTACATCCATTGCGGATTCATCTGGACGTCCATCAAGATCATCCAACAGCCAGGATCTATGGTGTTTCCGTCTATGGTGTTTTCGGTGGCGGAAAAAACATTATAGGCGGAAACACCAAAGATCCTGGCTGTTGGATGATCTTGATGGACGCACCAGATGAATCCGCAATGGATGTAGCGTTTTTGCTGGATGTATTTTACCCCAAACCTATATATATATATATATATATATATATATATACATATATATATATAGGGTTGGGGTATTTTGGAACCCACTTTGAGTTGGAGAATCGTTGGAACCCGGTCAAAAACGCGGTTAAAAAAATGTTTTTTTCTCTTAATTTTTTTATGGTGGTTTTTTATGTTATAAACTACTCTTAAATGAAAAAAAATCAAAAAACCGCCTACTAGATTTTTTTTAAAAAAAATATCAAAAATGTCTAGGTTACACATGTAACTTTTGCGTAACTGCAAATATATGCATAAAAGTTACAGATGTAACTTTTTTCGTAACTGAAAATCTACTAGGCGTTTTTTTGATTTTTTTTCATTTAAGGGTAGTTTATAACATAAAGAACCACCATAAAAAAATTCAGAAAAAAAAAACATTTTTTTTACCGCGTTTTTGACCGGGTTCCAACGATTCTCCAACTCAATGTGGGTTCCAATTTATCTTTTCCCTATATATATATATATATACATATATATATATATATATATATATATATATATATAAGGAGTGGATCATTTGAGAACCAATTGGGTTTGAGAACTTTTGAGAACTATTCTGAGCCACAAGTTATATATAAGGAAATCCCCCCCCCCCCATGAATTTGAATGCTTCCCTCTTGAAAATTAGTGGCTCAGAATGGTTCTTAAAAGTTCTCAAAGAAAAAAATTTCTCATTTGAACCTAACCATATATATATATATATATATATATATATATATATATATATATATATATATATATATATAGAGAGAGAGAGAGAGAACAATTAATAACCTTACCTTAGAGAGATAACCAATTAACTCAATCTCATTAGTTCTTGAACCTGATCCAACGATCATAATGAATCAATGTTGTTTTGTGGCTGCAAATGAATGAGGGGTAATAAGGTAAAATACATTTTATCTCTCACTACTTGACAAACCTAAATCACCACCATCCCTTTTATTTCCCAGCCCCAACTCTTGAAGAACTCATAACATACAATACGGAAGAGTGGTCATAACCCCTGTTAAATCCCGACCCGATCTCCCCGTCCACCTGCGTTGTAGATCTGTGCTTGGACTAGGAAGTTACACACCGCCGCCACTGAACAAGACATGTCGCAACCTTGGGAGGGTCTTTGGAGTCGCGAATTAGGCCGCCGCCGCTGCACATGGTTGCTCCACTCCCGTCGCCACCGAGTTAGGTTTTCTAATCCCAATGGTCGCCGCCTAACGCCGTTAGACGTAGCAGGAGAGTCACGACTAGGAGGGGCAGGGACGTGTGTACTATCGCCGCCGTGAGAAGGGCTGGCCGGAGGCTTTAGCCCGCCGGAAACACTCGCCGGTTTCCCCATCTCTCTTCTCGGTACCCATCCCTCACGATGCTCTCTCTAACTTTTTTCCAGATTGTTTTGAAATGAAGAAAAGGACGAGGAAGGTCATTTTTACATTTTAGGGGTAAATTGTTATCTTAAATGGTAGTTTTTGATCTTAAATTTTCTTAAATTTTTGCCTCGTCATAGTCGGCAAAACCCATTTTTCCAAGTTTTTCTTAAATATTTTTTCAAGTTTTTTAGTGATTTTGATTTTTTCTTCATGTTTTCTTCAAATGGTCAGGTTGATTCTAATTTATTAACTTCTTTTGTTTTTTATTATTTCTGTAATTTTTTCTTCAGGTTCATAGAATAAGTTAAATTTATTTTGCACATGGTTTGTTGGCTTATTTAACTTTTTACACATGATAATTTTGTTCATAGAATGCTTATTTGTAAACACAGTTATGTATTTTTATTAATCTTAGATCTCTGTAATTTGTGTATATTTAAGTCATGACAGCGATGTTAATAGATAATATCAGTGTTAAAGAGCATTGTTGACTTGTATTTTATGCATTGGAACTTGTACATTTGTTTTTTTATTAATATCTGATAGATTGTAAATAGCACCGATATTACTGATCATGACACCACTATTAATTGTTATAGCACCAGTGTTTACTGATCATCACACCACTGTTAATGGTTATAGCATCAGTGTTTTATAAGCATATTGATGCATTGGCAGGTTGTAATACATGCATATCCAGTTGTACCCAAGTAGAAACATCGATGCTAATGGTTATGATTGTATGTTAATAGTTATGACAGTAATGTTAGTAGTTGTAACACTAGTGCTACAACGCACGTATGAGAAAACGATAATAAAAAACGTCGAGACTATACTTGAATTAAAGATAAAAATGCGACGAGTTTAATGGTGCAATTTTTATAAAAATCCGACAATGTATAAAAAAGTTATGGACTTTTTTAAATGAAGGGGGTTTTATATGGGTTTGTTAAATGACAGATTTGCCCTTTTCAATTTAAAAAAAAACAAAACATAATTTAAAAAGGCAGCTTTAATTAGAGACCTTGGATCCACCCATTATTTTGATCAAACCATTCATTGTTGGTTATTTGGTTAATTCTATAAGAGATGGTTAATATTCATTCCATCCCCTATATATATATATATATATATATATAGGGTAAGGATCATGTAAAAACCACATGTTTTTGCGAAAACCTAAAAACTAATACTAAAACCTTCATAACTTTTTCATACGATCATATTTTTTTAAAAAATTTGCACCAAAAACCTTAGAATTATGAGTTCTTTAATTCTGGAAAAATTTTTAAAAAAAACTTTAACGTCTCGTCGTTTTTTTACTAGTGCACATGTGCACTAATAATAAAACTCATACATATAGTATGCGTTAATGTTTTTTATAGAAAAATCGCATCAAATACGTTATAATTTTGTTAGTTTTTCGTCGTTTTTTATTAGTGCACATGTGCACTAATAATAAAACTCATACATATAGTATGCGTTAATGTTTTTTATAGAAAAATCGCATAAAAAACGTTATAATTTTGTTAGTTTTTCGTGGTTTTTTATTAGTGCACATGTGCACTAATAATAAAGCACTTTATACGTGTTGTATACATTAATATTTTAAAAGAGAAATTGCACCATAAATCTTATAATTGTGTTATCTTTAACTCTGAAAATATATTTAACGTTTTAAAAATTTTAAAATTTTATGCTACACATGTGCACTATAACTAATAGTTATAGTGCATATGTAGAATTATCATTAGTTCTATGAATATTTTAGTTTTTTTAAATGTTTTTAACCTAAACAATACGTTTTCGCATGACAATTCTCATTTGTGTGGTACTAATGAAAATAGTGCACATGTGCACTAATAATACACATGTGCACTAATTTTTTTTTTTCGAAATATCAATTTCTTTTCCAGAATCAAAGACAATAGAATTTTAAGATTTTTGGTGCAAGTTTCATAAAAAAATATTAACGTATGTAAAAGTTATGAAGGTTTTTGTGTTAGTTTTTAGGTTTTCACAAAAAAAAGAGTTTTCGCAGGATCCTTACCCATATATAATATATATATATATATATATATATATATATATATATATATATAGGGGAAAGTTAAAATGAAAACCCTCTTGAGTGAAGAAAACCGTGGAACTTTTTCAAAAACGGGGTAAAAATTTGTTTTTTTCTCTCAATTTTTTTATGGTGGTTCTTTAAGTTATTGACTACTCTTAAATGAAAAAAAATCAAAAAAAACCCTAGTAGATTTAAAAAAATATATATATCAAAAAAGTAAATGTTACATATGTTACTTTCGTGTGTACCTGTAAAAAACAGAAAAGTAACATATGTTACTTTTTTTTAAAAAAAAAATCTACAAGGTTTTTTTTTAATTTTTTCCATTTAAGGGTAGCTTATAACTTAAAAAACACCATAAAAAACTGAGAAAAAAAAAACATTTTTTTACCCTTTTTTTAAGAGTTTCCACGGTTTCCTCAATTCAAGGGGTTTCCATATATATATATATATTGCATGAACATATGTATATATGGAGAAAAATTCCCATGGGCCATTTCCTCTTGAGATGCTTCTCTTACCCACATATAAAACACTTTTGTTTTAATCTTGATCTCACAGACCCCTTAGACTAAGAAGTCCTCAACTCTTTTCCTCTCACAAACAAACCATCACCATTATCATCTTGTACATCTGATCTTTCCTTTAACTCTTTTGAGTTCAAAGCAGCAAGAACTTCCTCCATTGAAAGTATATCTTGACCATACATACAGGTCTCAACAAAATTTTCATATGAATTCCGCAAAGAAGTTAAAATTTTGATTGCCAGATCTTCTTCATTTATCACTACTTCAATATTTTCTAAATCGAGTACAATTTTTTTAAAATCATACGTGTGATCTTCAAGTGTTTTACCTGATTCTTTTGAAACCTCTCGAAGCACCCGGTCACCCAAAGTTAGTATAATGGCGTTATGGGGCTTCTCAAGAATGTCATTTTTCTCCTTATCACCGAGTCCTTCTAGTATTTTGGCTTCACCGATCAGAGCATCAACAACACCTTTATGAACTAAGAGGGCTTCCATCTTCACACACCAAAGACCGAAACCATTCTTCCCTGTGAATTTCTCAATCTCAAACTTCGTTGATACCATCTTCAATTTCGCAATTCGACCCCTGATTGATCCTTCTTTGAATTCGAGCCGAACCGTAGCTCTGATACCACTTGTTGAGTTAAAATCGTAATGAAGAACACCAAAGAAGATTGAAATCAAATCAATTGTGATTTCTTATTGATTACTCTCATTGAATCACAAGAACAATTGAGAGAGATCAGATTGAAAAGATGAAAACGGAAGAATGAATACAACTATAACTAACTTTCTTAACAAACTTATTACAACTTGTTATCGACTAAACCCAACTATATTTATATTAAGTCCCTCCAATTCATAGAATGACATAATAGCTAGCCCTTGGACTTTTCAACAACTTGCATTGTTGACTTTACATCTACTTCAAGAGAAGTTTTCTAAGAAACATCAAACTTTATAAGGTATAATAGGAAAGCAAGCCAAATATTGGAATCAAAGTTGATAAACAAAAACATTAAATCTCAAAGTTTTATGTTACAAATAAACATTAAATATCCAAGTCTCTTACCGTATATTATATTTGTTACATATATCCAATCAAAGAAAACTGATGTCTAACATTTTAAGCTCAGAATTATGAATTTGTTTCGTTATGTTTGTTATATCTCCAACTATTTCCATAAAATCAATCGCCAATATTGATCACTCATACCTATCTGATAAGCAAAAGCTTCGGTACCACATGTGAAACTTTAACTTCAGTGGAGAACATAGCTTTCACAGGTCTGTGATCTGACAGTCGGTTTTCGCCTCGTGTGTATAGATGTTGCTTTAATCCCTTGCCCGTCCAAATTATCCGATCGCACCTATATGTGTAACTGTTTCTTTAAATTCCACTCTGAAATGAATTGAAGTAAATATATAGATTTTTTGCATGAATACATATATATAGAGAGAGAGAGATTTTTTGCATGAATATATAGAGATCGAAAAAAACTATATACCATGCAGGAGCACGTTTCTTTTTGCAATTGATACCAAAATATTCGTCAGAGTTAAGTTGGTACTTGTAAGTAGGAGCAAAATTGATTGTTCCTTCGTGTCATGCTTCAAATGCTTTACCATCCATGAGTTCCCTTCGAAGCTTTGATTATTTAAAGGATAAAAGTAAAAAATTTTAATTAAATGCAATCGTATTATATAATTAAATTCAAAACTTTGAGGTTATAGTGGATTTTAAAGTTTACTACTACTCATTTCATATTTTCAAGTAATGGTCTTGTATTCTCAGTTTCTCACGCCAACTCAAAAGTCAAACAACCGTTTGAGCATTTAGATAATTGTTTGACTTCTTCAACCTTTAACTTTTAAATGATCATTTACGGATGGGATGGTGGGGTCGGATGAGATTTGAGAAAACAAACTAACATACATTATTGTATAATCTTTGTGGATTGCAAAGTAACACACTTTATGAGTGAAGTTCACGTAAGAAGTTTATACAAAATAAGAAGGATAAGAGGGAGGGCAAATCTGGAAACATGCATATTTTTCACTTTCCCTCTAATTATTAAAACGTTTATAACTTTAAAACCCATACAATATTGCTATATATATAAAAAAAAAATTATGAATGAGTTGAACATATAACACAACGACCTGAACATATGACACAATAACACAACGACTTAAACATATGACACAACGACCTGAACATTGTTCAGATCATTGTGTCATTGTGTCATTGTGTTATATGTTCAGGTCAATTGTGTTATATGTTCAGGTCGTTGTGTCATATGTTCACGTCATTGACATAATTTTTTATTTTATTTTTTATATAGCAATATGGTATGGGTTTTAAAGAAAAAAAAACACTTGTTTTTATAGTGTAATTTTTATAAAAAAATAATATAGTATGAAAAAGTTATGAATGTTTTAATAATTGGGGGAAAGAGAAAAATGGGCAATTTGACCAAATTGCCCCTCCGTGTACCTGACCATTTATTTTTTAGTTTTAATTAAGGGATTAAATCTGGGCCATTGATCATCAAATCTAACGGATGAGAAGACTTCTTATCCTTCTTATTTTCACATAACTTCTCATTATAACCTCACTCCACACTTTATAGGTCATTCCAAATTTACTTTTATAATAAGATTTAAACTCTCATCATTTAATAGGGATTAGACGACACTGAATACATGGTGTTTATATGTGACTACGATTACTGATGATGAGATATATAATTTGGGTCTTAGTTAATTATAAGGTGTTGTTGTGATTAAAAAAAATTATAAGGTATTGTTATATATAAGTTACCTGGTCGTTCTCAAGTAGTGTATTCCAGTCCTTGTGATTAACTAGTAATCTTGTCTCCTTCTCAAGCAAGGTAATCCGGTAATTTAGGTCTCCCAACAAGACAACATGACTATAATCATACAAAGAATTATGTAAATATTAAAACCACATAAATTAAAAAAAGGAAATTAACACTATGCCAACATAAGTTGATGGCTTTAATACAAAATTTGACCTTTTATGTAGAAAAATCAAAATTGGAATTTGTTTTTTCTTTTCTATAATGGCAGGTAACTAGAGTTTCAAGAGATGGCAAAAATTTAAACAACAACCGTCAAGAAGAAAAAACTAATCTATTAATTAATATTAGGTCCTGCTGTTTATTAAAAAGAATGAATGTTTCTTAATCATCAATTATTGTTACCCTGCATACAAAATGTCAAAAAGTTTGATGAACGCTAAAAGGTGATATGATTAAGGTTCAAAGGTTAGTCGCCATCAGTCATTAGTTATTTGGTTTTTCTTGGGGTTTTATATATTAACAAACCTTTTTATTAAAAAAAATAGTTTTTCAATGGATCGTTTCGGGCCAAATATGGGTCGTTTGGACCCAAATGGACATATGAGGTTTTTTTTGTTATTGTTTTTTTTTTCTGTTTTTTAAATAAGGTTGCTTGGGCCAAAACCAATGTTTTAAAAACCGGTTTTGAAGTTAAACCGAAAAAGTTTTTGGAGCCAGTTAGACCAGCCGGTTCAACCGATTATAGGATTTTAATATATATTTTTTATAAAAATGTTAATAAACTTGTACACTCCAACAAAAATAGTTAAAATACAATCTTAATTCACTCAAAAGTAATACCAAATGGTTATTCCACAAGAAAATATAAGTTTTAAAGTTCACAAATAATAAAAAAATAACAATAAAGTATACACATATATAATAATAATTCAAAAAAATAAAAATACGAAAACCTGTTGAACCGGGAAAAACCGACCGGTTCGGATCTCATAAAAAACCGGAGACCCCAAAAAATCCGGTCGAACCTGTTTAACCGGGCGGTTCGAACCGGGTTTTAAAACGCTGGCCAAAACGACCCCTTAAAATTCGCAGGGAGGAGGGGGCTGTGGTTTTATAATATTAATAAAAAAAAACAAACGACCCATTAGTAAAAAGGTTTGTTAATATAGCTTTTTTTTCATCAACATTTTTTATAGTTAAATATCATTTGGTTCATTTTAGAAAAAAAAGTTAGTGGTTTAAGTTGTTACTTGTTGGGCTAACTTGAAAACATTATGCCATTCGAGTTCGATTCCCGTTAGTGTCACCCTCAAATTGCCATCCTGTTAGTTTTTTTTAATTGATTTCTTTTACAAACAAAAAACTATTAATTTGAAGCACTCATAAAAACAAAAAACTATTAATTTGAACCACTGATAAAAAGGAACTATTAATTTGACGCACTGATAAAAGGGTTCTGGTGTAAGTATGTGTTCTCAATTCTCATACCATTATCAGGGGAAAAGTGTTCATTGCATGCTTTTTTTTTTTTAGTTTTTATCTTATTATCTTTTCATTCATTTGCTTTTTACTTGGATTTCCTTTGTGTTTTTACTTGGGTTTCCTATGTCTTTTTAACAATGTTTTCTTAGTTGTAACTTTTTACTCACATAATGACGTTTACTTATTAATATATTCGATTCTGCTTTCTCTCTTGTTTTTGTATTAATTAGGCAGTTGTATTTACGTGTATAAAATTATTTTATCTAAATTGAACAACATTTTTGTCAAGTTTTACATTTAAGGTCATACTCTCGGAGTCACAACTTAGAGGTAGTGAAAAATCTAGTTACACATTTTGGAAGTCTAATCGTATACAAGGATAATAATAGACAAATAAAAAATCGTATACTTTGGTGAGGCTACACATTTTATAATTGCCGTTCAAACAAATAATTTAATAACATTTAGCTTTTTGTCAACAACTTATCGCCAATAATAATAATTAAAAAAAACTTTTGAAAGATATTGTGGCTTTCTCAGAAAGTAAAGCTTCAAGATAAATTTTGTAGTAGATAATAAAAAATCATATCTTATACTGAAATATCTGAAATTAATTATTTAAAAATTATAATTAAATAAGTTATAATTGATCGCACCCAAACCATATCTTATACTAAAATACATATTTTCATCAACAAATTTTTCATTAACAATTTTTTTTCGTCTGATCAAATAAAATCAAAAAATATATTATTAAATTTTGTTGACGATCCATCAATTGTCTGCTTACTTAGAACTTTTAAATTTATCTTAGAAATAACGAAATGAATTATTAGTTAATTAAATTAAAGACGTTTAATATGATGATATAACTAACTCTAATTTTAAATAACTTAACCTAAAATACTACTCTTAAAGGTGAGAATACATATTTAGTTTATAAATACCACACTAATTGCTCATCCAATCAATATACGACAAATCTCATATTTTATAATGATTTAAATCCCTAGTGTATTATTGGCAAATAATTTATTAATATTTGAAAACGAAAAAACTTTGTTCTATAAAGAAACCATCATTTTTTGTTAAAATGTTAAGGAAACCGTTGTATATCCTTTTTAACATAATCAGGGACGATACTACATCAAGTTTAGGGGTATCATGTACCACCATTTAAACTCATACTTGAAGTAAAAAAAGTTGGATTTTGTTATTTTTATGTAGGATTTTTTTGGTTTTTATTTACGTGTGTTACCCTTAACACAAATTTGTGCGTTTGATACCTTTAAGAAATTTTCTACTCCGTCCATGGACATAGTGAGCAGTTTATAAATAATTGTGACCATTGTGATTAGTTAGAGGTCGAAACGAGCCATCAAGTCCGAGTTCATCTAGACTCGTTCTCGGCTCGTTGTACTATAACAAAGCATGAGTTCGGCTTGTTTAGAGCTTTATTTCTAAAGTTTAAACTCAACTCGTGAATAATTATTCAAGCTCGAGCTTAGCTTGGCCCGTTTAATATTAAGTTATTATTTTTATATTAATTTATAATTAAATTAATATATATTTATTATATATTCTCTATATATATAGCAAAATACATATTATTTCCTATTTTATAATTTTATATATAATTAAAATAATAATTAATTTTCTAAATATATATAATATATATACGAAATAACTATGTAAATACAAAAGCTCGTTTAAGCTTGCGAGTCAATACGTGCTTGATAAGTAAAGCTCGGACTCAAGGTTTTTATTAAACAACTTATATTTCTGGCTCAAGCTCGGACTTAAGCTCGTTTTGACTCGGCTCGTTTGAGTTTTTTATCAATCCGATCTTAAGTCAATCACTTGAAGGCTTGACTCATTTACACAACCCCTACTAATTCTTATTACCTTATTGTTGTGAAAATATAGTGATTTTCTTGGGAGGTAGTGATAGGTTTATTTTAAGATTTGCTAAATTAATGAGTCAGGTCGGGCAGACTATCAAATGGTAATAGATCTGAGTTAGACTAACTAGTGAATTAGGAAAGTATCAATTTGGTTTGGGTTGAAAAAAAAAAAACGGATGTTATAGGTTCAATATATGATAATTTAATTAATTTAAAACATACTCGTGGTCTAGAATGTTTTTGGGCATGTCAACTGACGGTACTAGTCCCATGGCGGTTTGAAAACGTGTCCGTGACAAAATCTTAGTGGCATTGGAGTTTCTGATTTTCTCATCTCCTTCTCTTCCTCCTGATGCTAGATGACAACAAACAAAGCAAAAACTTGTCTCGTATAACCGGAACCGAACTGAAACCGACCCCTGTGATTACATATTAATTGTAATTAAGAAAAAATACAAGATAATAAAGGTAAGTAGCATGATAATATGCCATAACTATTTATATATCATAATTCTAGCTTAGTCTCAATTTTTACAAGATATATTGTGGTGTTAATTTTTTTGGACATGCGTTGTTAAATCGATTAATTTAGTAAGACATCAGAAAACATAATTAAAGATCATATCTATTTAAACTAAAGAAAGCTCAATGACTCTAGATATTTTTGTAACGGCTCCCCTCAAGATATTTTGAGAGTAGTTGTTAAGGTGATCTTTACGTGATTATTTATGATCGCTATCAAGATTTTGAAAAAATAATTTATTAACACCAAGTGCATTACTATATATATTTTCTTTGATGTGTACGTGGTAATATCTGTTTTATCGTATCTCTTCACATATGTCTTATGTCAACAAATTATTTAAACTAAATTCACATATATTAATAATAAATATTATCAATTATTTTAAAAAGATCATGAATGAAAAAAAATATACATATAGCTTAGTTTCTTACTATATAAAATAAAACAAGAATGTGGATATGTTCAATCTAATTTAGACATTTGAGATTCAAGTTTTTTATGTGGAAATTCTGATTGTAAAACAATTGTGTCACCGTAAAATGTATTTTGTGGTGATTTGTAGGATACTTTTAGGTGGTTTTTTTTTAAGAAATTCGAGTTTACAAACTAATGCATAATTATATCTCGAATGGTATTGATCGATGAATCATTCTGTAACGATAGTTACCTTGTTGCCAAGGTATCCGAGGATGCCACATCCCACAGAAGAAACACTTGGATTTCGACAGAATGGATGAAGATCACTGCGAACCCAAACCGATATCATTATTCCAACCATTTGTTTGCTGATTAAACACCGAAACTCGGGTTGGATCATGTTACTCTCAACATGTGATTTCTTTCCATCCATCACACATGCTTGCTTCTTGCTCAAGTTATTCTTTGTGTAGTATTGGAGGTGTGATTTCTTGTTTAGAGCTTTCCTAATCAAAGAGTTCCATTTTTTTGATATTGTCTTCTTATCCGGTCCAAGAACATTGGGAGCACTTAGAGGAACCACTTCTTGAAACCTTAAAAACATGCATGGATAGAGAGTATTTATTTGTCAGATAATTTCTTTAGGTCATTTGCTTCTATTCTCACACTATCAAGTTTCTCATGATCAATAATAAAAAAAAACTTATTGTTAAAAGTTACTAGAAGATAATTACCCAAGTACATAAATATCGCATGTAGTGCTACATGTATCTAACAACTCGTCGATATTTAGATCCTCGGTAGGTGCAACACCGCCAACGTTCCATGTACTAGCGAACACCCTTCAAATTATTAAAAAGAAAAAAACATAAACTTAATTAGTTAGCAGATTCTCAATTATATATCAAAGTTACAAAAAAAAAAACAAATTGAAGTTTAGTTTTTTTAACGGCTAAACACAACATATATATGTGCGTCCTTCAGATGATTTAAACTCACAACTTGTTTAATTTGTTATAGGGTGCCATCGATATGTCCCTCTAACTACGATTTTTTTTGTTAAATGTTCGTGTGTATAGTGTATATGACATATGTATATATATATATATATATAGGCATCTTACTTGAACTTTTGCGTATCATGGTGATCAGTAAAGACAATTTTAGGTCTGGAGACAGGTTCGACATCATCCAACGTCGGAAGATGAAGAAAAGAATACGTGTTTCCAGGAAAGTCGGTAACATAGTTGTTAGATCCGAATGTTTTCATGAGTAGCTTAATAGCTAGCTACCGATTTTGGCCACGTGACCTTAAAACACAAGATGAGAATGTTAGCTATATATACCCATTTGCATGCATATATGTGTGAGAAACATACATGTACATTATATATTATTTTTAATGGCCATTCAATAAGAAAACTATATAGCAAGATGTTAGAGAAACACAATAAAAAAAAATACATTAAGAGCAACAAAAAATTCTTAGGAAAAACATCCTATGGAAACGCAAAAAAGTTTATTTCATAAAAAAACGAAAGCAGCTACCTGCAGGCTCATATTCCTCACTGAGCATCAACCTTGTAATTAAGTTATATGTATATACATAGGATATATAGCAATTTCTCTACAAACTAGATTTCACTTTGAAGAAAATAGGAAGCAACAACAAGGTGGATACACGTGAAAATGAATTGTTTTTATAATAATGTGTTGGGGAATATGTGTCTGTTTTTGTTGAACTTCTATAACACGCAAAACAACACATCATAAAAAAGTATAAGCACAATGAAAGTCGTTATAACAACACTTTCTTTGTATATAAAAAGATATATATATATATATATATAGCAACAATTACCTAAATATAAAAAACCATCTCTTGAATAGTTTGTTTTTACTTTTTCATGTTTTTGCCACAAAAGAATTCTTGCTTTTACATTTACCCCCTTGCTTTAGATCTAATACACGTATCCCAGGTTTTCCTCTCCAACGTTGGATCTGAGGTGGTGGTTGGATCTGCTTTTTATTTGGAGATTTGCTTTTTATTTGGTTCATATCTTCTCCCTCTCTACACACGTTTTCTCTGCAACTCTATTCAGAGAGAGAGAGAATCGGAACCCCTTAGGCTCCCATCTCCGGTCGCCGGCCGTTGTCTCTGCAACTCTCTCGAGAGAGAGAATCAAAACCCATTCGGCGAGAGCTCCCATCTCCGGCCGCCGTTCTATTTGCCGACTTTTACCCCGTCAATGATGTAGCCTTTTGGCTGCGACGGTGGATGGTGTCGGTGGCATGAACGTTTTGATGGCTGGAGTTTGGTTGCGAGGTGCTCGCCGTCGTGTTGCCTTCAGATCCGGTCGTCGTTCCGTTTGCCGACCTTTTACCCCCGTCGATGATGTAGCCTTTTGGCTGCGACGGTGGATGGTGTCGGTGGCCGTGAACGTTTTTGATGGATGGAGTTTGGTTGCGAGGTGATCGGCGTCGTGTTGCCTGCGATTCCGAAAAACCTGTAGCAGGTTTTTGCTTATAACCTTTGGATCTGAAAAATTATGTGCCATTTTTTGGTTGAATCTGCGTTTTGTGTTGGACAGGTGTTTGTGCATTTGTATACTTTTATGTGCTTTCTTTCTACACCAGTATTCTCTACAAAGAAACCCTAATTCTTTTTGCTATGATGGTTGCGGTGACGGCGCGACGTTCATCGCAACTGTCACCTGCACCTGAGCTGCTGGAATAGTGAACGGTGTTTGTTGTGGTTCGTTGTATCTTTACTCTTTGGTGGTTCTTCGGTTATGTTTTGGTTGCCGAGCCGGGTCTGGTTCTTGATCAGTGGTTGCGCTCTTGGATCTGAAACACGTGTGGTTGGTTTTTGTTTGTGTCGCTCGATTTCAAACTTTTATTAAGCCTGACCCTATGTTATTTTCGGCTTTGATAATGAGTTTCATTGTTGGTTATACTGATGTTGGTGATGAAATCTGCTTAGGGTCCGACCCTTCATTTTTACCAGCTTCGACTTAAGCTATGATTCGCCGGTTGTAAATGGATGGCTATGATGATTATGAATTGTGAAAGTCAAGTGGAAATCCATGTGTAGGCGGGGCAATTTCCTTTTGCAGCCACTGTGGATTAGTGACGTTAGTTTTATAAATTGGTTTTAAAAATCTGAGCCTCCTATTTTACTCTTATCTTTTTATCATTTTTTGACCATATCTTTTATATGAGTTTAATGTTTTATGATTGGGTTAAATGATCTTTTTCTGTTTACATAGAGTCATTCGGTGCTATTGTTTTTGAATTTCAAATTTGTATAATCATATAATGGGCTTAAATAGTTTTTAAAAGGTCAATTTCTTTGGGTGTCTTCTTCTTTGAACATAGAAAATATGTTAATGTAGGTTGATTGAGAGATGCAATTATGTGAAAGGCATTGGATTAAGTTTGTGTTTCATTGTTAATGATATATTTCATCGATGTGTATTTTTGTAAAGATCTTGAGGTGCACTAAAAGGAATGAACCATTGATGCATATTTATTTTCAAAACATATCTACCGTGCATTCAAGTGGGACTGTTATCTAAAGCCGTAACCTAATTCAAAAATGGTGAGGCCGCCGCAACGCGCGGCGGGTCACCCACTAGTTTGTATTAATTGTAGATTGTGCTGTATATTTTTTTTAAATGTTGTTTTTTAAATTAAATTATAACAATTCTATATATAGTCGCAGAATAAATTTTTGATACCTTTGTATTAACCCCCTCACATTACTTCCATATAATTACAAAAGTAACAAAACTATCATCATGTTGTTAAATTGATAAAATGCCATGTTACTTTTTTACACTCCTAGAGAGATAGAGAGAGAGAAAGAGAGAGAGACGCACTTGTTCTTGCATGGGGTGATCAAGGAATATGTTGAATGTGAAGTTGAAGATGAAGGGAGAGCATAAGCCCACAAATGAGAATATCATCCAAAGATATATATATATATATAAAGACGTGGGAAGAGAGAGATTGATACGGTCACTTCACATTGTTACTTTATTAAATATTCAATTTTCTTACTATTGTATAGAGAGCAAGTTGTATCTATAGAGACAATAAAATGACGTATGTGGTGATGTCGATGCACGGAGAAGATGGAGGTCTATATGTAAGGGTGAAGACACATCTATCACTTGTTATGTTTTATAAAAAAATGTTTTTATGTTATGTAGTATCTGATATTTATTACCAGGCTTAAATTAATGATAGCATCTAGAGTTTACTTGTACACCAAGCTTTATAAATATGATAATCAACAATATAAAACATTATGGATATAATAATCCATTCTATTTGATTTTCCCATTGTATTATGTTTAGAGTTAGGAACTAAGAATGGACAAATAAATCATATAGGCATGTTATGCATGAGACACTCATACAGGACACCTAGCTAAGAAATAAGTATAGGTAAAGCCGGATCTAATAACCTAGATCCTTATAATCGTGGCTTTGATACTAATCTGTCATACCCCAACTGACGGCGGAATATGTCGGTTGGGCGATAATTGTTCAGATGCGCACAACACTATTTAATGTTGGGATATTCTTAATCAACTTATTTCAAAAGTAATTCAAAATGTTACATAATAATCCAATACAAAACATTAATGAATAACAGATTATAATCTAGTTGTAATCCGATTGAAACTTATGTCTTTGGCTTTCATAATTACAGATGGACGTACAACAGTTGGTTGGGAGCTTGACTTAACGGGTCAGGTGGGTTAGGTTATTCTGCACATCAGCAGCAACAACATCAACATGTGGCACTGTCCCAACAACCTTAACATTTGATCCTTCAATATATTCAAATGCTAGTAATACTAGTAAAGTATAGTGTTTATATTAGTTATTTACTTCATAGTTTATTTTTTATTTTTTATGTAAACTCATGTTAGCTTTGTAATGTTTGCTATATATATATATATATACATATATATATAATGCATTATTTTGCTATAAGTTTATTGTATTTTGTATTGAGGTTAATTGCCATTTGATTTGGAAATTAGTAATTCTACATAAAAAGATTTTTTTTACTTTTTTTTAAAACCATGACGCACAAAAATGTGTGTCATAAGCAGAGTTATGACGGGGGCTACCATGGCGTGCATTCTATGACACGCAATGCGCGTCATAAAATGTGCGTCATCGATCGTGCGTCATAAAAGGGATGACACACATTTTACGCGTCATGAAGCTTCTTGACCCTCCCATCCTTGACACACATTTGCGTGTAATCTGGACCCTTTTTTGACCCGGAAAAAGCGTCAAGAAAGTTGTTTCTTGTAGTAGTGTTAACTCGTTCAATTTACGTCTCACTAAGTCCACATGCATTTTAAAGTGCCATCAACAAAATCACCGATATCGAACAACAAAGCCTGCAACATATACAACATACGAGTCAACTACAAGTAGCTGGTGAGTAAACATAGGTTTAGTATACTATAATGATTAAAAGCATGCGATCCGTGACTTAAGTGCAATTGAGTACGATAAACCTGATATGAGATAGAGCAAACAAGAGTGTAAAAGCCAACCCTAACAATAAAGTTATCAATCACCCAACGCCAAATACCAGTCAAGTCAGGTGAGTCATCACACCGGTAGATATATCATTAAAATCCCGTCTTTCTATAGTCACTACTAGAAAAAGGGCCTTTAATGACGTGTGAACGATGACGCGCGATAGTTTCATGACGTGCCAAAATGCGTGTCATTAAAAATCTGTCATAAATACTAAAATCTAAAGATTAAATGACACGCAATTTTACGCGTCATACCATTTCTGTCATAAATAAAAATAAAAAAACACAGAGTACAAATTTATAAAATGCACGTCATCCCCATTTCATCGTTTTATATTTTCATTACTCCCGCTATTTTTTTCCATTCCCGCTCCTCCCTGCCCTAATTTTTCCATTCCCGCTCCTCTCTCCATAACTATTTACGAGTAAAACTATCGAATTCGTATGTGCTTGCCTATTCTATATGTGAACTCACCAACATTGGTTGACACTTGATATTATGCATGCTTTACAGATCGCTAGGAGTTATCGGATTTGGACGCATACGTTGGTTAAAAAAAAATAAAAATTTTAGGAATTCGTTTTATGCTTTTAAAACTTTGAATTGTTTCACTTAATAATGGGCGCCATGTTTTGTGCAACTTTACTTTAAATGCTTTCGCTGAATTTTGTAACTCTGGTTTTAATATTTTTTTTGTTTGGAAAGTATTTACGCTTTAAACCCTTAAATATTATTTGATTGTAACTAAGGACTCGGGTCCTGGTCTGGCTCACATCCCACACGGTAAAACTCCGTTAGTGAAAATTGATGGTGTGACAGTATTATTATGATTATGAGATAAATATGTGTTATGATGAATAATGTGGATTAGGTATGTTATGTATGTAATTTGAATGCTTAGTATGTGGATAAAATATGGTCGTTATGCGAATTGAGGTTGTTGTGTACTAAATGTATATGTTACAATAAAATAAATGTTCATGTAAATAATATTATTTGTCCCATGATCGCGGGTTATGATAATTCTTTGTGCATGCGTTCCCAATATTTGTTGTGTAATAAGAAAGTGGTCGTTATGCATGAATTATATTTGTATACGTGTAAATAATAATTATGCGTTTACATATTAATTATGCATGTAACTTGACAATTCGTTGCGTGATTGTAAGTTGTGTTGTGCATACGAGTCATGATAATTACGGACGTTTATCACTAAATAAAATCATCAATGTGTCGTCGAGTCAACTTGGTCAATCACGTCATTTTAATTCCTTAAATTCATTTGTCCTATTCGTTCGTTAAGTAGAACTTTGGGGTTAACCGTCTCATTTTCGTGGTGTCATTCTTTCGTTTATATCTCCAATACCAGCTGAATATTCATAGCCTATTTTCTTTAACTGTTTTGGGATGAAACATGTACGCTATCTCAATGCAAACTCTTTATACTTTTTTCTAAATCTAGATGTGACCTCTATGATACTTATGTGTGTTCTAGTATGATTAGTTGTGGATCCAAGATTGTTAGCTTGTGACACAAGTTGACTGATCTTTCTTATGAACACTATTTCATCTTTAATGGTTCAAATTCTGAATTAAGTGTTTGTCTACTAGCATCCTTGCTCAATTAAAACAATAACCGCTCTGATACCAATTCTTAAGAATCGGGACTTGAAACAATTATGATAAACAACAACGATTTAATTAATAACATAACATGTTTTTGATATGATCTTTTTCAACTAACTTGTTCACTAAATGGACACCTATATATACCCTAGAAATCGGTTTCTCCTAAACGACACAATGATTAAAATAAATGTCACTTGGAACATATTTTTTTCTTCTAAACTAGATTTGATCCGATCCGCATAACCATATCTCTTCAGATATTTTCATTAATTCTATTGATTAATACAAGTATACGATACTACTATATATTAACGAGGGCCAGACCGACCATGCTTAATTAATGTGTCTCCACCACATATTATATATGATTAATTAATATATTGTCACCAACTAACTTATAATTAAGCTTGTATATTGGTTAGAAATTGATGTGTATGAATTTGCAGCCACAAGAAGCGATATGGCCAATGCCAAATTGTGTGCTGATCGACAATGACCCCAGAGTTGTCCCTTTTGATTGGCTTATTATTTAAGCATTAATAATTTGACCATATTTTTATTGTTTTTATGTAATATCTATATAGTAAGTAAATGGTGTCCCTCCCACTCTTCCACTTCGTTTTTGAGTTTTTCTGCAAGTTGGGGAAGGCCTACATGAACTGAAATCTTCTGTACGTGTTAAATTGCGTATAACAATGGAACCAATAAGCTCTTGGCCTAGTGGTTAAGAAGGAGGTGATAAGACTTTGTCTTATCTAGAAGTAGGGAGACTTGAGACTGAGAAGTCACAAGTTCGATCCCTGAGCTCCCAGGTTTTACCACCCGAGCCGCTTGTGGAGATGGATTTTTTCTGAAATGAGCTTAACCTGGTGTAAATCCTCCACGGGATTTCCGAGAGATTCGTTGGCCATTAAAAAAACAATGAGAGCCAACATATTAATTAAAGGTCAAATTTAATATGCATATATGACGCTGTTATGGACTCAATTTACTGAAGACGTAAAGATCGGGCTTGGGCCCGTTTATGATTCCGTGTTCACTAAGTCTCGTAACCCTTTATGTATCTCTATTTATGCCCCTCTTGTATTTGTAATTCGTCATCACGAGTGATGGAGATATATAGCTATAAATTCATAGTTGGGCCTCGTGGACATATGTACATTGACCGAATGATAAGTGTTGTATAGATATACTTTATTTTATATTAACGCTCCCTTATATATACACCGATGTATCTATAAATTATCATATTTTAATGTTATTATTGGTAATTAGTAGGTTATAAAAAAAGTTATAAAAAAAGAGTTTAAAATATATATATCTATAATAAAATAGATATGAGAGTATGACTTTGACAAAAAAGAAAAAAAAATATCACATTTGAATGGTCATATATGTTTAGTTCGAGAACTGCACAAAAATAAAAAAGTAAAATCCATAAGTTATATTAAATAGACTTTTATTTTTATGGGTTTCATTTAACATGTGCAGGAGTTTTTAACTAATTGGTAGTGGGCTGCAAAAATAAAGAAGTTGGGCTGCAGGGCCCACATCCCATACAAACAAAACGGATGGAGCAATTAACAATTAGGAGGATCAGGGGTTTGGAGCGCCGGCTGGAAGAAGGCAGCAGCCTTCTTGGCTGCTTTGCTGGGCACGAAAAGCAAGACAGAACACAATAAGCATTCATCGTTCTTTGTTAGTTTTTCTAGTTAATTTTATTTAATAAATAAACTCTTGTGGTGATAGCATATAATTTATCTATTATGATTATGATGATCGGCTAAACTTTTTATGATCATACATAAGTATAAGGTTGGTGTAAGATTTATATTTTCTTTATTTTGATTGTTAAGACATTGGGTGTAGGTTCAACCATTCGACTTTATGATTAAATAATAAGTTATTGATAGATTTAGTTGATTAAAGATCCGTCTTATTGGTTTTGGCATTATTTGATTATTAATTGTTAGCTTAATTCTTAAGTAATGACCAATTCTATTATTACCAATTGACTCATACTAAGGCGACATCTTACTTGTTGGACCGTTGTCAAGAATCGGTACGACTTAATTAAAAACATGATAATTAAAAAAATAATAAAAATGTATGCTATAATCAAAGTGAGTATTATATATTAACACAAATTTATAAATTATACAGGGTTTCTACCACTTTACAATGATAACACTATCCCAAGATTTGCTAGGCCTACCAATTACATATAGAAAATAGACGAGCACCATTTTTTCTAGTTCTTTGACATCGAATGCTTTGCCATATTTCAGACCCAAAGAACGTTAACGATTTGATTTTTACCACTATTTCCTCTGCTATGAACCCGCATTCATTGTATACTACCTCGTTTCATATAATATTCAGATGCACCAACATGTTATTAACACCACGGTGTTTACAAACTTTTCGTATATCGGAAAAATTTTTAGCCACGAACCCACCGAGACCCATATACTGCATGTGGTCGGGCATTCCGTAAATATATGCACTGTCTATTCTATCTCTGAACTAAATAGCGAGCACATAATTATTATTGTGTTGATGCCTCGCCTTGATAGTGCTTCAAGCATTGGAATCCTCCCATATTTATTACTAACTAGTGTTTAGTATGTCTGCAATTTGGTTTTAGGGTTTACCATCCGGTCAAACCGATCCGGACCATACGTGCTTAGAATCGGGTCGGTCCGCTCCAGGTAGAGTTGTACAAAACCGTTATTTTTTTCACAAATTGGTTCGGTTTGTGTGTCGAAACTGGTTTGGTCAACCATGGTCAAAACCGGTCCGAGTTACAAACCGGTTTGCACCCTTCAAACTTCGAGTTGGACGAGTTTGAAACGGTTTGGGATGAACCAGTTCGAAAACATGTTTTTAACGCTAAAAACTGAATCTTTTTTGAGAAATTGAAGTTAATGTATTTAGAAATGAAGAATGCGATCATTTCTAGGAGTTTAATGCATAAAGTTAAAGGGAAAATTCAAGAATATATCATAACTTATACAAATAGACCCACACATGTATGTATCTAAAAAGAGAAAATGAAAAGGCCAATATGCAAAAAGAAAGGGTGTGTGTAACAATGATGTGGTATTCTTGATTGTTAAAAACAGGGTATGTGTATAAGAAAGAATAGAATACGAAGAGAATAAAGCGTGTGTATGATTCTTTGTGTTGTTACACGATTATATGGGATGAAACCCCGAAACTAACAAACCGGTTTCAGAACTGATTTCCAACATAACCCGCTTCCTGCTAACGAAAACACAAACCATATTAGAGCTGACGGTTCGGACTCGACCCTAACCTATTTTTCCCCAACCCGATTTGTAGACCGGTTCGGTTCCGATTTATAAACCAGTTTTGGTTCCCAAACCGGTTTGCTTGCCCACCTCTTTTTTGTCTGACCGGCCCAATACTTGCTCAGCCCAAACTTATCATTTTGGGGCAAATCGTTTCGCCGGAGGAAAACACGCCTTCTGTCGCCACTGCCGTCGGTGACCCCATTTTACGGATGCAATAACGTTCGCCGTCATCGTCGGATAATAATCATCATCTTCTTTATCATCATCAATCGCTTAATCCTTATCGTTGTTGAAGGTACCTGCAATCGCCGATCTTCCTGAAATCCGTGCCCTAACCCTAACCCCCAACCTCCAATCGAAATCGGAAACCCTCAAAATTCGATTCAACAAGTTGAAAATGACGACGTTTTGCTTTCGTAATAATCAGATCTATATGTTACTATTAACATTGGTTTTGACGGTTGGGTTTAATTTGGAATTGAGTTTCGGGCAACATGTTCATCATCACAATTGTGACCACTCGCACCACCATCATGACGATCATCATCATGATTTGGGGGTGAAAAAGCTACCGGAGGAACTGGCGGAAGAGGAGGATCTTAGGTTTGAATTTATGTCCCACCATGATCATGGTCATGATCGATCATCACCATGATCATGATCATGATTCAGAGCTATCTGGAATTGGTAATGTTGCTTTGATTTTGATGTTGTTAGCCTAATTTGTTCACTCTATGAAATTTTTGAAATTTGCAATGTTGAAGTAACTTTTGGTAATATTTTTTTAGGGCTTTGGGTTCATGCAATGGGGTGCTCACTATTGGTGAGCTTGGCTTCTCTAATTTGTCTAATTCTACTACCATTGATATTCTGTGAGTTGATGAACTGTTAACTTTCAATTCTATTGCCTGTAATTTGGATTTGTTTTGAATGAAACATGCCTCAACTTCTGCATATTTCTGCAGATCAAGGAAAACCTTCAAAGGCACTTGTTGATTCATTGGCTGTATTTGGGGTTAGATTCTTCATCCTGTTGTTACTACCTACTCTAGTGTTCTAGTTGCTAAATTAGAAATCTTGATTGGCATTTTAGGCGGGAGCAATGCTTGGGGATGCTTTTCTCCATCAATTGCCACATGCATTTGGTATAGTAGAACACGAAATTCAGATATTGATTAGAATGAAATAAATAATATAGATTTTATATCGAATTGGTGAATGTGTGTATCAGGTGGTGGACATTCTCATTCAGATGGTAATCATGTTGATGACGCTCATGAGCACATTGCTTCTGGGCATGATAATTCCCATTCTCATTCCCACTCGCATTCTATTGAAGATCTCTCGGTTGGATTATCTATTTTGTGTAAGTGGATGATACATTTGAGATAACTATTTATTCAACTTTTCATACTAGCTTTCAAATCATGGTCTTAAAAAAACTGAGGCGTGAGGCAATTGAAAAGGACGAAGAAATTATGAATGGTTACTTGATGAAGAAAGCTGTTATGTAAAAAAGTTGAGAGATATGTGCCTTCTGCCTTGCGCCTCGGATTGCAGAACCTAAACGCCTAGGATGCCCTGCACTTTTAAAACCAATCATATTTTGTAATGTATTCTATTAACTCATGATTTCTTTTGTCTTCTTTATTGCAGTTGGAATTGTTGTTTTTCTTCTTGTGGAAAAGGTTGTTAGGTATGTTGAAGAAAGGTCAGGAGGAGTTAACTCATGGGGTCATGGTCATCATCACCATCACCATAAGAAGAATGAATCATTGCAGGATGTCAATGGTGATGATGACAAAAGATTATCAGAAACAGCATCTGCTGAATCTTTAAAAACAGAAAAACAAAGTGAATCTTCTGTCCTTCGCAAGGTATAACTGAATTATGCATCATAATGTGTTAAATGTTATTACTTGTTAGCCCATCAGTTTGTTACTTGTCTATATCAACAACTACTTTGCAGAGAAACACTGCCAAAAATGGGCCCGAAAGTAGTATGAAGTCACAGATTGAGAAGGAACCTGTACATTCATCAAGTCTGGTGTTTGGTTATCTTAATCTGTTCTCAGATGGTGTTGTATGTGCTCGTTAACCTTTTCATTGTTTTTTACCCACACTGGACATGTTTCTTGCATATTATATTTTATTATCTTGTGCTAATTATGGATTTTATGGTTAAAAAAATATGGACCAATTGCAGCATAATTTTACTGATGGCATGGCTTTAGGAAGTGCTTTCCTTTTATACGGGTCGGTTGGTGGGTGGTCAAGAACACTTTTTCTACTTGCACATGAGCTTCCTCAAGAGGTATTGTTCCTTACAATCTTACTCTGTTAGTATTTGTAAATCTTAAATCCATCCAATTACTTAATTGTCGATTTACGTTGTAATATAGATGCATACAATTCGTACCTGAATTAAGAAAAGTGTACATTTGTAGACAACAGCTCAATACATAACTTATTTCCAAGTAGATAACTGTGAAAACCTCATTAACACTTGTACTTATCTTTTCAACTGTGATACACATAAGGTGGTTATGTATTCGCATAATGGCCTCTATCTCTCACTAAATCTGGCAAGCACTATGTACAGAATGTGCCTCCACGTATTGACTTTTTTCCTGGAAATTTTTAATCTAACATTACTTATTTTCCCATTGACTACTGCCATGGTTACATATATTGTTGGTGTTGATTTTGATTGTACCCTTATATAGCTCACTTTGGGGTGGCAATTTTGACTAATTTACTTATGAATGACTTCGTTTGGGTTGTGTTTTTAAATGTGAACTGATAAAAAGAAATCTAGCTAAAAGGAGAACGGGTCGGGTCAATTCTCAATCGATACACCCTGCCAAATCATTCTAGTCAAAGATTTAGATTATTACTATAGTATAATATTGTTTTTTATTCACCATTAGACACTAATAATTGCAGATAGGTGATTTTGGAATCTTGGTGAGATCTGGTTTTAGTGTATCCAAAGCGCTCTTTTTCAACTTCCTCTCGGCATTGGTAGCGCTAGCAGGAACTGCATTGGTTAGTTAATCCTTTCCATTAGTTACCACAACATTTATACTTTTAATATTTATTAAGCCCACAAAAAATAACAATATCCTAACCATAACCATAGGCATTATCATTGGGACAAGATCCAGGACAATCATCTTTGATTGAGGTACAAGTTCTTTCACATCTATTTCTTCACTTTCATGAACTAATATCAATAATATATAGTTTTTTTTTACAAGTTCAAATGTTATATACTTGAGTTAACCGCTCTTCCGCCTTTGGTTGAGAATTGCACAGGGATTTACAGCCGGTGGGTTCGTATACATTGCAGTAGGTGTGATGGCAGAGATGAATAATGGCAGTTCCTCTGTGAAAACTAGTGTCATACAATTAACCTCATTGGTATTAGGTATGTCAGTTGCCCTTTTTATATCTCTTTATGAATGATACATTTTGATTTTTGAGCTTGAATTTACAGAGATAGTTTTTGTATGTAATGTGATTCGAAATATTTGTGTTTTCAACTTACTTTTTTGGTTATTTAGAACTACTAACTATAAGAGTCTGTTTGATAACAATCATAAATGTAAGTTAACATCATATATCAATCTTGGGTTCTATCACAAGCGAGAAAACTGTTATAATATATATTTTTTTAAAGTTTTATTATTTTTATGTTATATGCGGCGATTTTATAAATTTGTTCAAAGGTTGCAACGGTATAAGGTTACAGAAAATTACAAAAAATGATTTTTTTTTTTGGTGTATTATATAGGACAACTAGTTTATGTATCGTCTTTTTATGTACCTGTATCATTATTTGTGTATGGAATTGATGTGTTTTTTAGCTATATACAAAAATTAAGATTAATATCGTTAAGTTTTAGAAGGGATTTTACCATGGACCAAATATACACAAAGGTAAATGTACCTATCGAATGCAATACAATATTGGTAATGAGCATATATCAATTCAAGTAAACCATTATTTGATATCTAGCCAATGAAATTTGGTGAAGTGATCGAATATGAAAAAATATCTTAACTAAGGCAATTGTAAAGAAATTTAGAACTAAGGGTGAGGGGTATGTCTCGGCATACCCCTCGGCATTCAATCTCGGTGAGCTCGGCGACCATACCGTTCCCAGCGGCATCTTCGGCATCGGCGAGTTACACCCCCTCTTTCGGCGAAAACTTGCCGAAGATTGGAGAACCAAAACTAGCCGTTTTCTGACCGTTACCTCCTCCAACTTGCCGAAGTATGCCTAAACATCTTTAGGCAACCATATCCACCACCAAAAACATCATTTAGGCATATTTTTTCTCTCTCATGTTGGTGCAACATGATTGGTTATTTTTATGATTCAAGATGTTGCCTTAGGCAACCATACCCCCACCCTAAGCAAAGTAAGGAAAGCATAAGAAGACGCCCTACATTATGGTGCTTAAAAGTTTCAAATATAAACTACACCACAATCTTCAATCTAAAGTATGAAATGATATAGTTTTGATGTCTTCCAGCATTTTAAAGACAAATGTTCTTTTTGTTATTTAATATTTTCTTATTTCTTCCATTGCAAATTATCCATCCATAGTGTAGTCATGGAAATTGCAAGAACTGTCTTATCCTTGTTTTTGGACAAACATTTTGAGGAAGCTATTATTTACAATTTTCTCATTTCTTACACTGCATATCATCCATCCATAGTGTAGTCATGTAAATCGCAAGAATTGTCTTATCCTTGTTTTTGGACACGCTATTATATATCATAGATTTTATATCAATTATAGCATTCAGATATTCATAATAGCTTCTCCGTCTTCTTCATCTCTAAAATTTATTGTTTTTGTGTATCACCTCTATCTCATTCTTTCTTCATCTTCAAAATATAAGTATAAAGTTTTATAAAATGGAGAAACTTTCATAATTGCTTGTGATTATTTAAAGAATTTTTTATTTTTTAGTGAAATGGAGATGAAGATCGTGAATAAAATGTGATAGGTTAAATAAAATCTAAATAAAAATTTAAATGTTAAATTATCGATATTTAGAGCATTCACAAATCCTACTTTTTATCTCTATCCTAAATTTTAAATAAAATTTATAAAAAGCTTATTATAATTTTTTTTATCAAAAGTAAAACGAATGGTTGATGCAAGTATGCAACTTTAATTTATTCATGTAAATCGTTTCTGGCTGTTTCTTTTTCCCTCTTCAGCATCTTGCTAGCAGGTGTTGCGTTAAGGAAAGCGCTTTTTAAAAAAAAAAAAAAAAAAAAAGAGAAAACGAAAGAACATTAGAATGACGTAAGATGACAATGAACGATCGATCAGTCGGTCACTTTATCAGTTGTCGGAGGTACAATCCAGATTTTTCAATCAAAGGAAGGGACCATTTTCATAATTTACAATTCCAATTCCATAACCTTAAAATCAAACTGTTCACAATTCACCCCCCAATTTTTCAATTCCACCTTTTCGGGGCTCAAAAATCTCACGAGACGACGGCGGCGAAAGTTATTAAAGCAACAACAGTCTCGTCCTTTTCTCTCTCGGCGGGCGGTGCGTCTTCTCACAGGTAATTTATTTAGTTTTTGCTGTAATTGGAACCCTAAATTCAAAAGGTAACAAAAGCTGATGATCGTTTGTATTTAATCTGGAAACGATTCTGTCTCTAGCTTTAATGATTTTCTGCAAATCCAAGGAGATGCAAAAAAGCAACACCACATTGGTATCGATTTTCAAACTAAATTCCACTGTTGTTAAAGCAAAGCTTTAAATAAAGGGGGAAAAAGTACAAAAGCATCTCTCTCTCTTTAGTGTGTTTGGATTTGGGTTTCAAATTTATTATATTTCACATCAAATAAGGGGTGTTTGGGAATTAAGATAATAATCAGTTTGAAATTAAGCACATAATTACAAACCATGTTCGGTTTGACATGTTTGACCCATTTAGTTAAACACTGGCACGTCCGGTTGCTATATTAAACTCATTTAATTATTATTTAAAAAAGGACGTCTTTGAGTTTACTTGTTTATTTGAATTAACATGTTTACAACTTGCTTATAACTCATTTACACCTCAAATTAGTTATAGCTCATTTACAACCTGTTATTCCGTCCGGGTGTTTGACTCGTTTTCTTAAACCAGTCACATGATTTCAGGTGTGTCATGGTTAGCATTGATGTCTTTGACACAAATAAGTTCGTGCTCGGGTTCATCAATTCAACATCTCAACCCGAAAAGATAAACACCCCTACACTACATTTTATAACCCAACCCAAGCACCTCATGGATAATGTAGGTAACTTAATGGGTTAGACACACTGTTTGGGTTGTGAATATGTTGTTTTGTTACTATTGAGGTGAAGTTTTCTCTTCTATATTTGATGGATTCAGATTATCTAATGATTTATGTGCCAAATTCTTCCTTAAACAATCAGAATTGAACAAGTTTGTTACTCATAAAACAGAGAGATAATAGATCAATTTCCTTATACCCAAACACTATAAATTGGTTATATAACAACTAGAATAAACTATAATCAGATAATCACTTTAAAAAAAACAATAGAAAACACTCTTGTGAGTGTCCTTGGTATTCTCACAAGGCTCACACGCACAGGAAATGATAGGGACCCAAATAAAGAAAGAAAGAAAGATTGGTCAGTAGCCAGCAGGGGACTGCAATGATTATTATGAATCTTTTTTTTCCTCTTAATTACTATTGCCTTAGCCACCCCCACCCCACCCAGCCCCTTTAGTGGTGTTTTTTGTGTTTATTTTAGGTGGTGTTTTTGGATCTATGTTAAGATCTGAAATGTCAGTTATCTATATGGGGTTTTCACTAGAGGCTGACCTTGTAAGTCTCTTGTTATCTCACACTGCTTTTTTTCCTAGCATCCCCATACTCTGCTTCTGTTTCACTGTCATTATTTTACACTAATCTGTGTGTTTGTATGTGTTTATCTGATCTTTTTGACATCTGTTGTCTGCTAATAACAAAAGGGGTTTCATTTGAAGATGAGCATGTCTAATATTCACAAATTCTTGCATTTTTCACACACTTACACACCATCCTGGAGACTTATGATCTTAAATGTCAATTCTTGATATGAGTTCTTCTTTCTTGGCTGATCTTGTGACTACTTTTTGTCTTTGTTTGCTTGTGTTAAGCCCTTTCTCATGTTATATGTTTGTGTTATGATCTAAATTATCAAATCTTTTGTTCTTTTTGTCTCTTTATTGGTCCGGAAATCCATATCTTACTTGTTCTTGTATATGCATTTGATACTTGATATTTGTTACTTGTTTTACCCGTCGAAAAACCGTAATTTTTTTGAAAACTAGTGACATACTTGAATACATGTCCCAAATGTTTTGGGTTTTCGCATCGGGGGTTTCGTTTATCTCCATCCCAGTGGTGGCTTAAGATCTGAAATTAAATATTCTACATGGGTTCTTGATTTGATTCTGACCTCATGAGTTTCTTTCTCACTTTTTGCTTTTTCTCAACTAGCATTCTTTCAATTCCCAGCTTTTTCTTTCACTTAATGATGTGTTTTTGCATTTGGTACTTGTTTGAAAATCTCAATTCTTGATATAAAATTTTATTAGTCATGATTCATGACATACATGCCATCTTTTCTTTTCTCCACCATGTGGATTCACAGGAAATGAAAGAAGAGGTGATGGTTCAATTGAAAGATGACAGTAGAGAGAGTAGAAACAGCTTGATGATCGAAAATGCGGGAATCAATGGTTTTGAATTCGAATCTGAGTTTGACTTTTGGCCGATTCAACACCCTACCGAACCGTCCCATGAAGATAGACCCGTCCAGTGTCCTATGCCTCACTCTTCCCACCTCATCAATGTAAGTCTTTTCCTTTTTCTTGTTTTAGGTGGCGTTTGGATCTGCGTTTTGAAGTTCATTATATGTTATACCGTAATCATAATCATAATCATAGTCATACGGGTTGTAAATAATAGTGTCAGGATGCGTGTATGAAGTTTTAAGAGTTCAAGATTCGAATTCGACTGCAAAAGGCCTTTTTTTATACCAAATTATTCTAACTTCTGGTGTTGTATTCACATTCATATACAGAATGAAAGAATGAAAGAAGATTGGTTTTCAGATCACAAAAAGTCCGAAGTGAAAACGGTTCTGCACAAAGATGATAACGCGTTTGAAGCTACAGAACCGGCCAACAGAATGGTCCGCAAGAGGCATCATGACCATACAAACACCGTCATGCCATTTCTTCCCACGTCGCAGCCTGTGTATCATTACTCGCACCAAAAAACCGTCTTCAATAAGCTTCAGCAAGTTCACAAAGTTTAAATCTTGACGGGCGGAATCGAGTTTTTAGATGCTTAATTTAGATTCAGCAGTTTCTGGAACTCTTATGATCATCAATGGTGTTATGACACTTAACCTAGAGAAAATGTGATACTAATAGTGAATTAGATGAGGTCTGGTGAAACATAATTATATATATATGTGTAATAATTCGGTTATTGGAGTATGAATGGACGTTTGATTAATTCAGTTATCCGGAAATATGGTTTTGTTTAACAACCTCATTTCAGTTAATAATTTTCTCATTTCGTCTTGCTCAAATAGAAGTTATTTACCCATTTCGTTTATAACAACTCATGTGAGTAAAATTGAGTAAAGATCAAGTGTAAACAATTACACTGATCTATTATAATTACAAGTTGGGCGACCCGCGCTACGTCGCGGAGTCGACCCGTTTTTTAGTAAAAAGGTAGATTAGGGAACCCTTTTAAAAAGTGGGTCGACCCGCGCTTCGCTGCGGAGTCGGACCGTTTTTTAGAAGCTCAAAATTTGTTAAGTCAAAAAACGTAATGGTTGCAAGTATGTATTGCCACGCCACCTTATTTTGTTAAGGAAATTTATTATCATAGACTTTTACAATCACTGCTTACCAAACGTGCTTTTGTAGAAAGCCCAATAGAAACAAATCAAACTCTAGAAAATACCAATCAAATCTCAAGACATTTGCAAGTTTGATTAAACTCAAGAAATAGATTTTAAGCAAACAGGTCAGAACCCAAGTGTACTTCACCAGATACAACCTTCAGGTCCATGTACAAAAGCATAAGAGCACAGTACAAAGATTAATGCACCAGGTACAACTATAACTTAAATATTTCTGCTGCTGATGATAATAGCTACATTAACACATGGAAGCAAAAGGTTATTAAAAGTAAGACGGATTTGATAATGTAAAGGGCTTACCTACCGCAATTTGTTTTGGATCCTGTTCTTGCAGGTTTGTGATACTCGTTGATTTTTCTGTCACTCATACTACATAAACAAAATCATATGAGGTATAAACCAACAACGATTCATAAACTACATAAACAAAATCATATGAGGTATAAACCAACAATGATTCATTAGTCCAAGAAAAGTATACACATTCAGGACCATCAACAGGTATTCTTTCATTTGGTGACCACTAAACTTTGTTTGAATGTTCCATTTGGTGACCCCTGCAACACATCTGTATTAAATTAGTAGCAGGCCTCTGTTAACAACAAATAAGCCCTCAATTATTAATGCTATAACATGAAGAACAAACCGCAGATAGATAATTGCTATATAATTTAGCAGCAAAAACTAAAAAGAATGACCTGCAGAAAGTCAAAAGTGACAACAGATTTGACTCTCCTACAGCCAACAATGATCATTAACGAAACCATATTTGATGCAATTCCAAATAGAAACTGCGACTCACTTAAAAGTCAATAGTGGGCATCATTTTTAGCAATCCAAAGACTCATTCAAAGCAAATTTTATGCAATTCCAAATACAAAAAACTGAAGCTACTGTTTACACCTGCACGCCAGCGCTTGCGCGTCACAGGAGCAACATACATGCTTATAAATCTAGCGGATGTTATAGAAAATGGCCAGATATAAATATAGCTACATAGATAATAATTTTGGGCAATTAATAGGCGAAACAACAGTAACAATCAGCAGCCAAAAATAGAAAAAAGGAGTAACAAAAATCTGTAAATCGCAGCAGTAGTAAAGAGTTTTAACAACCGAAAGCAAAGGGGCCTAACAACAGAAAGCAAATGTAAGCTAGAAAATTGCAGTAAGAAAATAAAGCAAGAACGACCAAGAAGGCCACAAATTCACCTAAATGAACAAAGCATACATGAATGAGGCATTGTGCAAACTAAAAAGCGCAACAACACTAAGAACAACGACAAAAACAACAACAAAATAGGTATTTGGAATTACCGATGGAAACTTACAAAGCATACAATACACTAAAGCAGCCGAAGTTAACCTGCGTAGCCAAACATAGAATTAGGCAGAGCAATAACTAATACTCAAAAGGAAAAGACATAATAAACTGTAATGAAACGATACAGCAAACAATATAAACATATATTCTTAGGAGTCGTTGATGAACCTTGAAACGTACAGCAACAGCGAGAGCCTGCAAAAAACAGCAGCCATGTTCATACCCAGCAAACCATAATTTTTAACAGGTGACACATAATATTAGTTACCGTGTCTAACTAAGCACCCCCCAATATATTTTTTATAATACAATTAAGAGGCACCAAGCATGAAGCTTATAGAAGCATGTGGGTGATGTAGGATTGTAGGTAACATGTTTTATGTCACTAAAGCATCATAGTGCCACACACATCTAACAGGTTATTAGCAAAGAGAATGTCATAAACATTTCAGTGCGGACACTGGCCTCACAAATTTGTGGAAATAATAACACCAAACACAATGCTGTCAAACAACTGGTATGCCTAACAATCAGATCACAAAAAACTAAAAAATTACCTTCAATCACATGGAGTTGAGATGGTAAACAAATTTAGACACATCCGCCACTGAAAAGAAAAGGCAAAAACATTAGACAATAACAAAATCCACAAAAATTAAACAATATGGAACAACTAAACTATCCAAAATAAGTTAAAACCCATAGAGACATTTCCACAAACAGGTTATATGCATAAAAATAGATAACAAAAACAAAAGCGTTCAACATGAGAAAAAAAGTAGGCAAAAATACATTCTTGTAATAAAACATACAAAGAACAAACTGAAAAAAAAAAACATTAAGCAACAAAATGAATAGCCAATTTCACCTAGAAGAAACAAAAAAATGCTTTTGACTAATTGCAATTATACTTACACATGCTTTAACACCATTTAAAAGAAGAAAGGTTCTTCTCTTTAGGAAGAAAAAAAACACACTTGATTCAAGAGATAATATAACAAACCAAACGATAGAATATTAACAAATTGAAGCAAATTCGGAGCAAAACATGAATTGTTACACATCTGACCATGAGGAAACAAATTATTCAACTCACCATGTAGCAAACTCGGAGTTATTTTCGTTGAACACGAACATTAAGAGTCTTGTTAGGTAGGACAATGCAAATGATTACAACTACTTCATCTTCAACATTAACCGCTTCACCTGGATTTTAGTACATTCACAATGGGTTTTTTATTAATCAGATAAATGAAAGTTGACTTCTAAAGTCAGTCAAAGATTTGACTGTTTGGAGTCTTACCAAGAATTGTCACTCCAAGCTTTGCATTGTGATCTCCTTCAGCCTGGACACGTGACCACCGCCCAATTAAACATTTCCAGCCAACAATCGAATGAACAACAACCGCATTTTCCTGAAATCACAGGATAATAATATTATTAAACACATGCTAGATAAAAACTTCTAAAAAAAATTAACAGCAAAGGTGTCAAGATATGACCAACATAAAAAACATAACAGAGGTGATTTCTTTAATAAAACAATGACAAAACCATCAAGATTTCTTACCAAGAGTCCTGAAACAACAAATCTGCACCTGCAGCACAAAGGTTCATTAGACACCAAACAAATTTAGTAAAAATCAGTAGAGAGACGACATACATTCATCAGATTGGTGAACCAAAGAACATAAGTTTAAGATATTATGGGTAAAACATAGCCAATTAGCCATAACTAAACAAAACTCAGCAATACATACATCCACATATGAATATATAAATCAACAATTAATCCCCTAATACAAACAACATAAGCGAATATTATGAACCAAGATCAATATAAATAGTATTTTATATCGACCACAAACGCCCAAATGGTGCATCTGAGCCTTCAAATACATATAGATCCTTCTTCAATGAAGACAAGAAGGAACCGACTTAAAGTTTGGCGTATAAAGGAAAAAGAAATTGGAAGATTGAAACTGAAAATCGATAACAAACTTACCAATCAACGATGGGAGCCAGTGGAAGACGACTACTGAATAGAGAATCGGCCACAAATCAATTGATAAAGGAAACCCACGAAGAGAGACACGGTACAACTTCTCCTGTAGCTTGTCCTCTTCACACTGTTGAAGGAGCACGTATGCGTGAATCAGTCGTCCTTGAAGCATGGCCACCGGTAGGGTTTGATGAAAATAAGTCGTCTGCGTTGAATCAGCCATACTCTAGGTACATTGACAAACCAAAAACCCTCAAAGTTACACAAAACTACAATCATGCCATCCAACTTAGACCACTGTTGATGAACAGTGTATGCGCAATAAGTGTTTGTACAATGAGCTTGGGGAAGTTGTACCATATGTTGTTATTTGTATATATAGGGTAATGTGAGTGAGATTGTTTTTATATTTATTACACTAATCTATTATAACAACTATGTAATCTATTATAATTATGGAAGATTGTTTTTAGCAATGAAAAAATTAGTGCTCGTCACGGTCCATAACGATCACACGTGGGAGCGTGTACCTATTAAGCGTCGCTCGTAGCTAGGTCAGCATCCATCAATAAATATCCGGTCATGTATATGTCACTGTTTTTATTGACATGACAAGTTACAACTTTTGTCTTTTTAGAATTATACGAAATGTATAAAATGTATGAGACCCGTACGGACTATGGTTAAACTTGGATTGGTTAAGGTTTTACCAAACAAATAATCGAATGCTATACCAATCGGTTTCATGATCTATCCCGATTGTGCACTACCAAGGTTCGGCTCAAATATAAGAATATCGAGAGGTATTTGTGGGGATTGGCACCCCGGATCCAGAGTATCGTTGGTCCACATATATTTCATATATAGCCGGTATGAGGGTATTAATATGAAAAGAAGTACAAATAGCATAAACTAATTATTATTATAAATAGTATTATTTATGATTTAAAATGTAAAAAGGTGTTTGGGAAACTACCTATGATATGACAGTCAGACAAAAAGCTGTTTAGGAATGCCTACGATAACCGCATACGCAAGATTTCCTCCACGCTCTTTCCATTGATGGGTTGGGGCAGCACATGCCGCCCGTTGAGAACAGGGCGATCCTCAAATACAGGCTCACGATCCCCCTGTTTCCCATGGACGAAAAATGTCCCGTCTGCAACAAGGCGTGTCTGGATTCGTTCGGAGAGCATGTCGCCCAATGCAAAAAGCTCCATGGGTTTAAATACAGACATGACACGGTTCGGGACGTTCTTTGGGTCGACATCTTCACACGGGCTGGGATCTCGACCAAGCGGCTTCCAGGGTGGCTGCTGGGAAGGTGAACAAACACGAGAAAGCGTGTATTGGAAATCAACATGTGTTTGTTCTCTTCGCGTTTGATACCTTCGGTCATCTTGAATCGGAGGCGGTGGCCACGCTGAAACAGATCCAAAGAGTCATACATGGGAATAGTGCAACCTCTAGAATGAAGAACTTTGTATTTATACGTTTTAGGTTTTGCTATTAAAAAAGGACTGACGTCAGAGCTTGTTGCCCGCCTTTCTAACATGACGACTTGATGTCATATGTATTTTCCTTTTATGTTTTTACTTGATGTAGATGAGAATATAACTTTTATAAACTTAAAAAAATATGTAAAAGAAAAAAGTTGTTAAGTCGTCAACCAATAGTTGCTGACCAACCGAAATTGTGTGCTGTTTTGTGTCTCTTCTAAACCCTAATCATTTGTCTACACCTCATTCATTCCTTCTTCTTCTTCTTCATCTCTCTCCTTGCAGTTTCTGTTATCCACTATTATTAATTTCTGATTCAAAACCAGACGAACATATATGGATCTTCAAACCCTTGCTGCTGTTCTAAACTCCGCACTTAGCCCCCACCCCGCCGAACGAAAAGCCGCTGAACACAGTCTCAATAACGTAATTTTTTTCTCCTCATTTTCATTGAATTAAAATTGCATTCCAACTATTGTTCACTGATTACTGATTAGCCTTAGTTTACAATCTGTTTCATTCCTGTTCTTAGATTTTAATAATCACAATTGGGTTTAATATCACGAATTATGTTTTCATTATTTGTTAATATGAACATTATTGTGTGTTTTCAGTTTCAGTATACTCCTCAGCATTTGGTAAGACTGCTGCAGATCATTGTGGATGGGAATTGTGATTTGGGAGTTAGGCAGGTTGCCAGTATTCATTTTAAGAACTTTATAGCAGAAAATTGGGCACCTCTTGATCCAGGTACATGCTTTCTTAGATATATACTTTGACCTGAACCTATAAACTAGATCGATAAAGTGTAATGCGATTTAATCACCTGAAAAAAACAGTTATGGATCCCACATATTTGCATAACAAACTAGTGGTTTTGGATGTTATAGACTCATACTCTGTAGTGTTTTCTTTGTCCATACAGAGGAACAATCCAAGATTTCCCAAAGTGATAAAGAGTTAGTGAGGCAAAACATTCTTGTTTTTGTAGCACAAGTTCCTACATTATTGAGGTGAAAACAGTTGATTTAGCTATTGTTTCTTTTGCTTGATGATTGGTTGTGAAAGGAACCGCCAATTCTGTTTACAGGGCACAGTTGGGTGAGTGTCTCAAGACGATTATATATGCAGATTATCCCGAGCAGTGGCCGGGCCTTTTGCAGTGGGTGACACATAATTTACTGGACCAGCAAGTTTATGCAGCTCTATTTGTGCTACGAATTCTCGCTAGAAAATATGAGTAAGTTATGTTATTTTGATATATTGAAGCAATTTATTGTGAATCTTTTGAGCTTTCATCTATGTATCTACTTATAATTTGCTATTTATAGGTTCAAGTCAGATGAGGAAAGGACACCGGTTCATCATGTAGTTGAGCAGACATTTCCTCATTTACTCAATATTTTTAGCAGGCTTGTTCAGATAGGAAATCCATCAATAGAAATCGCGGATTTGATTAAGCTCATCTGCAAAATATACTGGTCTTCCATTTATGTAAGTTACTTCATTTAATTATCAGTTTCTTAATGTCACATGCCAATTTATACACTTGTTATATGGAATTTGTTATGCAATGTTGTGCAGCTTGAGATTCCAAAGAAACTGTTTGATGAAAATGTGTTTGATTCTTGGATGGTACTTTTCTTAAATATATTGGAGCGACCCGTTCCATTAGAGGGTCAACCTGCTGATCCAGAGTTACGCAAGTCATGGGGATGGTGGAAGGTAAAAAAGTGGACGGCTCATATATTAAACCGTCTTTATACTCGGTGAGTTTTCTAACTTTTCTTATTTGTAATTTAATTTTTCGACTTTGGGACTATGCAACCTGGTCATTGATTTTTTTCTTTCCACAGATTTGGGGATTTAAAGTTGAAAAACCCAGAAAGCAGAGATTTTGCACTACACTTCCAGAAAAACTATGCTGGGAAAATATTGGAATGCCATTTGAATTTATTAAATGCCGTCCGTGTTGGCGCTTACTTACCTGACAGAGTCACCAACCTAATTTTGCAATATTTGAGCACTAGGTCTGTTGAATGTTTGTAGTTATTATGTAAATATATATGTTCATATTGACCTATATAAATGATGCTTCAATTAAATCAATAAATTTGCATGCAGTCTTTCCAAGAGTACTACATACAATCTGCTCCAAACAAGGCTTGATGTGATACTTTTTGAAATAATATTTCCTCTTATGTGCTTCAATGACGATGATCAAACGCTCTGGGAGGAAGATCCACACGAGTATGTGAGAAAGGGTTATGGTGAGTCTCCCATATTTTTTCTGGCTTTCAAAGTTTCAATATTTATTTTGTCTAAGCTCCTTTTCTCCTTTTTTTTTCTGTAGATATTATTGAAGATCTGTATAGCTCCAGGACTGCAGCAATGGATTTTGTGACTGAGTTGGTAAGAAAACGTGGAAAAGAAAATCTTCAAAAGTTCATATTATTCATTGTGGAGATTTTCAAGAGGTTTGTCTTGTTTTATCTATATATGATATACCACATTTTCTGTGAAGATTTCTATAAGGTTTTGTAATATGTTTTTCTTTGATCAGATATGAGCAAGCACCGATTGAGATTAAGCCTTACAGACAAAAGGATGGAGCACTTCTTGCCATTGGAACTCTGTGTGATAAATTGAAACAGACCGAGCCGTATAAATCTGAGCTGGAGCCCATGTTGGTGCAACATGTTTTCCCTGAGTTCAACAGTCCAGTGGGCCATATCAGAGCAAAGGCAAACTTCTTTGTTTAATTTTATTTATTCTTTTTAAAAAAAGAAAAGAACTTGATCCTATTATGATTTTCTTAATGTTAGGCTGCATGGGTTGCAGGACAGTATGCCCATATTAAATTTTCTGACCCGAATAATTTCCGCAAAGCATTACAAAGTGTTGTTGCTGGGATGCGGGACCCAGAGCTTCCTGTGCGTGTTGATTCTGTTTTTGCATTGCGTTCTTTTGTAGAAGCCTGCGAAGGTATTGTATATCAAATAAGGTTCTATAAAACTTTACTAGAACTGCAATTTATTTAATATATTTTTATATATATTATTCTACAGATCTTGGTGAAATTAGGCCCATTCTTCCACAATTACTTGATGGTATGTAACTATTCATATTTGATTTAATTCACTCATATCCCAAGTTTGTTTGTTTTCATTTACACATGGTTTATTTCTCAGAATTTTTCAAGCTTATGAATGAAGTTGAAAACGAGGATTTGGTGTTCACCCTCGAGACTATTGTTGACAAGTTTGGTGAGGAGATGGCACCCTATGCTGTTGGCTTATGCCAGAACCTGGTGATGGATTTTTTTTCTTTTCTAAAATTTCCAAAAAAGTTTTAATATTTATTACTTGCACACTAACCTTCTATTGATATAGGCTGCTGCATTTTGGAAATGTATGAACACTGCTGAAGCTGATGCTGAAGCTGATGATCCTGGTGCATTAGCAGCCGTTGGATGTTTACGTGCTATTAGCACTATTCTTGAATCGGTCAGCAAGCTTCCTCACCTCTTTGCTCAAGTTGAGCCAACTTTACTTCCAATCATGCGCCGAATGCTTACTAGTGACGGTCAAGGTAACTTTTTTTTTAAAATTTTTTTCCATTTTCTTGTAACTTGTAAGCATGAATATAAATTTGCTTGCAGAGGTATTTGAAGAAGTACTGGAAATTGCATCATACATGACCTTTTTCTCACCAACAATATCCATCGATATGTGGAGTCTTTGGCCATTACTAATGGAAGCTCTTGCTGAGTGGGCTATTGATTTTTTTACAAGTATGTTAATAATAAAGAATTCTTTTAATATGCCTTTTTTTTTCTTCATCTAAAGCTATTTAATTCTTTTTTGTAGATATCCTTGTTCCTTTGGACAACTATATATCCAGAAGTACAGTACACTATCTGACATGCAAAGAGCCTGACTACCAACAAAGCTTGTGGATTATGCTTTCCAAAGTATGTTTTATTTGACTTTTTATTTAAAAGATTATTCTCATTAAGCCTGCATATTAAACAACTGTTATTCCAGATAATGAATGACAAAAACTTGGAAGATGATGACATTGAACCTGCACCTAAGCTTATAGCAGTAGTGTTACAAAACTGCAGGGGTCAGGTGGACCAGTGGGTTGAACCATATATTAGAATCACAGTTGAACGACTGCATCGAACTCAACGCCCGTTTTTAAAATGCCTTTTGATGCAAGTTGTAAGTTGAATCAAGAGTTATCTTTCTAGTTTCTTTTTTTGAAGTTCTTGATAATGTATGCATGTTCGTGCAGATTGCTGATGCTTTATACTACAATCCATCTTTGACACTTAACATATTGCAAAAGCTTGGTGTGGCTACAGAAATTTTCAACCTTTGGTTTCAAATGTTGCAACAAACTAAAAAGAATGGTGTGCGGGTTAATTTCAAGCGGGAAAATGATAAGAAAATTTGCTGTTTGGGGTTGACTTCTTTGCTTTCACTTTCTGCTGATCAGTTGCCATTGGAGGCTTTAGAGCGAGTTTTTAAATCAACACTTGATCTGCTTGTTGCCTACAAGGATCAAGTAGCAGGTTTCTGTTATAAGTTTATAACTACCGGATTGTGAATATACTTTAGTGTTTTTCTGTTATTTATCTAATTATAAATTAACAGAAGCCGCGAAGGAAGTACCCGAGGATGATGATGACGACGATGATGATGATGACCATGAGATGAATGGTGGTTTGCAAACTGATGATGATGATGATGGGTCGGACAAGGAAATGGGATTAGATGATGAAGATGGTGATGAAGCTAATAGCTTCAGACTTCAAAAACTTGCTGCACAGGTCTGTTAATTTCAGTTATTTCTGTTACAGACTTGCAGTATTTGTTAGACCTCCTATTTAACAATGTAATCACATAATCAATTTATCTTCAGGAAAGGATATTCCGGTCAGCTGATGACTACGATGATGACTCAGATGATGTCTTCAGCGATGACGAAGACTTTCAATCACCTATCGATGACGTGGATCCCTTTATTCTCTTTGTTGATACTATCAAAGGTAACATCTTTCTTTCCCTTTTTAATAGTTTTTTTAGCATCTTGGTTTGTCAACATTGATTTTCTTTTGTAGTTTTGCAAGGGTCAGATCCAGCTAGGTTTCAGAAGCTCTCCCAGACACTTGACTTCCATTATCAAGCCCTAGCAAATGGAGTTGCTCAGCATGCTGATGAAAGAAGAGCAGTAATTGAGAAGGAAAAGCTGGAGAAAGCATCTGTAGCCTCGTGATTTTTGCGCCATGTTATATAGTAAGTGTTCAGTGTTCGTCTTGATTTTTGGTCTTTTATTATTCAAAACAACCGAACGTGAGATGCTGATGAGTCTGGATGGTCAGATTATGGCGACTCACGAGTAAGAAAGAGTGTATTTTTGGCTTGAAAGGTGCAAAGTATAGTAGTTATTGAGTAAAGGTTCAACCAGAGATGGTGTATTATTTCTTGTATTGGTGTATGGTGAGTGAGATCAAGGAATCTGTTTTGGCTGGGGTTTTGTAATTTTTATTCATTTGTTTCTAAACGGTTATCAATTGGTTCTTACTGTTTTTATGATAAAACTGCTTTTTTATGCTTAACAATATGATTTTAAATTGAAAGAGGTTAACCGATTCATTTAAATCCACTGTTTGGATAATGTTTTAGAGTGGGCTGGGCTTTGTCGGACTTTGGGCCAGGTTAAGTATTGATCTATTACCCATCTCAAGTTGGGCTCCTACTCTCATATCAAATTTCTCAAACTCTGTCTATCATTCTCTAAATCTTTTCTACTCAAACTCTCTAAAATTTAAAGAAATGAATCCAACTTGGTTTTGATGGTCGGTTTTTGAGGAATAAGCGTTAGCTAAAGCTTGGCTTGAAGTTTCAAAAAAACCTAAAAGTGGCAACAATCGAGGATTTTGAGTTACCCAATGAATTTATTTGCAAATTGCACTAGGAGAATATTGTTCCTCTAATCAACTCATCTCTAAATGTGATATGATATGAGAGGAGAATAGCAAAGTTACACGGTATCTATATAACTTTGACAACTACCGTGAAATAAGTTGAAATGATAACGACACTTTGATGATAGCTCAAAAAAATATTGTTACATAGAGGGTACATATTTTAATCTTCTCGACATGTTAAAAATCACCCCAAGCGGTCGACGATGTAACATTATATAATCTTTTTTAAATTTATATTTTAAACTAAATTTTACTATTTGCTTGTTGCTACGAGGATATACAAGACAACTTTTAAACTAGATTTTACTATCCGTGGGTATACAAGACAGATGTATTGCTAAAACGGCATGTGAAAAGAAAAGAATAAAAAAAGACAACAAAATTAGAAGTCTGGTTAAATATAACACTACAAACAATTAAATACATAAATGCAACGATGTTAAACTAAAATTAAGACCATTGAAACGCTTTAAAATGATTAATGATTTAAAATGAATGAAAAAATTACTAATAAAGGTGTTGACGCGAGCATACAAAACAGTTGCATTGCTATAACATTACGTAATGAAAACGAAAAAAACATGCAACAACCCAAACGTTTTAACTGTTGACTCTACGACCTAAAAGCTATGTTACACCACCAATTTGTGTGCTAAATTTGTTTAGATTGAAAATAAAAAAATCTATGTTATAAGACTGTACCTATTAGCAAATATGAAACTCTTTTAAGTCCAGGGGTTAACGTGCTACCCCTTAAACTCGTACGCGAAGTAGAAACATTTTGAAATTTTTGGATTTTATATAGATTTTTTTTATGAACGTTTGCTCTTAAGAAATTTTCTACTACCGCCTCTGCCTATTACATGTTTAACTTCTTTGCTAAACTCGTTCGTTTTGCTCAAATAAAAAAAAAACAAAACCCAAAAGTAATAACAGTGAATAAAGAAGTTGTGTCTTATAAATTCTAATATGATAGTGAAAAGAAAAAGTTCACAAATAACCTATCGTTTATCATCCCTGTGCAATTGATCTCCTATGGATTTATAACTCGATACTAGACTATTATCTTGGCCCACTAGTGTTGAAGCTAAATTAGAAGCATTAAACTCCAGGCTTATACGTATCACTTAGCATTGATGAATGATGATACATAGTTGCCTATCTTATTCATATAAAACAAATTTTGGAATAATACACAAGTATAAATGGAAAAATAAGGGGAAAAAGTTAGCTAAATTAGGGTCACGTTCAATCAATTCCACATATATGACGTGACATTTTCACTCTTTCCAAAAATAATCGGGCTTATTTACTCGCTTAATTTTTTTTACCTATCATCGGATTCGACCCGAACACTTATTTTCAAATATTATGTAAAAACATAAAACAATATTGAATGAAATGTTTTTCGTCTATGACGTTTATTTAAAACATCAGGTTTTTACCCTAAACTAAAAAATATCTTTTACATACAGAAGTTTGTATTTTATACCGGTACTAGTCTCTGAAGTAGACGTCCGTTATAAAATCTGTTAAGTTTGTATTTTTCTATAGTTTTTCAAAAATGAACAAAAACACGTGTTAAAGCCGTTTGCTATCAACGGTCCATGGTTGAGGGGTTGTTGAAGACGATATCTTGATAGAGATTCACATCCTTATAAGGAAGACTCCGTTCTCTCTGTCAACCGATTTTTGACTTACATTTTTTTAGCAGCAAACTATACTACTTCTACACTATCCAAAATTACACATAAATACTCTTATAGACTTTGAAACATCTATAACATAAAACATATGTAAAATGTGGTAAGCCACAACTGTCGGGACTCAAATTCGCTCGTCCAAAACGCCAATTTCGAACCTAAACTCTTTTTACTTTAGCATTTTTTTGGTTATAATTTCATCTTATTGTAAATAGATATTTGATTTCACTAATTTACGCAATTATTTAGAAAGTTAATTTGATTATTACTAGGAATTTGATTTAAATTTCTAGATATTGAATATTAGAAAAATGAGATTTAATTAATTTCTCAGTTTTTTTTCCTCATCAGTTGTACGTGACTTATGCATGATAATTTGAAAATAATGTAAAACCATGGGACATGACGAATATACAGTCCTCTCATGAAAATGGTAACTTGTGATGAGTTCAAATTTGACCCAACAGTAGTTTATAATCAATGAACTTGGGTGAATCCAAGAAACCACATGAGTGAAGTTTTGGCCTTTTGCCACATTTAAACTCGTAAAAAATTGTCAGATTATACGCTTGTCATTGAATTCGTCTTCAGTTTAAATGTTTAACATAATTAATATATATACTTCATGTTTATGGGAGCCTTTAACACTCTATGTAATGGGTTGAGACATTGAGTTTTTTCAACTATAATAAAAAAAAATCTGATGGAGAATGGAAATGATCGTTGGTTTCGATGACCCTTTAGTGATCCGAATTTGTCGTTAAAAAACAAGATTATATGTAATGATGTAACTACGGGGCTTGCCCTAGTGGTTATCTGGTGGTGATAGGGAGACTGATTCGTTTAAGTTTGCTAGTTCGATTTTCTGGAGCCTATGAGTTTTACCACCCAGCTGTTCGTAAATGTGAGTTTTCCCTGGAATGAACTCAATTGGTGGCTTGGGCTGCCCAATACTGTCTGCATTCTCGAGTGTATGGGGTGCCTTTTGCCATTGATTATCCCGGGTATGAGTTTCTAATATGTCAACTGAAAATGCTGGTGAGCTTATGAGTTTTTAATATTTAACAACTTCAATTTATGTGAAATGAGTACATGTATCTTTAAACATGTTTACACAGATGTGCCCACATGGGTTGTCATTATAGGTATGTGCATGTTTGACTGGTTAAATGCAGTTCTGCATCTCTAGGTTTAACACCCCATTAAGTATATACGGATCCAGAATACCCCTACTGACAATACACATCGTGACGTACTTGTAGGAAAACCAGTCGTTTAAATTAATTAAAAATAATATCTCTAATTTAGTACGATTACAAAAAAGAAATAAATTTAACTAGTACAATATAATTGAAAGAAATACTACTCATATTCTTACAATTACAAGAAGTGACGAAATGTGACATGGAAATAAAATACAATACAAGGAAATAGATAAGTATATACGAAGAAATGAATGAATATAATACAAGGAAAATAGAAAGAGAAGACAAAATAATTACAACAGAAACAAAATGCAATGAACATTAAAATTGCGAGCAATGTTAGTTTGAGAAAACTTTACAATAGAAGGTTTGGTAATAGATTTAGATAGGAGTAAAGAAATTAAATTGTTTCTTTAGAAAAATCAAGTTAGAAGAATTTTAAACAGAAGAATTTGATAAAACCTTGACGAAGGTTTCAGATCAAAACCCGGGTTCTTTAAAACAATTTCAGGTCTACCAAAGACCCCGTTTTGTTTCCCAGGGTACAATTGCCGAACCCATTATACGACCGGGATGACTATAAACTTGAAGTTACCTTTGAAGAACTTGAAGATCGATGAAGAAGTTGGAGAAGACTTTTAGAGAGATGAGAGGATTTAAGAGTATAAAAATTCTGTATAAATTCTTGGTGTAATGAGTTTTAACCCATGAGGCTTTATTTATAGTGGATAAGAGCTCAACTGAAACATCAAAAATTAAATTCGTAGTTTAATACGTAAAATTTTAATTGACTTGAATTTATGTTTCAGCAAAGAATTTAAGTGGTTTAATACGTAAAATTGTCAGTTTTTCGGTTGAATTCGTGCTTCCTGTTCAACCTTCCGGCCGAACCACACATGCCAGTTTTCCAGTTAAACCCTTTTCAGCCTGAACTTCAACCGGATCATCTTCCGGTTGAACTCATTATGCGCCTAAACCACACATGTTCCGATTGAACCCCAAAACCGTAAGGCGGCTCTCAAGCCGAGATGCGAAGTGCAAAGTGCTTCATCAAAGCGTCACATTGCATGCACGCAACGCACGCGCGTGTGCGAGTTGGCACCCCTTATGGTCTAACGGATGTCTGCTACTGAAGGAAATAATCTCACGTAAAGTTCACTCTTTATAAACCACTTTAGGTTTTATCCTTCAACCAATGTGGAATAAATTTCACTCGATACTTAGTCAATTTCTCTCATTTTTCACAGCTTTTCACAACCTTTGAAACCTCAACTTTGAGCACCGATATTTTATTCATCTAAGCTTGGTTTCGGACGTGGTTTGGTGCGTTGGAAAGCCCACACAACGTACTATACAAACCCAGAAAATACAGCTGCTATAACCTCAGTTTTTAACAGTTTATTTCTGTCTAAAGAACGTGGGTTTCAATATTATTCCACTAAATTTTCAATATGAATATAATGTTAGACATTCATCGAATTCACGTGTATACACGTGTTTGTTGAATTACTTAGAAGAAATCTTTAATTTGATGGCTACTCAAATCCTTGTGCAGCAAGTTGGTTTCTTAGGAACATTTGGAAGAATTCTTTAATGTGAAGATTAGACGGTATTTATTCACTGTTATATGTTATTTATTATTATTAATATTAAACGGTATTTAATAATACTAATTGTCTGTTTAGGATTTTTAAAGTCGGATGTCTTAATTTGTAAATACTAGATCGAGACTATACAAGTCGTATAAGTTGTTTGTGATAAAAAAAAACATAATAGTATCTCCAAATCAGCACCAAGTCTACTACAAAACAGTCCCAAACGATAGGGTAATTAATCACAAAACAACTATGAAAGGATGAGATAAAACGTGGAACGATAATTATGACTTATAAGAATCCAAATTGACAGATTAAGCACCTCCAAAAGTAAAGACTGACTTGAAGTCTTGAACACAATAGAAGTCGACGGATAAAGTGATGAACACAACGAGTTTGATAGATTACGAACCACAAACCAACATCAATGGAGAGAGGCGAGTAGTCGATGCAGATGAAGCGATGAACTGACGAAGTGGCGAGTGACGAGGGTATTTGATAGAATGAGATATATATTTGAAATAATGATTGACATTATGAGTCAATTGATCTGTCGAATGTCGATGCCTACTCGATGGATCACTTGGACTTGGTTAAAAGAATGGACTTTGAACTAAATAACAGTTTAAAGCTCATACATATATATGTAGCCCAATAGATTTGATAAACTATATTATATATACAATATAAAATATATGAGAGGGGTTATTATGAGAAATTTGGTTTGTGTAAGAATGATAAGAATAAATTATAGTCATTAAATTTTCAATTAAATGAAGATTTATGGCTTAAAGTTTTTCTATGTAAAATTAGAGGGAAAAACAAAAGATGGAAAATAATTTTTGACTTTTTTTTATCAAATTCCTCTTATTTTTTAAAACCTTTATAACTTTCACATACAACATTATTTCTTTTTTAAATTGCACCATAAAAACGAGTGTTTTTTTATCTTTAAAACGCGTACAATTTTGTTATATATAAAATAAAAAATTACTTTTTGATTGTATCAAAATGTTCAAATCTTTGTGTCATATTGTGTCAAAATGTTCAGATAATTGTGTCAAAATGTTTAGATCATTGTGTCATATTGTGTCAAAATTGTTTAGATCATTGTGTTATATTGTGTCAAAAATTGAAATATATATATATTTTTTAATTATATATATATATATATATATATATATATATATAGCAACAATATATGTGTTTTAAACATAAAAAACGCTCGCTTTTATGGTGTATTTTTTTTAAAAAAATAATATCATATGTGGGGAAACTTAATTAAAAGTAAACAAAGGTGGCTATGACCATATTGTCTCTCCTTCTTTTTTTATTATATCAAGATCCAATGACCTAATTTATTTTTTATCCTAATCGATTTTTATTTGGGTTATTCTAATCGATTTTTAAAATCAAAATCCAAATTTAATTCGAACTTAAATTAATTAGCTGAGTCGAATAAGGATTTAATTCAAATTTATTCGAATTCGAATTCGAATTCGAATCGCATTTCAAGTTATTTGAATCTCATTACAATATTTATGAACACCACTAATTGATTACAGATTCTTAGATGACAATTACACACAGTGAGTGTGAGAGAGAACCATTATACATTATTCATAAGTGACACTTACTTTGACTTCACTTTTTGGCAATTCTACACTCTACATTTACATAACCATTACTAATGGCTAATGGTACTAAATTTGTAATATTTGCTATATTTAACCCGTAAAATAGTGATACTTATAAACACAAATACTACTAAATTTGCAATTTTTGCTATATTTAACCCGTAATAAATAACGATACTTATAAACATATATACTACTTCACAAACTGACAGCGTAGAATAGCTTTATATGTGGGGTTCTTTCCTTTAAGGATGTAAACCAAAAGTTTCATGCACCACTATCACAAAAGATGCTGACCAAAAAATATCAACCTTTTCTTTCAATTTGTTTCTTTGTGATATAATTATATAACCTTTAATCTAACTAGAATTTGCTAAGGTTCTATCCTAACCAAATCAGTGGCATATATTGTTAAACATAGCACCTAAACAATAATAACAAACATATATAAAGATTTAACACGACAAGAGATTTAGGCGGTTCAGCCGATCTAGTTCACGCCCACATGACTAGCGAGTCTATCCTATTAACCGAGCAGTAACAAACGTCTTGATCGATCGATAACTTGACATGAATATACATACGTATTCTCTTGTTTCTTTGTGGCCAGTTTTGTTGAGCATATAAACATGAAAATGATGGTGATAAGGAAAGCCCATCAAGGAATTTGGTTAATTATGAGTCTCCGACACCATGTTCTACTTGTCAGTCATCTCTTTCGGTTCTAACAAACAAAAATATATATCCATCAACTGTTCCAAATAAAACATCAGAAACAGACACTGTGTATGACTATATTCTCTAGTTTCTTGTTCTTTTATGTACGTGTGTAGTTTGTGGACAAAGATATCATGATATAATTTTTAAACCCATTCTAATGAGGTGTTTCATGGACCATGGACCGTCTTCACCATCTTGATTCCTCCTTCAACTTGGTAACTAGTAAACTCTATGCTAATGTATTCCTTTCCATGGTTAGACTACAAATTTTTGACCTTGAACCAGTTTCAAGTTCAATATAATAGCATATTCTCATTTCTTAGATAGCAAAACCATATAGATTTACTTTTAATGAAATAGACCCATGCCTTTCATGTTAAGTAATTTGTGAAGGTCACAAAATGGCATACATGCATGTTTGAATGGATAAGTTCTAGCTTTATTACTTTTGGCATCTTTCTTGTCTTCACAAAAGAAACTCTTTTATGCTTAACAAGTATGCATGGTTCACATATAACATTCTTAACTTTCTTTAGGTTTGGAACTTGCCTTTAGTAATTAGCATTATCATCCCATTCTCGATCATATGTCCAAGTCTATGGTATCACATGCTAGATGAACTTGGACCGGATGTCATAGCATTTACACCATGAGTAACTTCACCACCATAGTACATGTCTATATTCTTTCCAATTGCAATCACCAAATTTCTCTGACAACATTCCACTGCCCTCCACCGAACGTAACGTCATATCCTTTGTTATCTAATCGCCCAACAAAGATCAGTTTTTCCTTAGATCTGGAACAACCTTGATATCCTTCAATGTCCACGTGATTCCCATTGAGGTCTCCATATCAACATCACAAAAACCTGCGATATCAAGAGTCTTATCATCAACTAATCAAACATTACCAAAATTACCTACTCGTATATTCTTCACTAACTCTGTGTAAGAGTTAGCATGGAAAGGGGCTTCTAAATCCATGATCTAGGATTTAAGTGCACCTTCTACAAAACAAATAAGGGCATCATCTGAATCTCAAGCTGCTAGATTTTTCGCCTCCTTCTTATATGTTGTAGCTGGAGGTTTAGTACATTGGTTTCTGAAATACCCATTTTCTTTGCAGTTCCAACATGTTGTTTCTTTCTTGGTCTTTGACAGACCTCTCTTCCTTGACTTTGATATGCCACTATAATTTCCTCCCCTCTCTGTTCTGGTACCATTGTTTTCTGTGTAAAACAAAAAGCTAAAAGATTCTCTAACACTACTTCGTCTTATATTTCACTCACAATCAAATCCTTGATGCTTTTAAAGATTAACTTGATAGTTAGGGTGTTTGTAATGGTGCAAGATTGGGAGGCTATCCCGAGCTCGGGATCCCTCGGGGTCGCGGGAACACCATGACGGGGTGCTCGGGAGAGGTGCTCGGGAGAGGTGCTTGGGAGCTCGGGAGAGTCCCGTGGGAGTGGGGTCCCGAGCTAGAGGAGCTTGGGAGAGGCTATTTTTGTGGGTTTTGAAGGGTTTGGGGTCTTGGGAAGCTTGGCATGGGTATTACTTGAAAAAAGCTTGGGGTCTTGGGAAACTTGGGATCATGGGGTCTTGGGAGACCCATTACAAACACCTTTATAGATTAACCACTGACTGTAGTGACTGTACCTTCCCAGTTATCTAGCAAAGATGATAGTAGGAGAAGGGCTTGCACTTCATCATCAAACTTATTCCCAACGAAAGTGAACCATGACATGATTGAATTGAACTCATTGATGTGAGTTGTAAGAGATGATTCTTCGTACATATTGGACAAGGCTTTCAACACTTCGTATGTAGTCTTTTCCATTGGAAGTCTGGCTACACCTAATGCCTGTTTGTCCAACAGATTCCATCTTTTGCAGTTTATGTGTAATTCCCAGAATTGGCAAATGTAACTCATTCTAATATAGAACATCCTCAATCTGCATTCTCAAATTTCCGTAGTCACTGCTATCACATCACTCCGTTGATTTTATTTTCCTCATCCATAATTGCATCTAAATAGAATAAACTTTTGATCCAAGCAGTTTTCAACGAAAGAAACTTTTGACCATAATTTTTTTACCAAAAGAAACTTTTAACCACGAAACATTCGACTAAGAAAGGTTTTGACTGAAGCAATGTTTCAAAGTTTCGACCGCTTCGACCTAGAAACCCTAATAGCGACGTCGATGCGGAGTCTGGGCTTTGAATATCCTTCAAAACTAACCAGTTTTTTTTCGGGGCCCCCACCTCGAACCCCGACGAATATGTGGGCACGGATCTTGTGTGCACGAGAACTCGAAGATCTTATACAAGTTGTTGGGGGGTATAAACACCCACACAACTTATCAGTGGCAAATTGGCAATCACAAGAACAATAAATCAAGAAGAAATATGGAACTCATAGATTTTAAGTAGTTCGATTAGTATAACCTACGTCCATTATGCTGCAACTAGGATTATCTTTTATTCATATGCAAAAATATAGATACATGTAGACAGGGGCTGATGGAAGGTTGGTTGAGTGGGGACCTCTGCACCAACTCGATTAAAAAAATAAAGCGTTAATTAATTGGATTATTTGATTAAGACACCCAAGATTTTTTTTAAGACACCCAAGGGATAAATCCCATCCTAAAATCTCATTGAAAAAAAAACTTATGTATATATAATTAAAATCCGAGAATTGAACGTTGAAGCGAAACTTGGAAAGAAAGAACAATTCGACCTTTTTTATGGCCAGGAAACTTGATATTTTGATATGTGTTTGACTTTTTTATGATTAGGAAATGCTCAAATGGGAACAAATAGTTAAGTTGTTAAACAATATGTGGGGCACTTCACAAGTATCCGGTAATGTTTATCATTTCTTATTAGACCTGTAATAAGTTCTCAATTTTTCATAACCGCGAGTATCTTTTTGACCCGATCTATTCTAATTAACTTCATCCATTATATATTGGCCCCGGCTGATGAAAAATCTTGGATCCACCACTGCAAAAGCCGCCACATACGGGCTTGCCCAAGAGGTGACTGATTAAGGAATAAATCTATTGCATAATCTAGGTGCAATGTGCGCATGCATTCTGATATCGCCTAGACGAGGTTAGTATACAAGTTCTAATCCGACGATATACAGTTTTCGATCACAACACAGTTTGTGAATTTCTTAGTGGTTTCAATCATGAAAAAGTAATTATAATAGCCATGTATGGGGTTAACGTTGGGTGGGGTGGGGTGAGGGTTGAATCTTATCGAATTGTACACACATATTGAGTTCAAAGTAGCCATCATTAAGTTACACATTTTTAGTACGTAAACATAATTACCACATAAATCCTGCCCAAAAACACATCTTCTCTATGTCTGGACGAAACACAAATGAAAGTTTTTTCTTTGATATATAAATCTTATAGATGTTGTGGATTCTAGTGTTTCACTCATGCTATTGGAACTTTTTGGTTTAGTCAAAGATGTCAACATGAATTAGTTGATGAGTCGCTCACACATATAGATGGCAACAAAATTAAACCAGACAAATGCCACAGCTATCAACTACAACAAAAAGCTAGGGGCCATCACTTTGCACTATACCCATCATGGAATTATTGAGGTGCACATGCATAAAAATGTTTCTAATATTTGTATCTCTCCCCTTTTTGTTCTTAAATCTTTCATACTTTTCTGAAATGATTAAAGGAGAAAGAAAATAGACCCATAAAGAAAACAATTAACTTTTAAGCAACACCCATTGTTTCAACAAGATAATTATTGCTTAGAACCATCTCTAGCTTGGATTCAAAAAAGTTAATGGATTGGTTTCACTCATTGATGCCTCTTTCACAGTTTGTGTCTCCTTACTGCTGTTTTCGAACATGCTTGGCTTGCCCATTCTTACCAACTCCTTGAGGAATGGCATGCATATCTTTTAGGAAAAGTTGAAAGATTTTGTATGATTTGCATTTTATTCTATAAGATAACTTCCATTGCTCTATAAACCATGGATAACTTATAATTTTACCGATGGACTTAATTTCTAGTGATAGAATTACCGGTGGTTTGTAAAAGAAATTAAAGAAAGTTATTTTTAATTAGTACAGATTTTAAAAAAGATAAAAAAAAGTTATTTTCTTATAGACAAACCTATAAAAAGAAATGAACTACCTTATTCAAGCAATGCCTATATATGGTCTTTCATGTCCATACACACCAAAGCAAGGTTGCTTAATGGAAAAGTCGTCATCTGTATAAAGCAGCTCGAGCAATATTGTTATTTGATGCCCATCTAAAAAACTAGAAGCACATGATTTTTTATATTTGCACATTTTAAGACGATACCAATTCATTTGCAAACTTCATGATACATAGAAGTTTATTATTGAGCAGTACAAAAAAATAGAACATAGTTTGGTTAGGGAAAAATAAGTGGAAATATAACATAGTTTGGATAGGGAAAAAATAAGTATTATTTTGAACCAGATTAATGGAAATGTTAAGGATGTTAAACAGGTTTAATCCCACCTAGAAACATACCGTAATGCTCATACCTTTAGGCTAAGTGTAGTGGATAAGGCCCCAAATGGGGCGTTATCCGCCATGTGGACGATGACTGGACAAGGGGCTTTATGGGGCTTTATGGTGTAGTGGATAAAGCCCCCATAACGCCCCACCAACCTCCCCCTTTCAACGTTATCTCCCTCACGCCCCTCTCGAATTTTAGCTTCATAACGCCCTATAACGCCCCTGCGTAGTGGGGCGGGGCGTTATCAGGGGCGTTATGGGATCTTTTTTTCCCCATAACGCCCCATTACGGGTAGCTTTAGAGATGGGACGATTGACCCATTAGCCGTGGATACACTTGTAAGTATTTATTTTGTGTTTAATTTTGAAGTATAGATATCTCTATTAAATTATCTTTGTAAAATACAACGCGAGTTACATGCAGAGTTTGATTCCGTTACTCGACCTGTTGATGTTGCTGATGGTGATCAAGGGAGTTCTTCTAAAAAAGTGAACGAAGTTGCAATCTTTGAAAAAGTGTTGAAACCTCGGCGTAAATGGATCCGAGGGATTGGGTATAACCGTCTTCCAAAACTCAACCTGCTATGAAGAGCCTTCGTCGTAACCGCCGCCAACACAGACATTCACAGCGGTACGCAACTCTAACCTTGTTTATTTTATGGCTTGTTTTTATGCTTGTTTATGTATTGGATTAATTTATTTGGTAAATGTTAGTAGGTATGTAAAGTTCATACGTAAAATGACCCGTTTTGAGCCAAAGCTTGTATGTTTGTTTATGTATTGGATTTGTTTGGTAAATGCTAGTAGGTATGTAAAGTTCATACGTAAAATGACCCGTTTTTGAGCCAAAGCTTGTATGTTTGTTTATGTATTAGATTTATTTGGTAAATGTTAGTAGGTATGTAAAGTTCATACTTAAAATGACCAGTTTTGAGCCAAAACTTGTATATTTGTTTATGTATTGGATTTATTTGTAAATGGTAGTAGATATGTAAGTTCATATGTAAAATGACCTGTTGTGAGCCAAAATTTGTATGTTTGTTTATGTATTGGATTTGTTTGGTAAATGTAAGTAGGTATGTAAGTTCATACGTAAAATCACCCATTTTGAGCCAAAGCTTGTATGTTTGTTTATGTATTGAATTTATTTGGTAAATGTTAGTAGATATGTAAAGTTCATATGTAAAATGACACGTTTTGACCAAAAACTTTTATGTTTGTATATTTTGTAGGATCAAATTTCCAAAACCCAACATTTCGAGCTGAATTCTCTCACCTAACGGGTTTAAATATTGGAACATAAAATTTGGGAGACGGAGAAGACGAAGAGGGATCTCACACCGACAACAATGAATGTTTATTAACTTTGTTAAACTTTCGACTTGGCTAGTTTGTACGTATGTATGTTTATTAACTTTGTTAAAATTTCTTGGAAACTAATGGTTATGTAATATTTTGATGATACTTATAAATGGTAGCGTATGTACGTAATTTTAATGTGGATATCTGCAGTTTTGTAAATGTATGTGGACAAACTGAAAACGTATAAAATACAAAGGAAAATACGTAACTCTTTTGACGGAGCAATAGTGGCGACTTTCAGGTAATAGCAGCGACACCCGGAGTAATAGGGTCAAGGAATTAACAACGACTTAATAAGCGATGCGTCACCACTATTGACCTTTAGTGGCGACATATAAGAGCATTAGCGGTGACGGTCGTATCCACTATTGATTGATTTTCTTGTAGTGTGTGGTGTCAAGTGATGTACATGAGATCTCAGATGAGGATGGTAGGTTTTTTTTAAAGACGGATAATATAAAAAAGACTAGCAAGAACTAGTCTAAAAAAGTTACAAATACATAAGAGAGTTATCTAACCACTGCATCAATTCAGATTAAGTTTTTCACTCCTGTTAGAAAATCCATAAAAACAAAAAGAAATACATAAGTTTTTTCCTCATGAGGATGGTAAGTGATGGTGTTGTTATCATTGTCGTATGTGTGTGTGAAACTATTTTTTAAGATACGATGTTTTTAAGTAAGTTTTTTAGATGTGTTGGACTGATTGGTCAAGAAGTATGTGTGTGCTGAAGTTAAGAAAATACGCCGTGCACGTTGACTTGATCAGGCACAACCTAGCCCTAAATCTCTCATATCGTCTTCACTATGAAGGAAGAGCGAGTACGAAAAAATGTTGAAGTCAAAAAATTACCAGAAATGATAATTAAACATACGTGCTTTATATTTTATAAAAGAGTTGTGATAATAAAGTGGTGTTAAGCTGGGTGAGTGTCACAAGTAGGTCGGGCTGTAAAAGAACGAACTGAATTGAATGAAGTCTTGTTCATGTTCGTTTGTTAAGCATTAAATGTGTTCACGAACAGTTTGTGAATACATAATAAACGCAAATTCTTGTTTGTGTTAGTTTGTTAAAGAGTTGAGCATGTTCACGAACGGTTTACGGATGCAAACAAACATATGCTATTTTTTAAAATTATACATTATTAATTTCAAATACTAGACATAATCATCTTGAAAAAATATATATTTAAGCACTTGACATAAAAGTTATAAACATAATTATACAAAAGAAAACACAAGTTAAATTTAATAATCATAAACATATATTATCCCATAATAATATCACAAAGATGTAAGTTTTTTCTTTTTTCCGATCAACAACTTTTTTCACAAAATACCACCAATTTTGAACTTGTAATGATTTGAACCCTCACCACTTATGTAGAGGGGCGATCACCATGCCGCTAGGCTACAAGGCCATAAGCACAAAGATAGATGTAAGTTTTAAATGATAAAATTTTAATGAACACGTTACAAACGTTCACGAACACAAATGACTGAACACGACCTTTGTCATGTTCGTTTGTTTAACCAGACGAATGAAATTTCGTGTTCATGTTTGTTCAGTTATTAAACAAATGAACATATACAAACTTGTAGCCAAACAATTCATCAATTATTCCCTGAACGTTCGGTTTGTTTATAGTCTTAATCACAAGCGTGATTGGCATTGCATTGGTGTGTGTTGTTTCATTTATCAGGGTGGAGTGTGATACTTGCATTGTTTATGATGTTGTTACCTTGAAGATTACAATGTTTATCCTGTTTAAATTATTATGTTTAACAAGATGGTGACCCGCCCGGCGCGTTGCGGCGAGGTGCCACCCGTTTGCAATTTGTTGTTACGTTACTAACTTGTTTTGGCGCTACGCCACCCGTTTGTAATTGGTTGTTGCGTTAGCATGTCATCCGTCGATGATGTGTTGGATTTTGACAAAGAAATGATTCATATAAAATAGTAATACATATGTTGTCGTAATCAATTTATCAAACGAAATTTTAAGAACATACTACATACATTGATTTAGAAAAACGCAATAATCTACATGCTCCACTTAGTCCTTAGAAGCAAAAGCAAGCAATTCTTTAAACTGCAAAAACCAAAATATTGGAATTAATTAAATACTAAAAAGGTAATATCATTTTAGAAAACATTTTAAATTAAGAAGAAAATTAAAATTATTTAATACAAAATATTGTAATTAATAGCAATTAGTCTGAAGGACACCAACAACTATTCATATCATTGAACCGACTTGAGCAACTACAGTTCATCCTTATCTAATCTACTTCACTTCAAAACCACATTTACAATATATCACTTGAAAATCAACTAATATCTCATTGGATAAACGATAACATATATTTATAGAAATCTGAGACAAATCTTCTCTTTACAGAATTGAGATGATATTAGTGATGATATGGATGAATATATTGATTCTCCTTTGATATTTCAGAGAGAGAAAGAAAGAATAATATGAATCGGATCATGCTGGGGGATCTGCATCAAATCGAGAGAAACCATAAAGAAGATCACGAAATATCTGTGACCTGCATTTGATGATATCTTCTCTCTCATCCTCTTCTTCAATTCTCCCTATCTCTTTCTCTCTAAAACGTTTATATATAACATGACACCACGGCAGTGAGGTCGGCCAACACCAACCCCAAAAAATAAAAGCAGAACCACCATAAGTCTACAACAAAGCCATTGAATAAGAACCAGAGAAGATCACACACCAAAACCATTTACCACCAACTGTGAGAAGCCAACAACTAACTGCAAATAAGTAATGAAAATAAAATAATGAGTTGTAATAAACCTTTCTGGATGTGCTGTTGTTAAAGTTGTAATGATCACACCATCAAGATTTGGTTGCCTATATCTGCAGTTGTATCTGACTTGGAGTGGAGTTGAACCTAGCGATTATGTAATCTATTGTCATTCATAAATTCATAATAATCATGAGTTAATTGAGCTTTTGGCTTATGAACAACAATTACCACACTTGTAATATAATCTCAATAACCACTTGCTTTCTTCAGATCATGGCCAAGGTCTTACCATAAGTGAAATCAAACCAACCAACTATGAAACAAAATCCGAAACAGATCCGATTAAGCCATAGTAATATGATATATGTAATGGCTCATAAACCGGCGATGGCTGCGATAATCGCCAAGCCGCCGCCGGTAATATCATCGCCACCGATAAAGCCAAATATGAACAAAGAAACGAAATCGGAATAGACCCATCAAACCAAATCGGAAAAGCAAATCAAAAAAATAAAATGCGTCTGACATAACCGACCGGAAAGTAAACATGAATCGCATCAAAGAAACCCAAAAGAGGCAAATCAAACGAAAGTTTACTTTTGAGATCCATCAGGCAAAATCAAAGAGGAAAAATTGTTAATCAATAGATCCAAACACCCCACGTTAACGGCGGCGTATATGATGCAGCAAGATCCGTAGATCCATCAGAAAAACTAAAACCACGAAGGTGCAAAAATCAAACTCCATGGCGCCACCATCCCCCAACAGCAACCGTAAAACAAAAGCCGCTTCGACGTCCACCGACAATGCCACCAGATTTTGTCAAAAGGGACTTTCCCCGGACATGGCCACTGTCATCATAGACGGAGCAGCAATTGGTTTAGACGGTCGATAGAGGCGGCGCTCTTAGTGGTGTTCTAGAGAGAGGAGAGAGAGAGAGCACTCGAGTAATAAGGAAATGAGAAGCTGAGGAGAGAGAGATATATCATCTCTTCAATAGCACACAGATTTTATTTTCAATCTCTTTAAAACGAAAACAGCACGTAGCCCAACCAATGAGAACATGACACGTATCACTGCTGTTGGCAGAAAAAGGAAGGGTTGACCACCTAAAAGACAATACAGAAGGAAGGGCTAAATCTGCCAAAATTAAAAGAAACAATACAAAAATGAAAACAAAAACAAAAATTGGTGGCCAAAGTTTAAGGTAGTAAAACTCTCCTATTCAACACCAATTTGTATTGTATATTTATAAAATTATGATAAGTAATTTGAAGCTTTTGATACACCGACGACCATTATAATACGTGTTTTAGAGTGAGATTATGTGGGATTGGTAAGGCATTCTGGTAGTTGTTTCTGATAGGGCATTCTAAAAAGTTGATAAGGCATTATGTGGGAATGGTAAGGCATTCTGGTTGTAAGGTAGCAAGATGAGTATAGCTAATATAGTGTGCTCACTAGTTGTATTTGTTTTTGTTGTTTTGTAGTTTTGAAGTCTTTTATTTTGTTTTGTCATTGAAATGTCTAATGTTTCTTTATATAAGTTGTGTAAATCTACCTCTATAATCCGGGTTTCAGAGTGAAACGTATTATATTAAAAGAAATAAATAAAAAATATGCGATTGAAGGGAGTTGTCTTGATGAAGAACGTGAGATCTGAAGGGAGTTGTCATCGTCACTGTCGATTTCATTTTCAGAACCATAATTTTCGTGAGATCTCCGGGCACTTTAATCGGAAATGGATGAAAGATCTGGATGAAATTAAAGAGGCGATGATGGCTTTAATCGGAAATGGTGGGCTGTCTGGAGCTTTTAATCTAGATAAAAGATTTGTTTTTTAATTTTAGTTAGTTTGGGTAATTACATAAATAGTCCTTTTACTTTTAAATAACATATAAATTTACATATATAACTGGTTAATAGAAACTTTTAATTCCGTTAGCCAAAATGACTCAAATAGTTTAGGATTACAAACGTCAAACCGGCAAATGTAAATTTCTGAACCTGTAAACTCAACTAGTTAAAACCAGCAAACTTGTAGTCCTATTTAGTTTTTCTTGCGTAAAAACACAAACTCATACATATTTTAAACATTCTAAATATATTCTAGCTTTTTTATATTCTAGCTTTTTGACCATTCACTCGAGTCCTATTATAGTTTTTTTTTCTTTGCGTAAAAACACAAACTCATACATATTTTAAACATTCTAAATATATGCTAGCTTTTTGTCAATTCACTTGAAGTTTTAGGGAGAAGCTTTAAATGAGAAGTTTGTTTTTGAGTAAGAAGGATAAGAAAAAATTTCAGCCATTGGATCTTGATCAAATAAAAAAGGAAAAAAGAGTATTTTAGTCTTAGCCACTATTGTTGACTTTTTATTTACTTCCCCAAATTTTTTTAAACATTCATAATTTCACATACGATATTATTTTTTTTAAAAAAATACACCATAAAAACGAGTGTTTTTTATATTTAAAACGCGTATAGTGTTGATATACAAAAAATATAAAAAATTGACTTTTTTGATTTTTGACACAATGTTCAGATCATTGTGTCAGAGTGTCAGAATGTTCAGATCATTGTGTCATTGTGTCAAAAGTATATATAGTGTTTCTATATATAAAATTAAAAAAAAATTACTCTTTCGGTTTTTTTAACACCATATGACACAATGATCTAAACATTTTGACACAATATGACACGATGATTTAAACATTTTTGACAAAATATGACACAATGATCTGAACATTTTTGACACAATGAGACAATGATATGAACATTTTGATACAATCGAAAGAGTAATTTTTTTTTAATTTTATATATAACAACACTGTACGCGTTTTAAAGATAAAAAATACTCGTTTTTGTGGTGTAATTTTCTTTTAAAAATAACGTCATATCTAAGAGTTATGAAGGTTTAAAAAATTGGGGGGATTTGATAAAAAGTCAAAAAATGTTATTCTATCTTTTATTTTCTTTAGTTTTTCTCTCTAATTTACCCAGGAATACTTTGGGTCATAGATCTTCATTTAATTGAAGATTTAATGCCTATAAATTTGCTATATTTCTTTTCTCACAATAACCTCACCCTGGAGTCCTATTATAGTTTTTTTCTTTGCGTAAAAACACAAACTCGTACATATTTTAAACATTCTATATATATTAACGAGACGGTGACCCGCCCGCGCGTTGCGACGGGCCACCCATTCTGCATGAAATTTGCTAATGCATTAGTATTTGCCAACGACAATTATTTTTAATTGGTTGTTGAAACGAATATGACAATTAAGGTTGCAACAATTTATTTAGGATGGTGAACATGTACAAACAACACAAATTAAAGAAGTGTATGCTCAACCGTAGAAACGCAGAACTCGGATAGGCATGGAATTGGTAAAAGGCACAAAACCAACAGTGTATCCATTAGCCCAACAAAAAGAGGTATCCTGCAAATACACCTAACTATTATGACACATACATTAAAAATCTGGTATGGTAACTATTAAAATAGTCCAACTAAAATAATAATGAATCACGGAGCGAGATATTTCGCCATGGTCTTGACGGGCTAGCCTTTGGAAACTTGGTTGTAGTTTCTTCTTGTATTCACTGCGCGATTTGTAATACCATGTTAAGGATGGTGCATGCATTAATGGTCTAACAGTAGCTCAAACAACTTGATTATCATTCAATCCATCGTGAATAAGAAATGGTTAATAATAGACTAGAATATTGTTCATATATATTTTATGTACTTTTGTCATTGTAGAGGGTGTATTATGAAACTTGTATTCTATATATGTGGGATAGTAAATGAAATACAATCACTTTGGAAATCACAGAATTCCTTCATGGTATCATTACCATTTTACGATCCTCCCTCCCTGTAACCCTAATTCTGCCGTCAGCTTCCTTCTTCACCACCCTTCCGCCACCTTTACTCCTCCCCCTCTCCACCATTTTTCATGGAGAACAAAATCCACCCTGCTGCTGCCGTCACCAACATCAAGTCTCTCGTCCCCATCACCCTTGATCTCGGCACTCACGAATACGGAACATGGTCTCAGTTGTTCAAGATCGCATGCCGTGCCAACCTTGTGGCCGACCATCTCCTTCCCCGTGTCGTCACACCCGCTCCCACCGAAGCCGTCGCCAAAGCTGCTTATGACAAGGCGGCTGAGGATTGGGATCGCTTGGACGCGATTGTTCTTACATGGATTTACGGAACGATCTCCCGTCGTCTTCTCACCAATGTTCTCAAAACCGACGTCACCGCCTACGGCGCATGGACCATCCTCGCCAAGATGTTTCAAGACAACAAAACGTCTCGTGTGCTTCAGTTAACTCAGAAGCTCTGCAACACGAGACTCGATCAGTTTTCCGACGTGTCTGCCTACTGTCAGGAACTGAAAGATCTCTCGGATCAACTGAGCAATCTTGATTCCCCTGTCTCGAATCAGCGTCTTGTGCTCCAGCTTGTCTCCGGTCTCACCGAACAATACGAAGGGATCGCGATGCTACTGCAACAAAGCGATCCGTTACCCGATTTTCACGAGGCTCGCTCCAAGTTATTGCTCGAAGAGACTCGCAAAAAGACTCAAGCACTCAACACGGCTCAGGCCGCTGGCGCTGCCCTTCATGTCGCTGCCTCCCCATCATCGGCGCCGCTATCTTCGGCTCATCAAAAGCCACCAAACGGTGACCGAAATTACCGGCCCAGGAATCGGCAGCAAGGTCGCAACAATAGAAAGGGACAGCCGGCCCAGTACAGGGCCCCTTTTGGTGTTTTCAACGGAGGCCCACAACAACCCCCTTGGTCTCCTAATTACCACTGGGCCGGCCCACTTCAACAACAGTGGCAGCCTCGTCCCCCGGTTCCCTACCCAACTACAGGTCCGTCTTCCGCACCCGGTATTCTCGGGCCTCGCCCCGCTGCCTCGTATTTTGCCGGATATGGCTCGGTGGCTCCTAATTTTCCCACTTACCAGACTCCTATTCCTACCAGTTTGGACCCGGCTTTGCAATCGGTCACTCTTAATCCGCCGGACAACTATTGGTATCTTGACACGGGGGCAACCAATCACATGACCAACGACCCAGGTAATCTCACGTCTATTCTTAAAACTGGCATTTTACGTAACATTATCGTTGGAAATGGCATGACTATTCCCGTTACCGGACAGGGCCATCACACCTTACCACCACCCTACCCACCCCTTCACCTAACTAATGTTCTCCTTGCCCCACAACTTGTCAAGAATTTATTATCTGTTCGTCGTCTTACTTGCGATAATTTGATATCCATTGAGTTTGACCCGTTTGGTTTTTGTGTTAAGGATCTCAAGACCAAGGTACCTATCCTACGATGCAATAGCTCGGGCGACCTCTACCCGCTCCACCCTCGCCTTCTCAACAACCTCAAGTCTCCTTCAACATTCATTGCATCGTCTCACCATCTCTGGCATCAACGTCTTGGTCATCCCGGCCCGGACACCTTGCATCGTCTTAAGAAGTTAAATTCAATAAATGTTGGCAAAATTAATAAAGACACTTGTCAAGCTTGTGTGTTTGGTAAAAGTGTTCGTTTGCCATTTGTTACTTCTAATTCCGTTGTGTGTAATCCTTTTGACATTATCCATAGTGATCTATGGACTTCACCTATTTTGAGTTCTCTTGGTCATAGATATTATGTGTTGTTTATTGACGAGAATACAAATTTTCTATGGACCTATCCGATTGCCAAAAAGTCGGATGTTTTCAATGTCTTCTCTACTTTCTCCAAACTAATCCATACACAATTTGGCGCCAAAATTAAACAATTTCAATGTGATAATGGCAAAGAGTATGCTAACGCTAATTTTGAAAATTTTTGTCGCCAAAACGGCATGATTTTTCGTTTTTCATGCCCCTATACATCATCTCAAAATGGCAAGGCGGAACGCACCATACGGTCTATAAACAACATCATCCGCACTCTCCTTGCCCAATCGTCCCTCCCACCTTCTTTTTGGGACCATGCTCTCGACATGGCAACCTACATCCTTAATATTCTCCCCTCTAAAACTCTAAACTACAACACTCCCACCTTCCTTCTTTATCGCCGCCACCCCTCTTACACTCACCTTCGGGTGTTCGGGTGCCTTTGCTACCCCCTCCTTCCTCCCACCTCCATCCACAAACTCGATCCTCGATCTCGTCCTTGCATTTTTCTCGGTTACCCCGCTCACCACCGTGGGTACAAATGTCTCGACTTGTCCAACAACCACATCATTCTTTCTCGGCATGTCGTTTTTGATGAATCAACCTTCCCATATAAATCTCGTCCCTCAGCACCCTCGACCGAAACCTATCAGTTTCTCACCGATCCTATTAGCCCACTTCTATGGCCCTTCATTTCCTCTCCTACCAGAAGCCCACCGGCCCAAACCACCCAAGCCCAACCCTCTGTCCCCTTAACCCAGCAACAATCGCCCAGTTTCCCACCTCCTCCCGTTTCTCACGGAACCAACCCTTCTTCCCCTCCCTCGCAAACGACCTCCCAACCACCGACTTCCCCATCGACCAACACCACTGTTCCACCAACCCCAACTCCCCCACCGACCCGCACAATGCATACTCGGTCGATGTCCGGGATTTACAAACCCAAACATCCCCTCAACCTAAACGTCTCCTCCATCGTTCCTATACCCAAGAATCCAAAAACCGCCCTGTCCATTCCTGAATGGCATCATGCTATGACCGACGAGTTTAATGCCCTTGTTAAGAACAAGACTTGGGAACTGGTTCCTCGACGGGATGATATGAATATTATTCGTAGTATTTGGTTATTCAAACACAAATACAAAGGGGACGGCACATTGGAACGGTATAAGGCTCGGTTGGTTTGTGATGGGCGCACACAACAGGTTGGCGTCGACTGCGGGGAAACTTTCAGTCCGGTAGTTAAACCAGCAACTATTCGGACCGTTCTCTCGTTGGCTCTCTCTTGCTCATGGGATATTCATCAACTGGATGTCTCGAATGCCTTTCTCCACGGGCATCTTCACGAGACTGTTTACATGCATCAACCCATGGGTTTTCGTCACCGGGATTTTCCCGATCACGTCTGCTTACTGAAAAAGTCATTATACGGACTGAAGCAGGCACCCCGTGCATGGTACCAACGATTCACGGATTATGTCATCTCCTTGGGATTCCGACAGAGCCGGTGTGACAACTCATTATTCATCTACCAACACGGCACAGATACGGCTTATCTTCTGATATATGTTGATGACATTATCTTCACGGCCTCCTCTACCCATCTTCGGTGCCACATCATGGAGTCTCTTTCAAGCGAATTCGCTATGAAAGACCTTGGGCCTCTCTCCTACTTTCTTGGCATTTCCGTAACTCGCACGGGTGATCGGATGTTTCTCTCTCAGTCCACCTACACCCGTGACATCGTGGAGCGTGCCCACATGCAGTCTTGCAACCCTGTGGCCACACCGGTTGACACAAATCCGAAGCTCAGTACTGACTCTGGTCCGGTTTTCGATGATCCCACCTTATATCGCAGTTTAGCCGGTGCTCTTCAGTACCTTACCTTCACTCGCCCCGATATTACTTATGCTGTCCAACAGATCTGCATGCACATGCATGCTCCCCGCATAGATCATTGGAACGCTCTCAAGCGTATCATTCGCTACCTTCAGGGCACCTCTCATTACGGTCTCTCGCTTGGCAGCTCGTCCACATCCACACTCTTGGCCTACACCGATGCCGACTGGGCGGGTTGCCCAGACACGAGGAGATCCACTTCCGGCTACTGTGTCTACATTGGCACCAATCTTATCTCTTGGTCCTCTAAGCGTCAATCCACCGTCTCCCGCTCCAGTGCCGAAGCGGAGTACCGTGGTATAGCGAACGTTGTCGCCGAACTATCTTGGCTTCGCAACCTTCTATTGGAGCTTCATCGTCCTACCTCCAGAGCCTCTATTGTTTATTGTGACAACCTCAGCTCCATCTATCTATCCGGTAACCCCGTTCAGCATCAGCGAACCAAGCACATCGAGCTCGACATTCACTTCGTTCGTGAACAGGTTCACCGTGGTAAGGTACGCATTCTTCACGTACCGTCCCGTTTTCAGATAGCGGACATCTTCACCAAAGGCCTCCCACGCCTCCTATTCGAGGATTTCCGATCCAGTCTCAGCATCCGTCCTCCTCCCGCTTCGACTGCGGGGGTGTAATAGACTAGAATATTGTTCATATATATTTTATGTACTTTTGTCATTGTAGAGGGTGTATTATGAAACTTGTATTCTATATATGTGGGATAGTAAATGAAATACAATCACTTTGGAAATCACAGAATTCCTTC